>WOXC01009262.1:0-344841 GCA_011680675.1 Gymnobelideus leadbeateri
GCACTATCAGACACAAACAAGCTATGCACAGGATAAACTGGAAATAATCAACAGAAGATATACTCGAATTAAGGGGGATTGGGAAAGACTTCCTACAGAAGGTGGGACTTTAGCTGGGACTTAAGGAAGTCAAGGAAGCCAGGAGGTGGAAATCAAGGGGAAGGCATCCCAGGTGTGGGGGACAGTCAGAGAAAATGCTTGATGCTGAGATGGAGTGTCCTGTTTGTGGTACAGCCAGGAGACTAGTGATCGGGGCATGTGGGGAGGAGGGAAGAGGCATAAGTATAAGAAGAATGGAAAGGTGGGGGAGAGGCTAGGTTAGGGAGGGCTTTGAACACCAGAGGATTTAATATTTGATCCTGGAGGTGATAGGAAGTCACTGAAATTTCTGGAATTTCTTCACTCAGTATGCAATCGTTTGCTAAGTCTTCTCCATTGAACCTTCCCAATAGCTCTCTCGTTTCTCCTTTCTGCTAATCCCGGGGCTCTTAGCCTTTGTGTCATGACCCACATTGTACAGTCTGGTGAACTCTGTGGATCCCCTTCTCAGAATCATGATTTTGGTTCTGGAATTAATAATTGGGGGAAATGCTGAATTTCAGCTAGACATTAGTGAAATTGCACCTTTTTTTCCCTTCCAAGTTCATGAACCCCTTGAAATATATCTAGGGACTCTTTGAGGGTCTCTAGACTCCACTAAAACCTCTCTTGTTCAAACCCCATCTTTTCCCACCTATATCCTATTCACCTGTAGTAGACTATTATGATCTTCTGAATGGCTGTCTTGCCTTCGGGTGTCTCTTCTCCATGGAACCCTTCTTGACTGCCCCATGTGAAAGGGATTTCTCCCTCTTTGAATTTTAGTTTGGACTATGGATTCAATTCAATTCAATAAACACTTACTAAGCACCTACTACAGGCTAAGCACTGTGCTAAGTATTGGGGCTACCAAAAGAAAAAAAGAGGTAAAAGATAGTCCCTGCCCTCATGGAGTTTACAATCTAATGGGGAGAAAGCATGCAAACAAATATATACAAAACAAGCCATGTGTACAGGATAAATAAGAAATAAGAAAAAGAGGAAAAGACTGAATATGTTTTGTGAATATGCACAGACCTTTGCTTCACACTTCTCTCTAGACCTTTCTCTCCCAAATAGTTTGTAAGCTTCTTTATTGTTTTTGCTTTTATTTTTTTGGAGGGGGGCAAGGGAGGGCAATTGGGGTTAAGTGACTTGCCCAAGGTCACACAGCCAGTAAGTGTTAAGTGTCTGAGGCTGAATTTGAACTCAGGTCCTTCTGACTACAGGGACAGTCCTCTATTCACGGCACCACCAAGCTCCTTTAAAGCCGAGTCTTTGCCTTGGCTATCTGTGTATTCTAAGAACTAGCATGGGAGCTTTGCACATAGCTGGTCCTTAATAGTTGATCAATTGAATTAATAGAAACAGAATATGGCATAAACTTTAAAATAAGACCAAAAAAACCCCTGAAATGTTTACATTCTGATTAAAAAGACAGAGAGAGGAAAGATATTGTAGTATATTAATTAATTTCAATAAATATTTAAGTACCTTTAAGTTTGAGGCATTGTGCTAAGCCCTGGGAAACAAGGGCCAAAATGATCCAAGTCTAGGGGTGGGCAGGGGGGAGAGAATACGGCATGTACAAAGATATGTTGATACAAGCTCATTTCAGGAGTTGTCAGTCAGACAAAGAGCATTTATTAAGCTCCTACTTTGTGCCAGGGAAAGAGTACTAACTGGAAAGATTAGGAAAAAGTAACTCCAACAAAATATTAAAAGTAACAATGTGTTTGCTCCATGCCTATGAGTAATGATCATTTAAAAGTTCAAAGGATGTCTGAGCCACAGGCAAATTTAAAGGACATCCAGGTGAGCCCCTTCATTTTATTTTATTGGAATCAATTGGGGTTAAATGACTTGCCCAGGTTCACAGAGACACTAAGTGTCTGAGGCTGGATTTGAACTCAAGTCCTCCTAACTCCAAGGCTAGTACTCTATCTACTTCACCACCTAGTTGCCCTGAACCCCCCTCATTTTGAAGGAGAGAAAGATCTAAAGAGGCTCAATGATTTGTTCAAGATCATACATAATTAGTAGAAGAGCTGGGAATTGAACCCATGAAGTAATGCCCTAGAGCTGGCTCTTACCAGTTCAGGGGAGCTGATTGTTAAATTTTCAGTATAAACATTTCTATCCTGAAAATCGGCAAATGCTACAAATCAGGGTTTGATTTATTGCTTTGTTGATTTTTCTAGACTTAAGAAAGCAATGCAGAAAATGCTGATAATGCAGATGGAATTTGAAAGTGTGCCATATGTACTTTTCCCCCAGAGAGCCAATTGTTAAACACTTAGCAGCACATCCCTGAACCCATATATCATGCTAAAAAATCCAGTGCTCTTGCCATCACATCAAGGTGCCTCTGAGTGGGAGGATTGTTCAGATCAGTGGAGGAAACCCACTAACCAGACAGCCTTACTCCTCTACTGCTTGTGGCCCTCTCAGTTCCTTAGCAGGGATGCCCCCTGACAGCTGTCTGTAGCCAGGATCTAAACAACCAAGCTGCTGCCTGTGGTAGGGGAGAGAGTGAGTCAGATTTTTGTTCTCGGTCAATTCTTACTTGTTCACAGTCCTGTTCCTTGGAGGTCCAGTCTAATTTTGTCCCATGGTGTTTGGTAGGGCTTTTTTTCAAGGATAGTGGATTACTGGCAGGCTGAGTCAGAGGGACAAGTTAGGAATTTGGATTCCAGGGTAGAGACTTTTACTCTGTATGAGGTTACAAAATGCTAGAAAGTCAAATTCCAAAGAGAAAGGATTACAGAAGGCATCTACATCAGCCCATGGGCTATGTGAATGCAACGTGCATGCGCCAGAGTGATTCTGAACCACGGAATTAAAGGAAACTATTGTTATTGTTGTTTGTCCTTCATTTTCAAAGAGGATCATGGCATCAGGAAGGTGATACCTTAACTTGCAAATGAATTGGATTTATGTTAGGAAAGGCTGAGTAAAGTCACTGGCCTCACTTTCCCCTTCAGAGTCATCTGGGTCCAGTGACAAGATATAGATTGTCAGGAGGACTGGAGATGGCCCCCCTGAAGGAAGCTGTAGATATGTGTCAGTCAGGGTCAGAGATAATGTCCATCATCTCTGAGAAATAATGGTGAAAGGGGGAGATACCTGGATACCGGTGAATGCTAACCCTGATTTTCAAAAAGAGAAACAGGGGAGGAATTAGAGAATCTAGAGGCCAGTTTGATGCTAATCTCTGGGAAGATCTTTAGATTTGTAAACAGATTCATATGCTTTTGGAAAAAGAATGTGGTGGATCATGAGGAGACAATATGAGCTCCTTTCCTAAAAAAAGAGTTGTACCAAAGTAGCCTCGTTTCCTTTTTTGTTAGTGTACTAGGGTTAGTGTACTAGTGTACTAGGCAGATTAGGAAATGTCTTAGAGCAGTTCTAAGCTATTAACATTAGAACAGCACTAAGAATTTTGGGACACCCTGTATATCTTGATTTCAGCAAAGCATTTGATGAAGTTTTCTGATGCTCTTTTGAATAAGATGTTGACATGTAGAAGGAAGGGAAGGAGGATACTACTTTTAAGTAGAATCAAGGCTGGTTGAAGGAGCATATTGACTGATGATTCAGTGTCAATCTGGAGGAGGACTCTAGTGAGAAAGGCTCTTTTCCTGGTTCTACCTCATTCAATACTTTTATGAATGAATTGCACCAATATATCAAAAAGGTACTGGTCAAATTCACAAATGACACAAATCTTAGGAGAATTAACCAATGCAGCAATAGATGATGGTATTGCATTTTTAAGTGGACTAGGAACATTGAGCCAAACCCAACAGAGTCAAAAGGATAGCAACTGGTTACCCCTCTCTCTTTTTTTAGGCTTTTGGGAATCTCTGGCTCCCTCCTCCCTTCATCCCTTTCAAGGGAAAAACCTGGAGTAATTTTCATAACTCATTTTGACTGTCCCAAGAGACAGGAGACAGAAAGAAATATTGAACAAGAGTGAGGGTGCCTATATGAACCATCTGGCCTCGTCCTCAAAAAAAAGCTTAGTGGAAAGACTTAAGATAAATAGGAGGCACACAGTCCAGGCATTGAGGAAGGAAGGAAATAAATAACTATGAATTTGTCATGAGTAAACATAAACTGGAAGATTAATTTGAAAAGGCCAAGGAAGATGTATTCCCATAGGCTCCTGTTATTGCAGAGGATGAAGTTATGAGACCCAGATATGAAAAAGTAGAATAGTGCTCCAAATAAAGGACAGAATTATCATACCTGAGGTGTCAGGATAATCCCTATATGGCCCAGTTACTTGAGATAGCTTCAAATGTTATAGGAAATCAGATTAAGCAGATTTAAGGAAAGTGATGGCTATATGAAAGGCCCCCAGATACCTGCTAAGAACAGAGGAATAGAAAGATCAAAGTAGGAAAGCACTGACAGGAAAAGAGTTTGTCAGTGAAAGATCAATGAAACTCAGAGAACCAACATGGATGGAGGGAAAATGTGAACTCCAGTCTTCTTTGTGTGGGTAAGCCTATAAAGTTTCCAGTAGACATGGAAGTGGTAGGTGGGAAGGGTTTCAACTTTATCTTGAAGAGAAGTTTTGTTTGTATTGCAAATAAAACTATTCTCTGTTGAAGCTTTGTGAACCTAAATACTTTTAAGAAGAGTTGGTGGCTACCATTAGAAAAATGACACCTACTTCAGTTGCCTATTTCTATTTGGATCAGATGACTGGGATAAATGAGAGATTCCAGATTTCTCAGGATCTTTGAGTTAGGAGGAAAGTTTAGAGTTTTATAGAGATAAAAGCAAAGTAATTCATTTAGGTTTTTAAAAATCCAACAACTTGATTGCTGAATACAAGGTGGAAGACATATAGTTTGGTAGCAATTAGGAGCAGTAGAAAAAACACTGGATCTGGAGTCAGGAAAACTTAAGTTCAAATCTGGCCTTGGACAGCCTCAGACATTTACTAGCTGTGTGACTCCGGGCATGTCACTTAGCCTCAATCTGCCTCAGTTTCCTCAACTGTAAAATGGAGACTATAATAGAATTATAATAGAATATATAATAGAATTATAATAGAATCCACCTTCCTGTGACCCTTGTAGTTCCCTTCCCTTAATGTGACAAAGATCTGGAGGTTTAGTTGAGCACAATAAGTGTGACATGGCTGCCAAACAAGCAAGCAAACAAACAAAAAACTAAAGCAATCTTAGGTTGTAACAATAGGAGTATATGTCCAAATAACAAGGTCTACTTTCTTCTGCCTTGGTCAGATGGCACCTGGATTAGAGGTCACACATTGAGAGGGACACTGACAAACTAGGGTGAAGCAGGAGATTAGGAGTTAGTCAAACATTGATTTAGTGCCAACTATGTATCCAGGCCCATGTTTAGCCCTACAGATAAAAAGAGATGCAAAAGACAGTCTCTGCTGTCAAGGAATTCATAGAGGCATAGCTCTAGGCACAGGTAAATGTTAAATAACGAGATCTCCAAATACATACATGCATACTTTTTTTATTGTTGTTCAGTCATTTCAATTGTGTCTAATTCTTTGTGACCTCATTTGGAATTTTCTTCCAAAATTAGAGATATTAGAGTGGTTTGCCATTTCCTTCTCCAGCTCATTTCACAGAGGAGGAAACTGAGACAAACAGGGTTAAGTGACTTGCCCAGGGTCACACATCTAGTAAGTGTCTGAGGCTGGATTTGAACCCAGGACTTCCTGACTCCAGGCCATCTGTGCCATCTAGCTGCACACACACATACACACAGACACACACACACCCCTGATCTTATGAATCTTTAATGATAGAGAGTTCACTTCCTACACTAAGGTTACCCACTTTGTCACTGGACAACTTTAATTGTGAGCAAGCCTCTTCTTGGAGATCTGTATAATTGGAAGGGACCATAAGATCACTGAATCTGGTGGGAGATAGGACTAAGTAAACTCTAATATCCCTGCCCACTACAGGATTCCGTGCTTTGGCATGGGGATGGGTAATGTCTAAAAAGAGAATAAAATTTGAAAATATATGTGTGTAAATGTGTGTGTGTGTGTGTGTGTGTGTGTGTGTGTGTGTGCTAGAATGCTGAGCCTGGAGTTAAAAAAGACCTTGGTTAAAATTTGGTCTTAGACACTTAACAGTTGTAGGGTCTTGGACAAGTCACTTAACCTGTTTGCCTCAGTTTTCTCATCTGTCAAATGATCTGGAGAAGGAAATGGTAAATCACTTCAGTGTCTACCAAGAAAACCCCAAATGGGGTCACAAGAGTCAGACACAACTGAAATAACTGAACCAACAACATACGTGTGTATGTAGGTACATATGTGTGCACATGTATATACACACACAGAGTGAGGGAGCTGATTGTTACACATTACATAGATGCCTATGCACATAGACTGTATACATACATATACACACATATTTATGATATGTATATGTGATATATGTGATATATGCGATATAATAATGCAGTTTAATCTGCATTATTGACATTTTCCCCAATACTTTTCTCAAGTCTGTTCAGTTAACAAAAGGATAGATGGAGCCCTGACTTGTAGCATTTGCTGACTTCTGAGGTGTAAATGCTCCCAGTGAAAACATAACATGGGCTCTCCCCTTCTGTTCTGAGCTGGCTCCAGCATGCCCACACAAGGAAAGGTGGAACAATGTGGAGATCTTTCGTTTGGAGAAGAGATGGCTTTGAGAGGAGACTTGGCCATGGTGTTTAAACATGTAAAGGCTTGGACTATGGAAGAAGGATTGGGTGTGTTCTTTACTGTTAGAGAGAACAAAGCTAGTGGTGCTTTATGGTAGTGCTTGGCAGTGTGTGTCGCACATAGTAGGTACTTAATAAACCCTTAATAAGGAGGAGCATGAGGGAGGCATACTGGAGCTTACCATAAGGGACGCAGTGTGGCATATTGGAAGAAGTGCAGGAGTAGGAGTCAGGACATCTGGATTTTGATCATTGCACTACCACCAACTAGTTCTATAACATGGGGCTAGTTTTCCATTTACTTTAGACTTTACCTATGAGATTGAGAGGCTCTGGAAGTAGGGTGGTAGAGAGGAAGGGAGAAAAAATATATATAGTACCTACTATGTGTCAGGCACTGTACTAAGTGCCATTTACAAATATTGCCTCGTTTGAGTCTCACGTCCCTGGGAGATTATCCCCATTTTATAGTTGAGGGGACTGAGACAGACAGAAGTTAAGTGACTTGCCCAGGGTCACACAACTAAGAAGTATCTGAGGCTGAATTTGAACTCAGGTCTTCCTGACTCCAGGTCCAGGGCTCTAGCCGCTGTACCACCAGCTCTATTAGGATCAAAAGTTTAACACTGGAAGTAATCTTAAGAGATTATATTGTCCAAGGCTTTCATTTAACAGGGGAAGAAACTAAGGCCTAGAAAGATTAAGTCACTTGCCCAAATCCACACAGGAGGAGAGTTGAGATTTGAACTTGGGTGTTCTGACCTCCAATCCAGTGCTCTTAAGGGCCCTTCCAATTCTACAACTCTCTAAGAAAGGCATTGCTCAATTAGAGTTATAAGTGGCGCACTAGATAGAGCACTGGGCTTGGAATCAGGAAGATTCACCTTCATGGATTCAAATCCGGGATCAGCCACTTCCTAGCTGTGTGACCCTGGCCCAATCACTTAACCCTGTTTGCCCCAGTTTCCTCATCTATAAAATGAACTGGAAAAGAAATGGCAAATCACTCCAGCATCTTTTGCCAAGAAAACCCCCAACTGGGGGTCATGAACAATTGAACATGAATGAAACAACAACAACAACGAAAGGGTCTGCCTTAGTGCAGGGAGTGAGCTCTCTGTCACTAAGGATTCACAAGTTCAGGAATTTAGAGTTAACAGGGATCCCAGGCCATGTAGCCCAACCTCCTCGTTTTGCAGAGCAGGATGCTGAGGTCAGGGAAGTGATACCAGTAGTATCAGCGATGACATTTTTACCCAGATCCTCTGACCCCAGAGCCCGTGCTCATTCCATCTCACCACACTGCCTCCCAGGCAGTTACTGGGTGTTTCAGAGGGCATTCCTGAATTAGGTCAGTGGCAGGAATGATGAGCCTCTAAGGGTTCCATGCTTTGGTACAGGAGTGAGGGAGTGTCTAAAGAGAAGACAAATCTCACATACTAGGATCTGCCATGAATTCTAAGCCCACACCAAGGGGCTCATTATCACCAACACCATACAGGTGAGGGATAGTTGGAGAAGGGGTCCTTCCCCAGAGGCTCACTAGGATATGTCCCTAGAGGCTTTGGGGAAGGCAGAGGAGACCCAGAACATCTGAACATTTGTGGAGGAATAATAAAAGGGGCGTACACTTCCTGGGTTCTTTGCCCAGCATCCTGGCATCCTCCAAAGAGGACTTCAACCAAGTACATCTACATGACAATATGTATCTTGAATTCTCTTCCCTTTTCTCTCTTCTCACCCATACTCAATTTTGGCTCCACTAAGTGAGTGACTCATCCAGCAAAGGGGGTTCTCTGGGATGCACCTGGGCTGCAAATTCCTCGTTGGGGGAAGGGTGCAGCGTTCCTTACTCCTGTGCCAACGTGGACAGAGCTGGCTCCAGGCTGCTCTGCAATAGCTTCAGGGAGAAGAGACCAAGTTGGCATAGTTATTTTTTGACACTCCATATTCCTGTCTCACTTTCACACTCACCCAGATGCAATCATGTTTCACGTCGAGGCACGGCACTGGATCGGGGGAAGGGTGCTGTTGGCCAGCATATGGAGGCCCATTTTATAGATGAAGGGATGGCGGGGAAAAGGAGAACACGGGCAAGTTCTTGTATTATTCCTTCCAACCCCCGACAAAGGATGGGCATCCTCACCTCACAAAGGCTGAACATCAGACCTTGGGGACACTGATGGGGAGAGGCTGTAGGAACTGGGGTCATCTGGCCTACGGAAGCTGCTTTAAATCTGCCTTGTGTGTACTCACACAGACGTTGTTCCCCCCGTTAGAATCTAAGCTTCCTGAGGACAGGGACTGATTTTGTTGTTGCTGTTTCTGAGTCTCCAGGCTTAGCACAAAACCTGGCAGCTAGAAAGCTCTTAATGATTGAGTGAGTGATTGGAGGGGGATGATTAGGGATATAAACCCGAACCAAGGGCTCTTAATCTCTTTTGTGTCACAGACCCCTTTGGCAGTCTGGTGAAACATATGGACTCCTCCTCAGAATAACATATATATTTTTTTGTTTTGCTTTTTGGAGGCCAACTGGAGTTAAGCAACTTGCCCAAGGTCACACAGCTAGTAAGTGTTAAGTGTCTGAGGTTGAATTTGAACTCAGTTCCTCCTGACTTAGGACCGGTGCTCTATTCACTGCGCCACCTAGCCTCCCCAAATACTTTTTTTTTTTTTTGGAGAGGGAAAGGCAAGACAATTGGGGTTAAGTGACTTGCCCAAGCTAGTAAGTGTGTCAAGTGTAAGGCTAAATTTGAACTCAGGTCTTCCTGACTCCAGGGTCAGTGCTCTATTCACTGCGCCACCTAGTTGCCCCTTAGAATAATATTTTTTAAAGCACAAAATAAAATACATAAGATTACAAGCCAATTATGTTGAAAAAGAGTTCTCAAAAAAATTTAAACAAGTTCAAGGACCCCATTAAGAACCAATGCTCTAAAAGAAGCAATTGCCTATGGTTCCACATAGATGTGAAACAGCGGAGTTGAGATTTGAACTCAGATTTTCTGACCTTCAATTCACTGCTCTTAAGGTCAGTCCCAATCCTCTCTGAGAAGAGACTTGCTCACAATTAGAGTTGTGGGATGGGAAGCTTCAGTGCAGGTAGTGAGGGCTCTGTCACTATAGAGGGTCAGAGATTTAGAGCTGGAAAGATTTCAGAGACCATCTAGTTCAAACTCCCCATTTCCCTCATAAAGAAACTGGGGCACAGCAAAATGACTGGTACAGAAGAGGGTGGCCAGCTGTCCTTAGTCCCATTGAGCATAGAGCTAAGGTAAGAAAGCAACAGCCGGACAAATCAAGGTTAAACAGGAGAAAGAACTTGCTGACAGTAAAGGCTGAGAGGGGCACAAAAGATCCATAGATGATAGCAGTAAGCCTGGGTGGGAAGGTAAGCCCTATTTCTCAGCAATTTCAGGTTCACAATGAGACCCACAGCCGGCAGCACAGTTTGTCCACGGCAAACAGATGTTCTGACTTTGCTCTCTTTCCCTAGCTCCCCTGCCTTTCTTTCTCCCTACACACCTCTCCTTCTCTGATTGGAATATGAGAAGGCCACTATCTAGGCATTTCCATGGTACCTGTCACTGTAGTAACCAGAGACAGGAGAGATGAGGGGAAGGAAAAGAGAAGCACCCAGAGAAAAGTGGGGGTGAAGTGGGAGTAGGAGAATGCCCTGATCTGTGGCAAGGTAGGTAGAAGGAACTGATCTGATTCCATGGGAATAAAATTCAGACAAGCTGGCAGGGCCGACTTGAGGTTAGCTCATCCATCACCCAGCTTCTAGGAAGGATGAGTTCTCCCTTGGCTCAAGCACACACAACAAAATGAAACAGGCATCCCACTTTCCTCTGCAGGATGAAGACATCAGAGGCAGTTTTCTGGTACATGGAAGGAAATTTCAGTTGCTTAATATTTGTGACTGATGAAGCTCCTCCTTCTGTTTTATGCCAAAGTGTGGATTCCTCCCAGAAGCCTCTTCCAACTGTGGTGGTAATACATTTTCCCTCTCATTTCTTTTTTTAAGCAATGAGCAAATGACTGTGCTGCATTAGCAACATACTATGGTGACTGAGAACATCTCGAATCAATTCAACAAACAGTTACTAATTAAGTCCAATTCAACAAACATTTAGAAATCACCTACTATGTGCAAGACATAACAGCATTTCGTGTTGTGGTTAGCCTCACACACTAAAGTAATATACATAATTAGACATAAATAGAAAGGAAATCCTACAAATGACTACAATCAGTAATACTTTTCAATGACCAAACCACATTTTTACAGTTTTTTTCTTCTCATTTTGTTAATTATCTAGCATCTATACTTACCATCACTGTTGATGGTCACCCTGATAACATACAGTTTTATACAGACACACACATGGACACACACCCAAAGGATCTGAACTTTATTTTCTAATAACTAGGATTCCTTATGCCTCAGCTGTTCTTGTGGCCATGGCTGAATTTCCCTAGGAGTTCCATTTCCTCCACAATCGCACTCCCCCCATATTCCCTAAAAATGAAGACTCGCTGTATAGCATTTTCCTACCCTGGTCTTGACTGTCCTAGATAACTGAAGTCCTGAGGGAATTGAGTCCTGGCTTCACAAACAAGCCTTTGGCTTACTTCGGGAAGGGGGCTTCCTGTATGTGAGGAGGTGGGGAATAGCATTATTACAATTCAGGGGGGAAGGGAGGGCAGAGATTATTGTTTGTCTTTTGTTTTTGAAGAAGGCCCAAGTCATCATGGGTGATGCCTTGATTTGTGTGTGAATTGGATTTAAGTGAGGCAAAGTTGCACAACATCATCAGCCACACTCTCTCTTCCAGAATCATCAAAGTTGAGTGACAAGAACTGGCCTGCAGTGGATGACCCTGGTTTCTCTGATGTCTGACCCAGCTCTAAGGGTTCCACAGCACCTGCTTCAGGTGCCTTCATGGCCATTGGAACAAATTGTTCTAATCTGCTCATTCTGCTGGGGTGGGGAGTCTTCATGTGCTTGGGATAGACACACTCGGTGCCCCCCTGCCCAATTCACCACTGGGTTTGGGGCCTGTTGGTTAACTTCAGCCTGGTTTAGCCCATCTGCTGAGATGGTTTATCGAGGTATGGCTACTCTGCATGCTACAGCTTCTTGGAAGCACAGGTGAGAGTTGAGTGCCAGGGAGACTCCTGCTTAACACATCACTGAACACAGGACCCAGTGAGAATGTGATCTGAGAACTCTGGGACTGAGTGATGTTTGGAAGGGGACAAGATTAGGGGAGGAGGCAGAACACCTGAGGGGTGCTTGAGCAAGGAAGAAGGTGGAGAGAGTGTGTAGAAACAAGAGGCTTGCTAGGAAATCTGGGCTCACCAAGGCATTTCATGCCACAGAAACAAGAGGAATCCTGGCTCCCCTGATACCAGGAATGAATAATTCACCTTCACATTTATAAAGTCCTTTCCAGTCTACAAGGTGCTTTCCTCACAACAACCCTATGAGGTAGGTAGTACACATAACATCAAACCCATTTTACAGATAAGGAAACTGGAGTTTAGAGAAGCTAAATAATTTACTCAATGTTACACGATTTGTAAGTAGTCTTACTGCCTCCAAGTTCTCTATTCTTTCTGCTGTCTTATACTAGGGTTTCTTTCTTTCTTTCAAGAGGGAAGGCAGGGCAATTGGGGTTAAGTGACTTGCCCAAGGTCACATAGCTAATAAGTGTTGAGTGTCGAGGCTGAATTTGAACTCAGGTCCTCCTGATTCCTGGGCCGGTGCTCTATTCACTGCTCGATCTAGCCACCCCTTTGGGATGGATTTCTAATAATTAAATCCAATGGATTTGCCTCATTTATAGTCCTCTTCACTCTCTCTCCTTCATTTGGCACCAATGACCAATACATGCTTATTTTAATTTTCTACCTTGTTGGTTTCTTTGACAGAGCCTATGATTGTGTCTGCCAAGATTAGGCAGTCATGGCTCATGTCTATATCCTGTACAGTGCCCCACCTGGGGATCATCTCAATGCTGAATCCATATCTGGAGAGGACCAGAGTGCAGGTTCTGGGCTAGGCTGAG
This sequence comes from Gymnobelideus leadbeateri, assembly GCA_011680675.1. Lineage (NCBI taxonomy): Eukaryota > Metazoa > Chordata > Mammalia > Diprotodontia > Petauridae > Gymnobelideus > Gymnobelideus leadbeateri. The sequence goes on from WOXC01009262.1 coordinate 12,873, forward strand.
ACCAGGGTTCTTAAGACTCTAGAGTCGAAGGGGCGGCTAGGTGGTGCAGTGAGTAGAGTGCCGGCCCTGGAGTCAGAAGGACCTGGGTTCTGAGCCGGCCTCAGACACTTAATCCACACAAACAAAAACCTAGCCGTGTGACCTTGGGCAAGTTACTTAACCCCAATTGCCCTCCAAAAAGCAAAAACAAACAAACAAAATATGGTGGTTTCATTGTCATCACTGTTTGCTTAGAGAAACTCTGACAGACCTGTTCACTGTTTATCTGTTTCTTTCCTCTTTTCAATTCTACCCTTCATGTTCTTTGGGGTGATCTGGCTTTATCGGGCCTTATGCTAAGCTTTCTCTAGAGTTATTTTTTACTTTCATTTCTCTTTGCTGTTTTATGAGGCAATACTGCTCACAATTTTCCGCCATTCTTCACATAAGGCTTTTCAAATGAGTTTGTATTATAGACCAGCATTACCCTTAGCTGCCATGTTTCTGTGCTTGGCAAGGAGATTCTGTTTGCTTGATAAAGCTGATTCTGGAATCTTTTGGCTTCCTCATTGTAACTGCTTTATATCAGACACATCGCTGGAGGAAATTATGGTAGTAGGCATTGTGGATGACTCTTCCTTTGTCCATTTCCCATATTTTGGCATTAACAGTTATTTTGAAGTGTGCAGTTTGGAGGTGTTGTCATTGTAAGCTGCACTTTCTTATACTATCCTTTGGTGTTGGGGTTGGTGTTTTAATAAGTCCTTTTATAAGCAACAGACCACTTATTCAGAAATAACTGGCTTGCCAGTAGAATATGATAATTGTTGTTCAGTCTTTTTTCAGTCGTGTTCAACATTTTGTGACTCCTTTTGGGGTTTTCTTGGAAAAGATATTGAAAAGGTGGTTAGGTTGCCCAGTGAATAGAGTGCCAGTCCTGGAGTCAGGAGGACCTGAGTTCAAGTCCAGCCTCAGATACTTAACACAAAAAACTAGCCATGTGACCTTGGGCAAGTCACTTAACCCCAATTGCCCTACGTTCTCCTCTCCAAAAAAAAATCCCCCCCAAAAAAGAAAAGACAAGACATTGAAGTGATTTGCCATTACCTTTTCCAGCTCATTTAATAGATGAGGAAACTGAGGCAAACAGGTGAAGTGACTTGTCTGGGGTCATACGGTTAGTATCTGAGAAAAGAATATAATATCTACATTTAAATAGGGGCAGGTAGGCACTGGGCACAGTGGCTAGAGTGCCAGACCTAGAGTTAGGAAGACCCTGGGCAAATCCCTTAATCCTGTTTGCCTCAGTTTCCTCATTTGTAAAATGAACTGGAGAAGGAAATGGCAAACTGCTCCAGCATCTTTGCCAAGAAAATCCCAAATGGTGGCATGAAGAGTTGGACATGACTGAGAAATGACTGAACAAAACACTTATAGAGTCTTTTTAAGATTTTCAAAATGCCAGCTTTGTAACAACCTCATGAAGTATGGAGTGCAACCATCATTATCCTAGTTTTTTACAGATGAGGGGACAAAGCTCAGAGAAATTCAGTGATTTGTCCATAGACAGACATTAGGAGCATGAGAGCTGAGCATCAAACCCAAGAGCCCTGGCTTCAGGCTGCCATTACAACCTGCTGTCTCTCCCATATAATAGCAGAACACACACACACACACACACACACACACACACACACACACACACACACGGAAAGGTCAACCAGTCCTTCTCTCCATGCTTCCCTCACCCCCTCCTGTTCTCTTGTGGCCCCGCAGTTAGAGTTATCTCCAAATACAGAATGAGAGCACATAGACATTGAGGCCAGGTCTAGTACCTCTAGTTGGACAGTGCATGTTCAGGAAGCTAGGTGTGGGGGCCGGACTGTCTGTGCTTTTTGAAGTGGATGACAGGGGAGTAGCAAGAAGTTTGAGCAACTAAGGAAGGAAGGAGTAGGGAACAAGCATTTATTAAGCACCTACTGCCTTGCCTTTGCTGCTGGCCTAGTCTCATAATTTCAACTCCAGGGAACAAATCCTTCCAGATAAACTCATTGTTTCTAAACATCCCCCTTAAATTGTAAGTTCCTTGAGAGCAGGGACTGTCTTTCTTTTTATTAATTGTATCCCTAGGACTTAGTACAGTGCCTGGAATTTAATAAATGTTTGTTGGATTAGACCTATTATATAGCAGGCACTATTTTTTTTTGCTTTGGGGTTTATTTTGGTCTTTTTGGAGGAGGGAAGGTAGGGCAATTGGGGTTAAGTGACTCGCCCAAGGTCACACTGCTAGTAAGCATTAAGTGTCTGCAGCTGGATTTGACCTCAGGTTCCCCTGACTCCAGGGCTGGTGCTCTATTTACTATGCCCCCTAGCTGCCCCAGGCACCATTTTACAATATCTATTTGTATGCTGTTTTGCAAATATCTCATCTGATTCTCATAGCAACCCTGTGAAGTGGAAGCTATTATTAGCATACCCATTTTATAGTGGAGAAACTGAGGCAAACAGAGGTAAAGTGTCTGTAGTCGCATTTGAACTCAGGTCTTCCTGACTCCAGACCCAGGCTTCTATTCACTGTGCCAGCTAGCTGCCTAGAACCTAGCATCTAGCTGTTCCAGCTAATGGATTGTCATCTTGGGACTGTCTGATGATCTTTCAGTAATTAGAATCTGAGCAAGCATCCGTGTTCATTTGAGTATCATGTTCTCAGAAAGTAAAACAGGCCAAGCTATGGCCTGTCTCACCTCCAGGGGACAAGCTGTTTGTAGCACTGCTGCTTCCCCTTGCCAGCAGAAGCACCTTGGCAGCTATGGGACCTGGCATGTTTCCCTACTTCCCTAAAAGCAGATCACCTCTCTCTTGAGAGGGACCATGGGCAGTTGGTACCTCTAGGATGATGGGAGGGGGAAGGTACTGCTCTCTTTGTTCTTCCAACCTATGGAGGAGCGTGGAGACCAAATGTATACTGTTCTTGCCACCCCTAGGAATGAGAACACACAGATCAACATGGGCCAATTTGGGGCATTGGTGACTAGAGATAAAGGTCAAAGGGATAAAGAGAGGAGAGGAAGAATGGAGACGCATTAGAAAAGCAGTAAACTAATAAAAAGGCCAAGGGATGGTTTTTAAAGAATACAGAGTAATCGAGGGAGAGAGGGAGGGAAGGTTAGAGGGAGAGAGAGAGGCAGGGGAGAGGGGGAGAGAGATGGAGGGGAAGAGAGAGAGAGAGAGAGAGAGAGAGAGAGAGAGAGAGAGAGAGAGAGGACAGAGAAAGGACAGAGAGAAGTGGGGAGGGGGTAGAGACAGAGACACAGAGACAGACAGCTAGATAGCAACACAGAATCAGTTCTAGGCAATGAGAGAAGACAAAGAGGATAAGAAACAAAGACTAGATAACCCAACCAGAAGACAATGTGCAATGTGTGTGTTTCTTGACCACTGGGTTTCCTTTGATCACGGCTGCTAACTCGGATTGTGTCTCCAGAGCCTTCCCTGCATTTCGGAACGTGGCATAGATGCGCATGGGAGAGGGCTGTGTGGGGCCAAGGCGAGGTGGGGGGGGCGGGAGGAGGAGGAGGGAGCAGCTCGCCTCACTGCTGAAAAATGAATCACATTTTCAAGTGTGATGGGTGCAGTTCACACTTGGTAAGAACAGAGAGCGACCAAAGTCTGAAGTTTCTAAATATACCCGATGAGCCAAATGCAGGCTTGGCCTTAGTTTCAGAGATTCCTGGAATGGGATTGGGACAGTCCATTAGTCTCTCTGCCTGGGTCCAGAGACATGTTTTTCAGGTGGGAGGATAAGAAGGAAAAAAAATTAGGAAGAAAGGAGAAGAGAGAAGGAAGGAAGGAGGGAGGGAGGAAAAGAAGGAAGGAAGGAGGGAAGAAAGGAGGAAGGGAGTGAAGAAAGGAAGAGAGAAAGGAAAGAAACAAGCATTTATTAAGTGCCTATAGTGTTCCGGGCACTGTGTTAAGCCTTTTACAAAAATTATCTCATTGATCCTCGAAACAGTCCTGAGACTATTATTATCCCCATTTTACAGATGAGGAAACTGAGGCAGACAGAACTGCCCAGGGTCACATAACTAGAAGTGAACTCCAGACCCAGTACTCTATCCACCACTCCACCTAGCTGTCTCTTCCCCCGGAAATGTGTACTTATTTTATCCATGTTTTATGTTGACTTATGTATATATACATGTGTGTTACTCTATATATGTTGCCCTCCCCAGTAGAACGTAAAGTCCTTGAGGAGAGGAATTGTTTCATTTTTAGCTTTGCAACTACAGTATCTGGCACACAGGAGGCATTTAATAAGTGTGTGTGTGTGTGTGTGTGTGTGTGTGTGTGTGTGTGTACCACCCACCCACTTACTGGGGTGAGTAAGCTATAGCCAGGGGAGGTAGGCAGAGCAATGGATAGAGTGCTGGGTCTGGAGTCAGTTCAAATCGACCTTGCATACTTATTAAAACTGTGTGACCTTGGGCAAGTCACTTAACCCTGCTTGCCTCAGTTTCCTCATCTGTCAGACGAGCTGGAAAAGGAAATGGCAAACTACTCCAGTATCTTTGCCAGGAAAGCCTCAAATGGGGTCACAGATAGTGGGACACAACTGATCAGCTGAACAACAGCCAGAACCAGACTACAATTGGATGATTGAATGAACATTCTTCCTAACCTCACTATCACTATCAATCTTGCCTGTTTTTTCCTTTGAAACAGTCTTAGAACCAGGGAATGTGAGAGCTCTAATATTCCCTGATTTCACCCTTTGCCTTGAGATAGATGGGTGACCTTGGGAGGCGTCTAAGTAGGATCTTTTCCCACCAAGCAGGTGATGTCTCTCTCCTGCTAATACCGGGTTCACCAAGTGCACAAAGATCACTTTCAATAAGCTGAATTGCTATGATAGACTCCTAGGGGGCAAAAGACAGTCTTTTAAGGATAGCCTGAGTCTGACTATCTCCCTAATGATGGAGAGAAGAGGCTATAATGATTCAAAGCAATTTATTCTTGGCTTTGGAAGGCGGCCAGAGATACACACTTGGGACATAAACACAGCCAACCTTCCCTACACTCAGCTCAGCCAGAACCCTTCTAGCTTGATGTGGCCTTGGGATTAGTGGCCTATGACCCAACGGAACTGGGAAGTGGAAAGAGGCAGTTAAAAGTCTGCACAGCTTTTGATAATCGACTGGTAAGAATTGGAAAGGTCTACTAGGTGGTGCAGTAGATAGAGTGCTAGGCCCGGAGTCAGGATGACTCGTCTTCAAGAGTTCAAATCTGACCTCAGACACTTACTAACTGTGTGACCCTGGGCAAGTCACTTAACCCTATTTGTCTCAGTTTTCTCATCTGTAAAATGAGTTGGAGAAGGAAAAGGCAAACCACTCTAGTGTCTTTACCGAGAAAACCTCAAATGGAGTCATGAAGAGTTGGACATGACTGAAAATGATTGAACACCAAGAATTGGAAATCCACTGTAGCTAGATTCTGGATAGTAAGGGCCTTGCTTATTCAGGCAGAAAGAATGTCTTAGATGTATACATTGTGCTAAGCTCTAGGTGTATAAAGAAAGGTGAAAATAGTCCCTGCCCTCAAGGAGTTCCCATTCTAATGGCACATAGAGTCAGGACTTGGAAGAGGATATTTTGAGCTCCACATCTTTCTATTTTTGTTATGGTACCACCATCCTCCCAGTCCAATCAGCCATAATCAAAGACTTTGGCTCCTTCTTCTTCCTTTAGCCATAATTCCAGAGGACTGAGGAAGAAGAACCCTGCCCAACTCATGACAGAAAAAATGAGACTAATAAGCAGGATGAGAAATGCATTTTTAGGCAATGACCAATGTGAGAATTTGTTTTGCTTGACTGTGCTTATATGATTCAGGGATTCGAATTTCTTTATTTCTATCTTTTCTCCCCAGTGGATGAGGGGGATGAGAGGGGAGAAAATACATGCTTGATAATTGAAAAATACAAAATAATTTTAATAATAATAAAAATAACTGGCATCTGGTCCTAGAGCCAGGCAGACAAGAGTTCTAATCCTGCCCTTAACTTAGGCAGACTATGTGCCCCTGGGTAAGTCATTTAACTTCTCATTGTTGCAATTCTCTAAGACCAGAAGTTATAGAGAAGGTGCTGATATGCTTATTAGAAGTTCCCTACTCCAATGAAATCACAGGTAGAGACAAGAACAAAGTCACATAGTATTTAAGGTCTGAACTTCACAACTTACCAAGTGATATGGGTACTAGAGGTAATTATCTAGGTAGCGTGCAGGACCTGAAGTCAGGAAGAACTAAGTTCAAATCTAGCCTCTGACACTTACTATTTGTGTGACTCTGGGCAAGTCCCTTGCCCTCTATGCCTGCCTCAGTTCCCTTATCTGTAAAATGGTGGTTAGGATTTCCTCATCTTGAATATGAGGGTAATAATGTCACCAACTTCCCAGCATTGTAGTGAGGAAAAAAATCATATTTGTAAAGCTCTTTGAAAACCTGTAAGTGCTATGTAAATGCTATTATTGTTATTTTTTTCTTTCCCCCCTAGTTCAGACCCTGAATGTCCATCATCTATCTATATTATACCTATATTTGGCTATCATATGCTATGGTATTGAGAAGCAGCATGCCATAATAGAGGGCTAGACTTGGAGTGAATAAGATCTCAGACACTTATTAGCTGACCTCTCTCATCCTCAGGTGCACTGTCTCTATCTACAATAGGAATGATAATACCTTGGTGTAACAGCAAGCACCCTAATATCCCCAGGATGGCTGCTAGCAGAGGTTCTTTGATCTGCTTTTCTAAAGGAAAGCAACTCAAAGGGGTTCAACAATCTTACTTTAACCAAACATATATATCATTTAGTTTGTTCAGGGGAAAAAGTCAGCACCTTGAACTTCAGAGAAAATACAAAAAGAAATTATAAGCAGAAATAATAGCATAAAGACCAACAGCCAGGGCTTCTAACTGTCTGACCAAATAATTCATACATCACAGATCAACAGACAGATCCAACTGTCTGACCATTACATACATACATAGTTATCAGAGAGAGAAGCATCAACATCTGGAGTTTCAAAGCTGGGGAGGGGTCTCATCTGGCTATATCACTCAAACACTCATCCCATGAGTAAGCCACAAAGCAAAATGCTAACATCAGAGTATATATACATTTCTTCAGGTCAGAGGGCATCACAACCCTCATGACCCACTGCCTAATTACAAAGTAACAAAAGGTGTGGGCCTTCCTGAAAAACAAGCCTCCCCCAATCAATCCCCTCCTGTTGGGTTCCATTTGAGGTTCATTAAGGTGCTGGGAAGATCTTCAAATTCCCTAGGTCTATTAAGGGGCAGGGAAGATCTTCAAATTCCCTTACCATTATGCTTGGGCAGTTAGGTGTGTCAGTGAATAGAACACTGACCCTCAAGTCAGGAGGTTCTGAGTTAAAATCTGGCCTCAAAAACTTCCTACCTATGTGACCCTGGCCAAGTCACTTAACTCTGTTTGCTTCACCTCCCTCAGAAGGAACTGGCAAACCTCTCCAGTATCTTTGTTGAGAAAAACCCAAAAAGGGTCACAGAGTGGGTCATGACTGAAATGGCTCAACAACATAACAGCTCACACTATTATTGTGAAATTCAAATGAGATAAAGTCTGTAAAGCATTTTGCAAACAGTAAAGATCTAAAAAAATGTCATCATTATTAAACTTGGACCCTGAGAGGCAAGCTGGTGTAGTGGATGGAGTTCTAATGAATTGGCCTCTGAAAGACCTAGGTTGTATTGGCCTCAGACACTTTGAGGTTATGTAAGCCTAGAGAAGGCACTTACCTTGTCCTTGCCCTCAGCAACAAGTGCTCTTAACCTGGCATATGTGATCTTGATTTTTTTTTAACAAATATTTTGATAACTATTTCAATGGGATAAGTTTTCTTTATGGTCCCATGTATTTTATTTTATTGGTTTAAAATTCTTATTCTGTGAGGGGGTCTTCCCCAGACTGCCTAAGGGCCCCATGACATCTCAGAGGTTCAGAAGCTGAGCCCTGAGATGGTGATATGCAGGGAAAGTGTTCTTTTACATTGCTAGAGGGTTTGTCAGGGAGACTTCCTATACCATAATGAAGCCACAGGTCTGGTCCAAAAAAAAAATCAATAATTTGCTAAGTAGTTTTCCAAACTCCAGTCTCTCTCCAATCCGTCTATGATACTGATGCTAAATTCATTTTTCCAAAGCAAAGATCAAATTATTCTCCTTTGCTTTAGATCCCTTAGCATCAGGGGTATTGCCTACCAAATTAGAGAGGGAGTTGAACTGGGCTTAGTGGGTAGAGCACTGGACTTGGAAGAGCAAAGACCTAGGATCAGATTCCACCTCAGACCCTTAATGGCTGTGTGAGCCTGAGCAAATCACTTTCCCCTACCCAGGATAACTTAGGTATCATAGTGGATCAAGTTCTGGGCCTGGAGTCAAGAAGACCTGAGTTCTAATCTGGCCTCAGATATTTACTAGCTGGGAGACCCTGGGCAAGTCACTTAACTCTGTTTGCCTCATTTCCCTCATCCGTAAAATGAAATAGAGAAGGAAATGGCAAACCACTCCAGTGTCTTTGCCAAGAAAACCCCAAATGGGATCATGAAGAGCCAGACACAACTAAAAACAAGTGAACAACAACCCACAGCCTCAGTTTCCTTTTCCACAAAATGGACATCATAAGAGCATTGGTGCTTACCTGGCAGGGTTGTGAAGATCAAATAAGATGATGCCCACTTGGTGACAATTATATAGATTCCAGTTGTTGTCATTATGGTCAAAGTAAGTCTAGATTTCTTACCTTGGCTTTCTAGACTCTCAACAATATGGCCCCAATCTAGCTAATTCAACCACATCTTCTATTATCCTCTTAAATAACCAGAGTTATGTAGGGCCATACTCCAGCAGATCAGCAACTTAGCGTTCTCTACATGTGCCCCGTACATTCTCACCTCCAAGCCTTTTGTAGCATGCACTCCAACAGAGATTCATCTGTCAGGTCAAAGAAAATCAACAGGCCATCACAGCCTTTTGGACAGTAGCCACATAGGGCCAACATGGCTGCTGACTTCAAACTGAAATGAAAATCTAAATGCCATGATGAAGAAGCACAGCCAGTCGTAGGTACTAACCTGGTCTTGCTCCGTGGCACCTCCCCTCTACTCCTCCAGATCATGAGATGACCATCTGGCTTGACCTTAACCATCAGCCATCCCAATGAAATAAACATCACTCACTCCTGGCTTGGCCAGGTATGTCTGCCACCCTCTGGGTGAGCAAGGAGAAACTTCAGCTCCCCTGCTGGATTCGGTCAGATCAGAATTTGCAGCAAAGGCTTCCAGAGCTCCTTGCTGGAGAGATCAAAGCAGGACATTTGCTGAAATATCTGCCCAAGGGAAGCAAGTTACTCCAAAACACAGCTGTCTTGCCTCAAGACAGAATAATTGATGACCACAGTTCTCCAAAGATTTGGGGCTGAAGAGATAGAGTTGGAAGGGATCTGAGAAGTCACCTGGCCCAACTCCCTCATTTTACAGCTGAGGAAACTGAGGCCCAGAGAGATTTGACAATTATTGAGTCTAATTTTATATGTATGACTGAAACTCGAAGCAATTCCTTGAGCCACTTTTCTGCAGCACTACTTACCAACCCTAAACAATAGAATGTAAGTAATACAGTATTTTTGACACTCCCAAGGTGGGCTGGCATGGATGCAATTCATGACTTGGGCAAGTCACTTAACCCCAATTGCCCTGCCTTCCCCACCCCCCCAAAAAAAGCACAAAAAGAGTAGTTAACCATCTGTGTGAGATTTCAAAGGAATACTCACATTAATTAGTGGGCACCTAATATAGTCAATATAGTATCTAATATGTTATCATCAGGTGCCAGTATATTGGTACCTAATATGTAGCTAATATGTTAATTGAGGTATTAAAGTATATTGACTGACAGTGATAAATGTTGAGAAACGAATTACCAATGATGAAATTCAATAAAAAAGCAAGTCCCCTTCCACTATGGGTAAGACCAGATAGATTATGGAATGTTCTGCCATGGATGAGACATTATTGTTCTGGAATAGTTAGGGTCTCGATCTCACACAGATGGTTAACTACTCTTTTTTTTTTGGAGGGGGAAGGCAGAACAATTGGGGTCAAGTGACTTGCCCAAGGTCACGTGGCTAGTAAGTGTTAAGTGTCAGGCTGGATTTGAACTCAGGTCTTCCTGACTCCAGGGCTGGTGTTGTATTCACTGTGCCACCCAGCCACCCCACCATTCATTTCTTAAAGTATGGTGAAGAGCGAATATTTATGCTACAAGAAGTGGTGTGTGTGTGTGTGTGTGTGTGTGTGTGTGTGTGTGTGTGCGCGTGTGTGTGTGAGAGAGAGAGAGAGATACAGAGAGACAGAGAGACAGAGAGAAATAGAAACACAGAGAGAGAAAACAGAGAGAGAGATACAGAGAGACAGAGAGACAGAGACAGAGAGAAATAGAAACACAGAGGGAGAAAACACAGAGAGAGAGAGAGAGAGAGAGAGAGAGAGAGAGAGAGAGAGAGAGAGAGAGAGAGAGAAACAGATAGAGACAGACAGACAGACAGGGGAATGACCTTATCTAAAGGCACCATAGCTTGGTCTCTTCCAGTTCTGACACATTCTCTGTTATTTGGAGGACTCTGATACAGACTGGGAGGCTGGACAAGATTACTGTTAACTAATCCTCCCACTAGTCACCCAGGCTTGCAACCTTGGTATCAACCCTCTATTCCTGACTCTACACTCCACTTATCCAATTTGTTGCCAAGTCTTATTGTTGTTTTCAGTCATGTCTTTGTGACCCCCTTTGGGGTTTTCTTGGCAGTGATACTGAAGTGTTTCCATTTCCTTCTCCAGCTCATTTTACAGATGAGGAAACTGAGGCAAACAGGGTTAAGTGACTTGCCCAGGGTCATACAGCTAGTCAGTGTCTGAGGCCAGATTTGAGCTCAGAAAGATGAGTCTTCCTGACTCCAGGTGCAACACTCTATCCACTACACCACCCAGCTACACTTAATACATGTTTGTTAACTGACTGATTAGCCTAGGACATTCTTAATCTTATGACTTTACTCCTTCAGTGTCCTCATGAAGGCTATGGCTCCCTTCTTAGAATAAAGTTTTTAAATGCATAAAATAAAATATATAGTATTACAAAGAAAACCAATTATATTGAAATGTAATCATCTATCTTTATATATCCCTATCTCTATCCCTCTATCATTTATCTATATATATCTATATGTATCTCTTTCTCTATATCTATATACCTATATCTATCTTTATATATCTCTATCTATCTATCTATCTATCTATCTATCTATCTATCTATCTACCTACCTACCTACCTATCTACACAACACAAGGTCACAGAGCCCAGGTTAAGGGCCCTTAGATGAGATGATAGATGAAGTCCCTTCAGCCCTCATATTTTGTTCCTTTATGAGTGAATTTTCAAACAACCTATCAAGACTTAGTCCAGTCTCAAAGGGTAAAAAAGGCTAGAGTTCTCCCCCACAACAGAAAGTCAAACATTTCTAATGAAAAACCATTTATGCCTGCCCATCCCGTTTTCTCCAATTTCCAGATATCTAGCATCCTCTAGAGGTTAAAGTAGAAATTCACATTTGGTGCCCTCTTTTTTTTTTTAATTGAAAATATTTACAATTTTTATTATGATCCCTTGTTTAGACATCACTTTCATTTCCAAATATAGCCTTCTCTCTTTCCCACTCAGAGAGCCATCTCCTATAATAAAGAATAAAAAAAGAGAGAAAGAAGAAAAACTAACTAGAAGGTCAATTGTGTCCAACAGTGTTTGCAAAGCTCCATATTTGTATTCCCCCACCTCTGTGGAGGAGAAGAAATGTGTTTTTCCCTCTTCTTCAGGGATAAGCCATTATAACTATGTAGCATTTATTTTCATTTTGTTGTTGTTATTTTTTGTATTTACATTGGTGTAGTCATTGTAGGTAGGTACTCGTTTCCTGGTTCTACTTACTTCAAACAATCAATGAACAAATAGCAAGCACTATATCAGTTCACAACTCTTCTCATGCTTCTCTGAATTTTTCATATTCATTTTTACAACATAATATTACATTACATTCATGAACCAAAATTTCTTTTAAAAAAAGTTTTTTAATTTGTTAAATTCTGAACTTAAACTCTAGAGGGAAGAAGAGGAGAGAAAGAGAGAATGTTTTCAAAACTGTCTGGCATGTCGATTCTTCCTTCTGTTTCTTTATGGGTCCTTTTTAAAATCTTCAAATGGCCATCTTTTCTGGCACAATTATTTATTGCTAACTGCCCTTCTCCCACATTAAAAACCAAATAAAAAAGAAAGGACAAAAACTCCTGTAAGAAATAAGAACTGTTAAGCAAAATCAGGAATTGGTCATGTCCTGCACCTTGAGTCTTTTACCTACCTCTCTGTCAGATGGTGAGTAGCCTGTCTCATCATGGGGCCTTTGGAATCATGCTTGGTTATGAGGCTACAGCCTCCTCTTCATCTCATCTACACAAAACACCCCATTCTGATGAATTCACAAGAGGAAGCACTTCAACATTGAAACACGGGATTTGGAGTAAGGAAGCTTTGAGTCCAAATTCTGGCTTTGCCATTTATTACCTTGTGACCTTGGAAAAAATAATTTAATTTTTATAACCCTCAGTTTCTTTTTTAAAATCGGTTAGTCTAGGTCAGGGCAATTAGATGGCCTTGTGGATAGAGGGCTGGGCTGGGAGTCAGAAAGGCCTGAGTTCAAATCTGGCTTCAGACACTTTCTAGCTGTGTGACCCTGGGTAAGTCACTTAACCCTGTTTGCCTCAGTTTCCTCATCTGTAAAGTGAACTGCAGAAGGAAATGGCAAGGCAGTCCAGTATCTTTACCAAGAAAACCTCAAATGGGGTTTTCAAATATCTATGAAGAGTAGACATAACTGAAAAACTGCACCGCAGGGACTAGATTGGTAGTGTCAAATTCAAACAGAAAGAGGGGGATCCCTGAGGACTATTTGACTTAGAAAAGTACATTTATGTATGTAGATATATGTGTATATGTGTACATATGTTGTTCAGTTGTTCCAACCCCATTCTGAATTTTCTTGGCAAAGATACTTGCGTGGCTTGCCATTTCCTTCTCCAGCTCAATTTACAGATGAGGAAACTGAGGTAAATAGGGCTAAATGACTTGCCCAGGGTCACACAGCTAGTTAGTGTCTGAGGCCTGATTTGAACTCAGGTCTTCCTGACTCTAAGTCTGGCTCTCTGTATACTCTGCCATTTAGCTGCCCTATTTACATATACATATATGCTTTTATTCACTATGTCAACACATTAAAATCTGATAGGAACTATATTTTAATCAGGTTCAAGTGCACTGTGGAATGTTGTTGGCCACATGTGGCCTGTGGGGCCACCTCTCAATCTCTAAGGCCTCTAAATTCTCTGTTCCTATAAATGGCACTCATAGCAACATGCCTCCCCTGAGCTAGATATAAAAATTATACTAGGATTATATTATTATATATTATCATTTTATATAACTATATTATCATGCTAGAACTAGATTATACTAGGATACCTAGAAGAAGATGGAAAGCACATTGTACAGGAGGCAGAAGACCCTGTTCTGATGCTATCTAGCTGTGGGATCCTGAACAACCTTCTCTCTCTGGATCAGTCTTCCCATCTGTCCAAAGGGGGTTGGGGTGGGTTGGACTGGATGACCTCTGAGCTCCCTCCCAGCTCTGACACTGTCATAATATTGTAAATGACTAAGGAGGTTATTTTTGAAAACAAAAGTAAACCAACATTTTAAAGCCTGGCTAAAATATACCAAAGCAAAGATAAGCAGACACACTAGACTGGGAATGAAAACAGGAATGGGAAAGGGGTGAGGAGAAACATGGGCTCCTTAGGATGATTGTTTTTATTATCTTGAACAATGGATTGGGAAAAAACCCCTAGAGGGGAGGCTAGGTGGTGCAGTGAGTAGAGCACCAGCCCTAGAGTCAGGAGGACCCGAGTTCAAATCCAGCCTCAGACACTTAACACAAAAACTAGCCATGTGACCTTGGGCAAGCCATTTAACCCCAATTGCCCTCCAAAAAGCAAAAAAAAAAAAACAAAAACAGAAAAACAAAAAACCCTAGAAATAAAAAAGTGCTAGAGGTAGTGAGAACCTTCACTGAGTGGCTTCAGCAGCAAGCCAAGTGACCCAGCTTAACAGTGTGCAAAGGGGGCCATGTTGGTCTTTTATGGGGCCAGGAAAGCAGGTTTCCGTCACTGTTGGTTGTGTTTAGTCTATCACCAGTGAGTTAAGCTACACCTGAGATGCCTGTTCTCAAACTAATGATTTATTTAACCCTTAGGTTTCTAGGTCAAAAAAGCTATGCCTTTTTGAGCCTATGTGCTCTCTTTTTGTTTTGTTTCCTCTTTCTCGTCATTCATTCCATTGGTTATAATCTTTCTTTATAACTTGACTAATGTTTAATGTGAAGGTATCTGTAGAACCTATATCAGATTGCATGCTGCCATGGGGGGAAGGGGGAGGAGAAGAAGGGGGAGAAAATTCAGAATTCAAAAGCTCGTGGAACTGCATTTTGCAAACTAAATGTAAATAATTTTTTTTAAAAAGAGCTGTGTGAGAAGCTGAAGAAAATCAATATAAACAAAATGTATCTGTTTTCTAGACCTGATGAACACTTTCTTTTGTGCTAATAACCTCTGACAGAGACAACAGCCATCACTTGAATAAACCAATCAATACATTTCTAACGATATAAGCATAACCTGCTTATTTCAGGGTCTTGAAAAGCATTATATTAACTGGTTGATAGATATTAATCCAGACATCAATTCTGTAAATGTCAAACAGGTCCCACTTAAAATAGCCATCTGTTCAGGACAGATTTTTATCTGTAAAAGAGATAGAGAGAATAATCTAAGGCATGAACAGAGGCATTTAAAGGCTGTGAGAAAAACTACAGCCCAGGAATCAAGTTAATTTAAATCCACAGTGTACTCAACATGTGGCAGGCAAGAATTCTCTGGTCTAGACACAGCCTTATAAGGTGGCCTGACATTTTCTCTCATGGCCCAGGCCACCCTCCAAAAATATCCCAGCCCAGAATAGGGGGTTGGGATTGACCTCCCGGGATGTTGGCAAAGAGTATTAATGAATAAGCCTCTCCAATAAATAAGAGCATGAACACCTGTTTTGTTTTTTTTTATGGTTTTCAAAATGTTAAGTATTTTAAAATGGGGAGCATGGGGTATTAGCATAGAAAGTGAGAACAGAAATGCCTTGGGATCAGAGTGATTGTAAAGATATGAAAAACTTAGCTTGCTTTTCTCAAGTAATGTGTAACTTGGGTGGGGAGAGGGAGCTGTAAGAAGGAAGAGGAAGAGGAGGATGAAGGTTTTTTTTCTTCTAGTTAATACTATAGAGCCAAAGTTTTCTTCTCCTTATGGTCTTTGACTAAATTTTCATAAGCACAGGCATTTTTGCTTCTGTGACAGGAAGACCAAAGTTCAAATCAGGTCTCAGATACTTCCTGGACGTGTGACCCTGTGCAAGTCACTTAACCAGCTTGCCTCAGTTTCCTCATCCACAAAATGGTGATAATAATAGCACCTACTTCCCAGGGTTGTTGTGAGATTCATATGATACAGTAATGGCAAAGTGTTTAGCAAGTGCCTGACACATAGTAAGTACTATATAAATGTTAACTGCTATTGTGTTTGCCAAAGCCCTTCTACTACCAGTATTATTCTGTCCTTGTGAGCTCCTGCCCTCTAGTGGTGGCAGCAGGCAAGGCATTAGCTTGTAAGGGACTTCACTGATCATTAGAAAGGCTTAAGGCTTGTTCTAATTAGCTGTGGTGGGCAGAGCTTGAACCAAGGGAAGGAAGGTGCAGGGAGGCAAATTTCAGCTGAAGATGAAGAACATTTTGTTCCTAACAATTGGTGCTAAGAACGGAATAGCATGTTTAGGGGAGGAAGTGAGTTCTCCATCATTGCCAGGTCTTCGAAAGGCAGATAAATGGACATTTGTTATGGAAGTGGCAGATGGAATTAATGACTTAGTGGGAGTTGGACAAGATAATATTTGAGATCCCTTCTGACTCTGGGAGTCTGATGCCCTCACTTGACACATGAGGAAACCAAGACCCAGAAAAATTTAGATGACTTGTCTAAATGCCACACAGCACAAGAGTAGTCAAGCTCAGCTATAACCTAGGTCTCTTTCCTTCAAACTAAATGTCTATGGAACTGTAACTTCTACCCATTGATCTTAATTTGCCTTCTGGAACACAGCAAGTCTAATCTAATCTCTCTTCAACATAATAAGGCTTCAGAAACTACATCTTGCTAAAAGCCACCCTAGAAAAAAAATTTTTTTTCTGTTTGGAGTGGGAAGGGCAATTGGGGTTGTGACTTGACTTGCCCAAGGTCATACAGCTAGTAAGTGTTACATGTCTGAGGCCAAATTTGAACTCGGGTCCTCCTGACTCCAGGGCCGGTGCTCTATTCATTGCGCCACCTAGCCGCCCCTCACCCTAGAAAATTAAAAGAGCAAGGAATAGCCCACCTGTCTATAGGGAGGGGAAGAATTCATGACCGAACAAAATTTTGGACAAACAAAACCAATACAACCAAGATTAGAAGGAAAGCAGAAAACTGGAACAATCCTTATAGCCAGTGTCTCTGATAAAAGCCTCATTTCACAGATATATAGAGAACTGAATCAAATTTATGAGAATTCAAGCCATTCCCCAATTGGTAAATGGTCAAAAGATATGAACAGGCAGTTTTCAGATGAAGACATCAAAGATATAGGCATACGAAGAAGTTCTCCAAATCACTTTTGATTAAAGAAATGCAAATTAAAACAACTCTGAAACACCACCTCACACCAATCAGATGGGCTAATATGACAAAAAAGAAAAATGATGAATACTGGAGAGGATGTGAGAAAATTGGGACTGATGCACTGTTGGTGGAGGCAAGAACTAATACAACCATTTTGGAGAGCAATTTGGAACTATGCCCAAAGAACTATAAAACTGTGCATATCCTTTGATCCAGCAATAGCATTAGTGGGTCTGTATCCTAGAGATCATAAAAAAGGGAAAAGGACCTACATATACCAAAATAATTATAGTAACCCTGTTTATGGTGGCAAAATATTGGAAAAAGAGGGGGTATGCCCATCAGTTGGGGAATGACTGAACAAGCTGTGGTATATGAATGTAATGGAATACTATTGTGCAATAAGAAATGATAAATAGGCAGATTTCAGAAAAACCTGGAAAGACTTGTATAAACTGATGCAAAATGAAATGAGCAGAACCAGGAAAATGCTGTACACAGCAACTTTGTGTGATGACCAACGATGAATGACTCAGCTTTTCTCAGCAACACAATGATCCAAGTACAAAGGACTTATGAAGGAAAATGTTATCCACATCGAGATAAAGAACTGATGGACTCTGAATGCAGATTGAAGCATATTTTTTTCACTTACTCTTTCTTGTGGTTTTTTCTTTTGATGTTTCTTCTTCCACAACTGTGATGAATATAGAAATGTTTTACATGATAGAACATGTATAAACTATGTTAAACTGCCTACCATTTTCAGAAGTGGGGGAGAGGAATAAAAATTTGGAATTCAAAATCTTGTAAAAATGAATGCTAAAACTGTTCTTGATATGTAATTGTGGGGAAAAATAAAATACTAATTAAAGCAAAAAATAATAATAATAAGCCTTCAGAATCTGAAGACAAGTATGTCTCCCTTTTTCTTTCTTTTCCAATAAATTATCTTTCAGTCCTTTTAGTCATGTCTGACTATTTGTGACCCCACTTGGGGTTTTCTTGGCAAAAAAAAAAATAAAATAAAACTGGAAGGTTTGCCATTTCCTTTTCCACTTTCCCAAATTAAACATCTTTTAATTCCTTCAACTGAAAACCTCCAACCAACATCCTTGGCACTATTTTTTTTTTTTTTGGCTTTTTGGAGGGCAATTGGGGTTGTGACATGGCTAGGTTTTGTGTGTGTGTGTTAAGTGTCTGAGGCCAGATCTGAACCCAGGTCCTCCTGACTCCAGGGCTGGTGTTTTATTCACTGCACCACCTAGCTGCACCCCCCCCTTGGCACTATTATATCATTTGACATCAGAAACTGATTTCCTTCTATCATTGGAAAGGCCATGAAAGAAGAGGCATTACTATCTGCTCTTCTGCTACACCCCAATGGGAGATTTCCATTTGACTTATAGCTGAAACTTTCCATATGTATATCTTCCCTAATAGAATGTGAGATCCTTGAGAGCAGTGATTATCTGACTTTCCTGTTTGTATTCTTAGCACACAGTAAATGCTTTATTCATTCATTTAAGTATTTCACATGGGGTTGCAAGAACCTTTATCATCCTGGTCAATATAATCTAGTTTGCCAATTAATGAAGGTCTGTCTCTTGTCTCCTAGACCAGGGCGCATCTATTCCATCACTGCCTTTTATACATTTGACTCCAAAAAAAAAGCAGCTTCTCAAAATTCATCTGAGTAGCATCACTGTGTTGGTAAAAATAGGGATGAAGGAAATAGTTGAATATTGATTAGTAAGCTCCTTAGCAAACAGATCCAGCTTTCACATCTAAGAACACTTGATGAAAGGAGGGAACTGGAAAGCCTCATCTCCAGTATTATGATTTTTGGTCACCAAATCATAACTCTTTAAAGGGATGTGATTTAAATAATTGAAAATGTGCTACCTTCTAGTTATTTGGAAAGTGATATGCCTTCTTGATATAGCTCCTTGATGCCATTAGTAAGAACCTATCAGAAAAGTGGGCAGCAAAGGGTCATGAATATATTGTAGGTAGCTCTATGGCAAAGCTAGGTCCTCTTTGATTCAAAGCTGGGGGATGGCTTCCCAATGAATGGTCAGATCTGTCCTAGAGCTTGAAATTTAAAAGGTATTGTACTTTTGTCCCCAACCTGGGTTAGCTGAGTGAGTAGTAGGCCACAGAAGACCCTAGCAATAGGAAAAGTAATTACACTTGTTCTGCCTAGAAGTAATGGGAATGTTATAGGAAAGACACAGACACAGTCAGACCAGCTTTCTTCCTCTCCCCTACCCAAGGCATCAGCATGGACTTTTATTTAAAAAGCATATTTATAATAATTATATGAATTCAACAAACATCAGCAAATATGAACATTTTCTTAAAAAGCAGAAAAAGAGGCTTGTGTATGACCATGAATCTACATTACATAGTTTATGTGTAATTTACTAAGTTCCAACACTACCCTGTTTGTTTCCAAACTCCCTTGTTTCTGTGTGTGCAGAGTACTTGTGTTCGCTTTTTGCTATTTCTTCTCTTTTCCAAGGGTCAGGTCAGAGGTCCAGGCATAACTAACTCTTCCTAGGCCATGATGCGTCTTCCTGTCCCTCTCTACATTACCTGTAATCTCAAGCTGAGTACCCCAGGAGTACTGATTAGGAGCACAAGTCTTACTGGAAGGATTCCTTGAAGAAATGTCTTGTCTTTTCTCCCTGTCTAGTGATTTCACCTACGTGGGGTACTCCTGTTGTAGAAATGTTTTTGCACTGATGTAAATGAACAACTCATGCAACTTCTAATCCTTGAGAGCTGCATGAGGCAGTGACTTGCCCATGGTCACACAGCCAATATGCATCAGGGGTTAAGACTTGAAGTTACACCTTCTTGAATCCAAGCCCAGTGCTCTAACCACCACTATGCCATGCTGCTTTTTCCTGAAGCGTTGAAAATCAAGTTCTCAATTTACTAAAGTCATTCTTTTTGTTTTATTTTGTTTTTTGGAGGGCAGTTGGGTTTAAGTGACTTGCCCAAAGTCACATGGCTAGTAAGTGTGTCAAGTGTCTGAGGCTGGATCATCACCTAGCCACCCCTATTAAAGTCATTCTTGACAGATGTATGTTTGCACTGAACTAGAAAATTTGACACAAGTCTACCTGCTTGCCAATCTTCATTAAATAACTTATTCTGGTCAAGAAAATCTTATCTTTTTCCTTAGGTAAAACTTAACCCTAAATCCTCTAGGCCACTTTCTCAAAAGACTTAAACTTCTGATCAGGAAGGAAATCCTAAACAGTGTTTGTAATGATGCCATTGCAAGTATTTATTGGTGAATGTGAAATTGCCCATCAGTGCTGAGGGCTAGCTGAAAGCTAAGGTGGCACAGTAGATGAGAATGCAGGGCCTAGAGTCAAGAAGACTTCTCTTTCTGAGTTCAAATCTGACCTCAGACACTTTCTAGCTGTGTGACCCTGGACAAGTCACTTAACCCTGTTTGCTTCAGTTTTCTCATCTGTCAAAAGAGCTGGAGAAGGAAATGGCAAACCACTCCAGTATCTCTGCCAAGAAACCCCCAAACAAGGTCATGGAGCATTGCACACAGCTGAACAACAGCTGAGGATCACTGGATTTAAAGAAAATGCTTGAATAATCTTATCCATTAGATGTGAGCTCTTAAAAAGCAGGGATTGTCTTTTGCCTTTCTTGGTAGTCACAGCATTTAGCAGGGTGTCTGGCACAGAGCAGGCATTTAATAAATGTTTATTGACTGACGTGTCTGAGGAAATTTTTAAAAATAAGGTTGATTAAAAAAAACCCAGAGAGCTTTCTTAGTTGAATGATAAGAGCACAACTGCAGTGTTGGAAAAGATGTTAAAAGCTATCCAGCCCAATCCTGTCTTTTTACAGATGAGGAAAGTGAGGCCCACAAGGGTTACGTGGCAGGGGAGGCAGCGTTTGAGCCCATATGCTGACTCCGAGAAGCACTTGGAACAATTTTTCTCATTAAATAAGCCAGCCATTAGGTTATGGTTTAAAACAAACACCTAGAACAAAAATAACTCCATGAATAGAACTGCAAAGCCATCTCTTTATTGAGACAAATAAGCCACAGAGCAATGTTTATTGTATGGTGGATAGTACAACGGATATAAAAGTCATGAGTCTTGGATTCTGGGTCTGACACTAAGTAATTGTGTGAACCTGGACAAGTGTCTGGGTGGGCCTCAGTCTCCTCATTTGTAAAATGAAGTATTTTAAGTAGATGATGCCAACTCTTACATTCTATGACCATTTACCTTGATGGGGTAGACATAAATGCTAACTATAGCTCCTAGAACAAACAGCATTGAGAGGGAATCTCAAATCAACTTTAAATACAAATTTTGGGATGGAATACCCAAGATCTCTGGACAAAAAGCTCGTTGGTAGAGAAAAGACCTGGGATGCTGGCCCATGTGAGCAAAGATTGAGATCCTAGGATTAGAGGTAGCAGATGGCTGGGGAGGCCACTAGGGGTATAAAAGGGTCAGAGGAAGTTTAGAGTGTGGCAACTGGGGAGGAAGTGAGCCGTCCTGGCAGCTTCCTATTAGACTGAGCTAAATAATCATGCTAACTAGGTCTTATTTCTATTTCTTTAAGGACTGTGTGCTTGTAAGGACCTTCCTAATATCAGAAACCCTAGTTGAGCTGTAGCCACAGAAACCTTGATGTAAGGTATTAAGTTGGTGCTAAAAATCACCTGTTTCCATCACACGATAAAATGTATAAGGAATGCAAGATTTGCAAAGTTCAGTGCCCTGCAAACAGGAAACATTTTCTACACCATTCTTTGCTGCTGATTAATTTAATGACTAAAAGAAATATGAAGACTATTTCCCTGAGAAAACATCCTAAAAACTAATTTCTTTTTCTTGAAGGGAAGAAAACTAAAAGCAAGGGTTTAAGGAACAGAAAGCCTAAATCAAGAGAATCTGGGCTTTCACACATGTTCTTGCTTTCTGATATAGCTGCTAGAGAATAGTAATAATTGAGATTTGCTTTGTATGGATAACAATTCATATTATTGGTATTTCAAACCCAGGCAGATGGGACATCAGTTTATTTTTCAAATGTAACACACAAATCAGTATTTTTATGAATTAGACTTATTACCACAATAACATTATCCAGTAGAAAGTTTCCAAATGCATGCATAAAAAGTTTAAGCATTGTCTTTGAACTCCTGATTTCTAAATATACAAAAAATACATTTAACTTACGTAATTTTAGTGAATCACTTATAAAATTAGTTTAATTTTCACAACATAGAAAAATACAAAAAGACTATATATACACATATACATATAGATGTATATGTAAATATATGTAACTTTCAACCAAATTTCAACGGAAATGCATTCAATTTGACATGGTTTGATAAATTCTTTATCCATAGTCATACTGTTCTTTCTTCCTAAGTGAATAATTAATAAACAAATGTTAACGTGCATTTGATTTGCTCATATGCACCTACAATTCTAGGGCTTATGAAATTTTCATGTTGGAGGTTCACTCCCTTTACTGTTGGGAGGCAAATGCTTTATTCCTCAAGTCTTTAGAATGCCTTTGATAATACTTGCTAAATGTTCAAAAGAACGGTCCTAACTGGCAAATGGAGCACAGCAACCTGCAGATAGGGAGCCTGTGTCTACAAAGCACAACTGCACACCTCAAAGAAACTTCACTTATCGTAAGAAGAAGGGGGGGTCCTGCAGGGGTGATCTGAAGACAAGCAGATCCAGTTAGCTGCGAAGAAAACTCTTTTGACTCTATCTTGAAATCAAGAAATCTTTGAAGTCTGACAAAATTCCCTCCAAAATACCACATTATTTTTCTGTGCAGTGAACTGCACTTAAAAAAGATGCTGGTCTCTGTGGGACAGGATGGATTTAGTTTACAAAAGAACACTACTATTTCAAAAGGGAAATTGATTCATGTTGGGGAATCAAGAAACCAGTTACTAAGGCAATCTTGTTATACTTTACTTGTCTGCATCATGAGTAGCTGAGATGTTAGAATGAGTAAGGGGAGAATATTTAATGTAAAATCCCTGTTGAGACCCTATTTGAAAAAGGATCACGTTTTGTATTATCCAAATCAAATTTTGTAAGGTGCTGTTGTTTGCACTGGTCTACTTATCATGAATGATGATACAATTCCAAAGCAGAGACTCTTAAACAAACAGGATTACTCAGAACAAACTGCTTGCTTTCAGCATTTTTTTTTCAATTTCCATTCTTCTTCCTCTTCTGCAACTCCCAAAACTATTACTAAAAAAAAACCAAAAAAAAAAAACCCACTAACCAAATCATTTCTTCCCCTCTCAACAGCAAAGCAGGTGTGGCCCATATTGCTTCCATTTTATAAGCGTATCAGATTTTGTTGGAAGGAAAAAAAAAAGAAAAAAGGAATATGGGATCAAAAACCATTTAATATGATTTAAGATTATCTGATATAGAGTTGAAGCAAAATTTCAAAATCCAACCTAAACTAACTTGTTAGTTTTTTAAAAAATAATAATGACTAGCATTCATATAGCACTTTAAAGTCTGAAAAGCGCTTTATGTATGCTAATTTGATCCTCACAACAACCCTGGGAGGTAGGTGCTATTATTATCCCCATTTTACAGACGAGGAAACTGAGGCACAGAGAGGTTAAGTGACTTGCCCAGGGTCATACGGATAGTCAGTGTCTGAGGCAGGAGTCAAACTCAAGTCCTACTGACTCTATGTCCTGCACTCTGTTCAACCCAGCTGCATTGTCTTCTCCTTCCTGGGCCCCATATGCTATTTGCTTAGTTCCTATTTATTTTCCTTCTTCACTTACAAATGCTTATGAAACGAGCATACAAAAAAGTGAAGCTTGGTTTTCCACTATAACACTCATCTGATCTTAGCAAGTACATTTAAAGTGATAATTACTCTACAGACCAGACATTTTGTTTAATCACCATTAACACTCAACCAAAACCAACTGGGTAAAGGCTCCAGAGACCAAACTTTATTTAGATTCTGATGAGTATCTAAGATTAACTTTCCAATTTTAATCCAACTTCTTCTTTAAAGGTTTTAGATAGTGTCACTAAATTAGCAGGTGAGTAATTAAACAGAATGAAGTTTGCAAGTGAAACAAAGAAGCTTGACAATGCTTGGGTTCATTACTTCCCAACTTTAATTTTTTACTGCTTCTGTACTCATAACACAGTAGTCGTTGAAAGAAGAATCACCCGCAAGGAAATGCACAGATAGAGAAGAGCTAGATAACTGAAAAATCATAAAGATGTTAGAAAAGCGATCCCAGTTTGTTTTCTGGAACTGTACTACCTTTTTGTTTTTTGCTTTTTGGAGGGCAATTGGGGTTAAGTGACTTGACCAAGGTCACTCGGCTTGTGTCGTATGTCTAAGGCGGGATGGGAACTTGGGCCTCCCTGACTCCAGGGCCGGTGCTCTACTCAATATGCCACCTAGCCGCCCCTGGAACTATACTTCTAAGGAGACCCCTCCTGACCTCTTCTTTCTCTCTCTGCTGGCTACCAGACTGAACTGGGTTCACATCGGGGAAGGTTCATAAGAAGGGGTTTCTTGGTAGGTCTATTGTGCAAGTTATCGTTAATTGCCTTAAGAGTTTGTTCCTGCCTGAGGACTGTCACTCGACTGAAATTCTGATTGAGGCTGGGCCTCTTAGGACCTATGGATATTTAAGCAACTGTCTTTCCATGGGAAGCGGCAATGACTGCTTAAATGGGGGTGTCCCAAAAGAGACGACTACAATTGATGACTTTACTGTAAACCGTACTAACGTCTGAATTTGCTGCCCCTGATGCCAGACATTGCCCATTCGTCCCACAGGCCTGTCCACTGCAGTTCCCTTACTGGATGTGGGGTAACATTACTATGGTCCAAGCCAGAACCTCGGAGCATTCTCAAGCATAAAATTTGTCATTCCAGCAATACATACAGTTTCCAGCATGCAGTCAAGCACTTTGAAAAGGCAAGGCTAAATACACTGCAGAAACAAAACATAATTATAATTCAAGCTGGGCATTCAGTTGGTAGAACTTTTATCACTTGGACTATAACTCTCAAGCACTGTGTATGAAGGATATTTAGCAGATACATGAGAAGGGAAGCTACATAACAGGTCATCCCCTCCCCCTCCTTACATTTTTGGAATTTCTGGTTGAAAAAGCATGCCGACAAGATATTCCAGTGTGTTTTGTGTAATAACTCTTTGTAAATCCCAGGTCCACCGGCCACATTGGTTTTTTTAGTATTTAAAAATAGTCCTTGCTTATTCTCTGTGAAACATGTTGGGAACTCAAAAAGTCTGCAGCATTTTTGATCTGTGGAATTTTGGGGGAAGAGCAGGAATTATTCGTATTTCTTGTGTTCTTCAGGATGAGAAAGGACCTTTCTTCTCTGGTGTATCATGTGCAAGTACAGCTGAGGAAAAACTGGAAAGGAAGCACAATAAGATTAATAGCCCCAATGAAAAGTGATTCTGAAAGCCCCCTACCCCAAGGGCGCTCCTTAATGAAGGAGATGCTCCTCTTGGAGCACCTAGCAGGGAACGACAGGGTGGGGGAGCTGAGGAACAAAGAGCACTCCCAGTGACAGAACAAATCAAACATTTCCCCAGTACAGTTATGTTTATTGAAAAGAAGTGGTAAACAATTTGCTCTTTATGTTTTAGCCAAAAGGCTAGGGGGCACAGCTGGGCAGATGGCAGTCATTACTAACACAACTAATAACAACAGTGTCACACTGCAGCTGGCTAGTCCTTTTGGATTTTTTCAAACAGCTTTCCTTTCTAGTCTCACATTTGATACTTATGAAAACCTTGTGCAGTGGGCTGGGTTGGCTTTTATAAACGCAGAGGCCAAGGTATTTGTGGGCCATTCATAGAGCTGGGCCTAGACCTCAAACAGCAGGGAGAAGTAGAGATCTCGAGGTCTAGCTGACTGACATTTTAAGCGGAGTTATTTTAAAACATCAAGGATTTGTAATGTTGTCCATATGGCCACTTCTGCTGGCCATGACAATCCCTCTGTAACACAGACCATCCTCAAGTGGTGCTGGAGACAAATAACCCGACGAGCTTTTGCAGGCTTAGCACGGCTGGTCCTTGGACAGCCTGCCGGCACACAGTGGATCCCCGGGCCCCAGTGAAATGCAATTATCAACATGGAAAGAAGTGGTTCATGAGTAGAGGATGGGGGAACTGATCTATTCTAATAGGTTTAGAAAAACAGGGAGGCCTGAGGAGACAAAGGGAGAACTATTTGACTTAATCACAATTAAGAGGTATTTTGAAGGGGAAAAGTGATAAATCTCTATTTCTTTAGATGTATGGCAGCCTTCAGGCACTGGAGATGCTGTTCAAAACCATAGGCTTTTTACTGGGAAGAATAAAAGTCAAGGTTAATTTAGGCTATATTAGCCAGGTAACTCAGAGTTAAGCGGTTTTCAGACCTGTTTACTCAAAATAAGTTCGAACCCTTATCTTGTCATTTAGGAGGCTTTAATCAATTCAATAAATACTGATTAAGCACCTACTGTATGCAGAGTATGCTACTAGCTCCAGTAGCTAAGACAGGGTCCCCACACATTCTAGTAGGGGCAGGGGTTAGGTGAGGCTATAATACAGCAGTGAACACTGCTGTAGTGGAGGCAGTATGCAAGATTAGGAGGAAAAGAAAAAGAAAAACACAGGGGTACCTAGGTGGTAGAGTGATTAGAGCCCTGGCCCTGGAGTCAGGAGGACCTGAGTTTAAGCCTGGCCTCAGATACTCAACACACTTACTGTGTGACCATGGGCAAGTCACTTAACCCCAATCGCCTTGCCTTTGCTCCTCCAAAAAAAAGAAAAGAAAAGAAAAAAAGAGAGTAGAAGGAATACTGGACTTAGGGTCAGAATAGTTGAGTTTAAGTCTGCACACTGATTCTGGCCTATTCACTTTGCCTCTCCAGGCCTCAGCTTCCTCATCTGTAAGACAGGCAGAGTGGTAGAGTGGGCTGGAAGGTTCTTTCTAGCTCTAACATTCTGTGATTCTATGAAGTCTGACATTGAAATGAAGGCTGTTAGTCAAAGGCAGGGAACACTTTCTGATATCAGCCTTTGTGACAACGATTTGATCAGAAAGTCAAAAAAATCTGGCAGGCTCTATTATATGAAACTAAAGACATAATTAAGCCATGAGGATCTTAATTTTAATATGAATAATGGTATTAATAATGAAATAATATTACTAATGAAATGGGAGAAATATAACATTTCTCTAAATTTCAGAACCCTTAGGAAAGATTAAAAAACCACCCAGACATCCATAATCCCACTTGCTGTAACCAGTTCAGAGCATGTAGTATATTGAGGACTTCCAGCACCCCAAATGCTCTAAAGAATACAAGTGGTAAAAGAGTGGTAACTTTCTCAAGCTGGGGCCAGCAAACTGGGAAAGGATCCTGAAGGCAGTTCAGTTGCTGATGAAGGAACAGAATGTTAGTTAAGGAGCAGATTGCTTTAGCCAATCCAGAGGCTGAGCGTGGGGACAGAGCAGCATTTTCCCCCCTTTTTCCCAGACACTTCCATGATGGCTCAGCGCCAGACACAGGACTGGAATTATTCAAATGTCCAGAGTAGGGGCTGCCAGGACTCTAAAATAATCGTGGGTAATTTTCTGTAGCCAGGATAGAGAAGAAAAACTACAGGGAAGTCCTATGAGATTTCCTAATAGAGGTCTAGTTTCTTCCACATTTCAAGGAAAGATCCCTGCTGTCTCTGGGGAAATATCTGATCCTACATGAAAACTTCCTGGCAGTGTCCACCTTCACCTCTGACCCACCAGGGCTCTAAGATGAGGGGGTTTCCATTGGGCTTACTCATAGCTCCCCAACAGTGTGTGATCGGGGCGATGACTCAGAGAAGACTGCTTGAATTCCCTTGCAATTTGTGACAGGTGTGAGGCTTCTTAACAGTGATACTGAGGACAACCTCACTTTTTGATGACCTTAGTCTGTATTCGTAGTTAGCTGAGGATTGCATCCTGGGCCTAAATGTGTTGATAACAGAGTCACTTTGGGCAAAAGGCAGCCACTGTCCACTCGCCACTGTGGCTCTGCTTGCTCTGAACTCTATGGAACACGAGGAGCTGTCTACCCTTCCTCGTCTTTAACATGCTGTCTTCTCCCATTAGATGGTAACGTCCTTCAGGGCAGCGTGTGTACCCCAGCACTTAGCACAGTACCTGGCACAAGGGAAATACCTGATAAATGTCTACTGAATTAAAGTACTGAGTCTTTCCCAAAACTGTAAGGAAGAAAGCGAGCCGCAAAAATATAGGGTGCGGGGCAAACTGAAACTCAGGAAGGGGCAGAAAAGTCTGGGGAGCACCAAGGCAGCCACTCCCAAATTCTTCTGATAAAGACAGACCCAGTGTACCAGTAAATACACAGGAGGGCCTAGGCCACACTAAGAAAGCCGATGAACACCTAGATACAGCACCAGGATGACAGAGCATTGTGCTGAGAGTTCTGAAGGGACTCAAGTCTGTAATTGTCCAGTGGAAGGTCCGAAGGTACCTCGCATTACAGATGATCAGTTTTGTTGATGTAACTCCCATGCATAAGCAAAGCAGCTTCGGGGACTCTGGACATGAGTCGCAGATAACTAACAGAAGCCATAATAAAAGGCAAGATGACAGAATATTGAAGAAATCAAAACTCTGCAGGGTGGGGTGAAAGATATTTTCTCTAATGGAAAATAAGATCTGACTAATCCATTAAAACTCTCTGAGGAGGTTAGAAAAAAAGCATGTACATAAGGAAAAACTAAGACATTTATTTGAACTTGAACAATAATCACTCCACACCCAAGGCAAAATTTTAAAATTCAGGCACTGGGGGACAATTGGATCAAAGAAGGGAAACTAACATTTTAGAGACAGGAAACAAAGATATAAAGGTACTCTCTTGCAGGTGGAGAAGCTTAAATAGTAGAATCTCACAAGGACTGGTACTGAGACCAGCTTTATTTCACTGTTTTATAACTAAAGAGGAATTGCAAAGTAAAATCTCCAAGTTGGTAGATGACACTAAGCTCTTTTGGGTAATGAAATGTCAAGCCAATGAGGATAAATTACTGGAAGATGCTCCAGAGCTGTGTGAGTGGGCAGAAATGTGGTAAATGAGCTTCAAGAAGGCAGGTGTGAGGTAATACATTTAGGGAAAATGAAGGGCTCCATTAAGGAAGGAGATGCATTCCAAGGTCATGCTTCTTGTCAGAAACTCCATTTCCAGAAGTAGAAATAGCATAGAAAGCAAGGAATGCATTCTAGGACGGTAGAAAAAAGAGGACTATGAGGTTAAAATGATTCAAAATTATCTAAAATAATGCTGAATGTGGCAGAAAAGATAAAATATACATGTGATAGTCTTGGGGACAGAAGACAGGGATAGTGAGAGATGGGTCACTAGGGAAAGGAGTTAAGGAAAAGGTTTGGAGGGCAAGTGCCTGTCAGGAAGACCTGGGCTAGGACAGGGCAGGCTCTAGGCCTTAAAAGAAGTTTAAGTAACATTTTTTCCAGAAGCTTCTGGGATAACCTTCTAGCTGATATATTTGGGTTAGCCCCAATGGATTTCCTCTAGAGCAGCAAGCCCAGAGTGTCACAAGTCACCCTGAAAGGAACTAAGTCAGCTTTAACTTTAGGGAAGGTAAAGTAGGCCTCCTTCTTATATCAGGGTCTTCCCTGACCAAAACATGATCTCAGCTGATGATCCCTAAAATTACTTTAGGAGGGAACAAAACATTTTGTTCCAAAAACAAGTATAAATCTAGAGATAAAAATCTAAAAATGCAAGACAAAATATTGACCAACTTATTCTCATTAAATATAATCAACCAATCAAGTGCAAATGACTGGTAATAGTAGACATCCTTGTCTGGGATGGTGGGGTGGTGGTGGTAGGGGGCAATTAAAAAGTGGGATGAATGATGGAGAGAAAGGGGGAAGCCGAGAGCAAGCTTTTATGATTTCAAAACTTTGTTAAGGTTTGGCCTTTTTTACTTTTAATTTTTTATCTAAGTCTTTTTTTCTGGTGTGTAATCTTCCACAAGTCTATCTTTACAGGAACACTGTCACTGAATTATCTGACACAAGCCATGTCAATAAGGCTATATGTGATTTAAGATGGCTTTTCCCCCGCTAAACACGGCTGACTTGACAGGGGACTTGGTTCCCAGAGACTTTCAAGTATGATTATATTCCAAGTTACAATCACAGAAAAATGGACTCTAACCTTTTGGTTACCATCCTAGAAAAGAATCAAAGAAGCTCACAGGACCATAGATCTAGATCTGGACAGGGCCTCACAGCCCAGTGAATCCAACTCTCTTATCTTACAGCTGAGGAAACTAAGGATGAAAGAGATTAAATGACTTGCTCACGGTCACACAGCTAGCTGTTGTCTACCCTATATTTTCTTTCTTTTTTGAAAATTTATTTATTTATTTTTATTTTATTCTTTTTGGTTTACATCATTCATTTCCACAAGATTTTGAGTTATAGATTTTCTCCTCATTTCTCCCCTACTCACCACCCCAAAACAGTGATCCCAATGAATATCCCCTCTCCCAATCTTCTCTCCCCTGTTTTCCCCCATCCGCCCTCCAACCCCAGTGCCTATATCTTATTTCTCAGTTACATGTAAAATAATAATATATTTTTTTAAACATTTGATTTTAAACCTTTGAATTCCAGATTCCTTTCCTACCTCTCGTCACCCATCCTTACTGGGAAGACAAGCAATTCAACATAAGCTGTACACATGTAGCCATGCAAAACATTTCATAGTGGATATATTGTGAAAGACTGACTATATTTCCCTCCATCTCATTCTGCTTTGATCCTGTCCCTTTTCAAAAGTGGGTGCTTCCAATTTCCCTCCCTGCAGCCTGCCCTCCCTTTCATCATCCCCTTCCCCCCTATTCTCCTGTAGTGTGAGATACCCTATTTAGTGTGCATGTGATTCCCTCCCTAAGCCAAATTCATTGAGAATAGGGCTGACTCATTCCTTTTTGCCTCCCTATTCTTGCCCTCCATTGTAACAGTTTTCCCTTGCCTCTTCTATATGAAATAACTTACTCCAGTCTATCTCTCCCCATCTCCTCTCATTATATTCCTCTCTCACCTCTTAATTTCACCTTTTAAGTATCATCCCTTCCTATTCAACTGGTCCTGTACCCTCTATGTATACCTGTACACAAATATACACATTCTCACATATGCATTCATATGCCCATATACCCTCCTATATAGACATATATGTACGTATACATATATATACATTTCTATTCCCTTCAAATATTCTCATACTGAGAAAAGTTTCATAAGTTACAATTATTGTTTTTCTCTGTATGAATGTAAGTAGTTCAATTTTGATAAGTTCCTTATTTCTTTTCCCTGTTTACCTTTTCATGCTTCTCTTGCTTCTTGTAATTGAATGTCAAATTTTCTATTCAACTCTGATTTTTTCATCAAGAATGCTTGAAAGTAAACCCCACCCCCCCCAAAAAATAAAGGGGCAGCTAGGTGGCACAGTGAGTAGAGCGTCAGCCCTGGAGTCAGAAGGACCTGAATTCGGATCTGGCCTCAGACACTTAACACACACACAAACAAAAACCTAGCCCTGTGACCTTGGGCAAGTTACTTAACCCCAATTGCCCTCCAAAAGGCAAAAAAAAAAAAAGAATGCTTGAAAGTCCTCTATTCCATTGAATGACCATATTTTTCCCTGAAAGATGATTCTCAGTTTTGCTGGGTAGGTGATTCTTGGTTTTAATCCCAGCTCCTTTGATCTCTGGAATATCATATTTCAAGCCCTGAAATCCTTCAGTGTAGAAGCAGCCAGATCCTATGTTATCCTGATTGTGTTTCCACAATATTCAAATTGTTTCTTCCTGGCTGCTTGTAATATTTTCTCCTTGATCTGGGAATTCTGGAACCTGGTTATAATATTCCTAGGAGTTTTCTTTTCCTTTTTGAGGAGGTGACCTGTGGATTCTTTCAACCTCTATTTTGCCCTCTGGTTCTAAAACATCAGGGCAGTTTTCCTTGAGAATTTCTTGAAGGTTGATTTCTAGGTTCTTTTTTTTTATCATGGCTTTCAGGTAGTCCAATAATTTTTAAATTATCTCTCCTGGATCTATTTTCCAGGTCATTGGTTTTTTCAATGAGATATTTCACATTGCTTTCTATTTTTTCATTTGTTTGGATCTGCTTAATAGTATCTTGATTTCTCATAAAGTCACTAGCTTCCATTTGCTCCAATCTAATTCTGAAGGAATCATTCTCTTCAGTGAATTTTTGAGATTCTTTTTTCCATCTGGCAGATTTAGTTTTTTAAGGCATTCTTCTCCTCATTGCCTTTTTGAGCCTCTTTTGCCATCTGAGTTAGTCTATTTTTTAAGCTGTTATTTTCTTCAGTCAGGTTGTTGACTCTCATTTTATAATTTTCTTGCATCATTCTCATTTGTCTTACCAATTTTTCCTCTACTTCTCTTATTTGGCTTTTAAAATCCTTCTTAAGCTCCTCTATGGCCTGTAAGCAGCTTATTCTTTTCTTGGAAGCTTCTGGTGCAGGAGTTCTGACTTCATTGTCTTCCTCCTGTTCCATACTTTGATCTTTTTTGTCCCCAAAAAAGGAGTCCAAAGTTGGATTACTGTACTTGCCTTGCTTCCCTTATTTGCTCATGTTGCCACTCAATTACTTGACTTCTGAGCTTTTTGCCACAGTAGAACTCTGCTACCAAAGCAGGGAGCTTTGTCCCAATTGCTGGGGTCTTCTCAGCTGCTGGAGTTTGCCCTATATTTTCAAAGAGGCCCAATGACATCATGGAGTGATGTCTTGACTCGTACAATGAATAGGATTTAAGTGAGTTAGAACAAAGTCTTCAGCCTCTCTCCTCCAGTGGCAAGACAACATTTGGGACAACTGGTAATGAGCTGGACACAGCAGATGATCTTGGCGTCTCTGGTGTCTGACTAAGCTCTGAGTTCTACCCTGTGCCCCCTTCAGGGCTGTTGGCACAAACTGTGCACCCATCCATCCCACCCAAGGAAGTCTTCACGTGCTTGGGATGGACACCCCTGGCACACTTGAGGGTGTGTCTGATGGAAGGTCATCCTCCACCTGGCTTAGCCCATCTGCAGAGGTTTACCAGGGCACGGCCACTATACAAACCACAGCTTTGCGGAGCCAGGTGAGAGCTGGGTGAACCATGTGGAAATTCAGGGTGGATGAGCAGCCCTGAAGAGAGCTCAGCAGTGCCACCCCCTGCCCCCGCCCCCTCAGCACCACACAGCCAGTAAGTGCTTGAGGGAGCCTGACCAAGCTCAGAGCTTCCTAACTCCAAGCCCAGAACTCTGTCTACTGAGCCACCCACTGCCGCATAACGCCACTACAAACTATTTTCTTGAGGACATTAGAACTCTCTTTCAACATGGTATCATGCTGTTGTTCAGTCGTGTCCAATTCTTCATGACCCTGTATGGGGTTTTCTTGGCAAAGACACTGGAGTGGTTTACCATTTTTATCTCTAGTGGCAAAGAGAGGTTAAGTGACTTGCTCAGGGTCACACAGCTAATGAGTGCCTAAGGCTAAATTTTAACTCTAGGCTCTATCCACTGAGTCACCCAGCTGCCTCCTATGGTATTATGACCAAAAGACAAAGCATTTGACAAAGTTTCCAATGATATCCTTGTGGACAAAAATGATGAAAGGTGGGGATTCTTACTTCAGGTAGAATGATTATATCAAAGAATTTTACTAGTTCCGAGTTAACCTGAAGGAAAGTCTCTAGCAGGGAAATGTCTTTAGTAATACCATCCTATATAAATTTTTTTTATTAATGACTTGCACAAAGATATTGAAGAAATACTTATCAAATGTGCAGATGATCCAAATCTGGGAGTATCAACATAAAGGTAATAGGACTCTTGACAATTGACTCTTGAATTATCTTGACAAACAAGAATGCTGAGCTTAGAAAAACAAGACAAATAGGTTGGTGTGTGTTCAAAAACCATATGAGAAATAACTGAAGGAAAAGAAAAGAGAGTGATGATAGAATGGGGGTGTGGGGGAGCAGAGAGACTAGGTCTCCCTAGTCTGCAAGTGCTGATCTCCAAGGACTGATCCCAATAATCTCAATACTAATAAGCAAGAATACTTTAACCTGCTCCAATTTCCCAGCCTGGCCCAGTTTACCTCTCCTTAGGTCTAGTGGCCCTCAGCTCTCTAGGGCTTACCATACTGATGCCAATTTTAGTATAGATTCTCAATTGGCTTTCGACCTACTGCAGCTTGAATTCCTGAGCTCCAGTACTTCATCAGTAACAGCCTCCCTAAAAGCTAGAGAGTGGCTTATCCCATCATGCCCAGCAGTGTGAGCTTTCTTCAAGCCTCAAAGTGCTGTCACATGAAGAAAAGTTACACCTTTCTATTGCTCCAGAGAACACAATTAAGACCAGGGGGTGGAAATTAAAGGGAGGCAGAATTTTTTTTTCCTTTTTTGGAGGGCAATTGGGGTTAAGTGACTTGCCTAAAGTCACACAGCTAGTAATTGTGTCAAGTGTTTGAGGCTGGATTTGAACTCAGGTCCTCCTGACTCCAGGGCTGGTGCTCTATTCACTGTGCCACCTAGCCATGCCTAGAATTTTTTTCCCCCCAATTATGCTTCAACCTGCATTCAGAGCTCATCAGTGCTCTGTCTGGAGGTAGATGGCATTTTCCAACATGGGTCATTTGGAATTGCCTTGGATCACTGTATTGATCACAGTAATGAAGTCTTCCATAGTTGATCATCATTACAATACTGCTTACTATGTCTTCATATAAGTCTTCCCAGGTTTTTCTGAAACCATCCTCCTTATCATTTCCTATAGTGCAATAGTACTCCATCACAATCATATACCCCAACTTGTTCAGTCATTCCCCAGCTGATGGATATCTCCTCAATTTCCAATTCTTTGCCACCACAAAAAGAGCTGCTACAAATATTTTTTCACTTTTCCTTTTTCTTTGAACTCTCTGGGGTACAGAGCTATTAATGGCAATGCTGAATCAAAGGATACACATAGTTTTATAGCCTTTTGGGCCTTTGGGAGACATCTTTTATACCTTATACTATGGAAATTCCTAACTATTAGAGATGCCCAACAATGAAAAGGGAGGCTTTGTAAGGCTGTGAATGTCTGTCACTGAAGTAACTCAACCAGAGACTGGATGATCATTTGTTAGGGATACTGTATGAAGAAATTCCTGCACTGGGTAGGAAATTGGGCTGATTTACTTCTAAAGTTCCTTACAACCATAAAAATCAAGGCTTATGTGAAGAGACTGGTCTAATGCCCAACTAAGATTAATTATGGTTTTTTTTCTTTTCAGAATGTTAGCTTTCCAAACTTAGTAGCAAAATCAACAAGAAATCTGAAAAAAAAAACAAAACAAAACAACAACAAAAAAAAAAACAAGAAATCTGTATGTAAAATGGAGGATTGGATGAGATTCCTTCTAAGGGCCCTCTACTAGTTCTAAATCTGTGATCCAAAGACACAATGAAAAGACATCTTACTTTATTAAGAAAATAGTCTGGGATGGGAAACCATGCCCCCCCACCCCCATGTTGTCTGCTAGTGTAGATTAAGTCAATTTCCCTCCCAAATGTAAACTCTAATGTCATCTACCCCAAAGAGTTCAATGACAAAAAGAACAGGCCTATGTACAAAAACAAAATACCTATAGCAACACTTTTTATGCTAGCAGGCAACTGAAAACAAAAGAAATGCCCATCAACTGGGGAATGGCTAAACAAGCTATAGGACACGAATATAATAGAATATTAGTATGTTGCAGGAAATGATGAAGACTATCATCCAGCAGGGGAAAACTCATATGAACCGATAAAAAACTAAGTCAGCAGAAACTGGAAAGCAACATAAACAATGACTATAACAATGAAAATAAAAAGAAAAAACCAAAATAATCAAAACTGAATGCTGTGACAGTAAAATGACGAAGCTGAAGAGCTATGAGAAAGAAACTCCCCTATTTCTTTGCAAAAGTGGGGGACCATGGCTGTGGAAGACTCCATATATTGTCATATTTTGGGGGATATGTTGGTTAGTTTTGCTAAACTGATTCCTTACCTCCCCCTTTTTATTCAGTCATATAAAAGAAATTACTTTCTAGAAGAGGGAGAAAGGTAGTGAGAAATTTAGGTGATTAATCAAGATATCAAAAAATTTTATTTAAAAAATAAAACTCATTTTGTATTATTTACTTAAACATTTTGAAATCTGCTGCTACTCTTCCTTGATAAGCTCCATCTCACAGATCCCCAAACCAATTCTGTTTTACACTTGAAAAAAGCTGATCTTTTTGTTATCCTGGTTCTGTCACCAACAAGCAAGGCAGGCTAATAAGGTAATGAAAAATAAACGCAAATCTGGCTTTTTCGTGTAGAGTTACCTAGCTGAATATTTCTTTAAATTGGCATAGGACTTGGATCAGTGTATTTCACACAAAAGCATGAAATGCTATATTCAGAGCAGACAAACTTGTCATTTCTAACTTGTGACTCATTAAAAGCCTTAGTTTATAAAGTTTCAGTGCTAAATGAAGGATTAAATGCTGCATGAGTTTAAACTGGATTTGTGGTATTGCCTACTATAAAGACTAGGAATTAAAAGGTTCCAGGGGTGAGGAACCTGAGGCTTTAAGGCCACATGTGGCCCTCCAGGTCCTCAAGTGTGGCCCTCTGATTCATTAATTTCAGACAGACATAAATAGAAACAGATATCATAGTTGCATGCTTTGTGGTGTAGCAAATGTTTTTTGAGTAAGAGCAAATCAATTACAGACAATTCTCAACTTAAGAATGGAAAATATGCCAAAAGTTAGTTTATAAATTGGCTGGTGTTTTCCCAGAACTCTCAAAGATGGTTAGCTTCTAGGTCAGCCCACAAAAGCCCATCTAACCCTTACAAAGAGTACTAATACTAAGGGCACTAAGAGAACCCGACTACCATGTACAACAATGCTTCTATGGGAAAACGTATTTGGAGTCTCTGCTTAGAATTTCAGAAATACTTTTGACCCTTCTGTGGCCCTGGGAGCTAGACTGAAGATGATTGGTGGGAATGCAGATCCTGCCAGTTCCAAGTTCTTGTCAGTGGCTCCCAGAGATCCTAGGGGCCTGGGAAAGCAGACAGTTGGTTATAGAGCAAAGACATGAATTTTAAGAGATTGAGGATGAGAAGACAGAGGGGAAAGCAGAGTCTGTGGTTGCCTTCTTGTAAAAATTTTCAGTGACACTTTTTAGTTAAGGCTAGATTCTTGCCATTACTTTTTTCTAGAGGGTCCCTGACCTGTAGGCTTTCCTTTCCACTGCCATCATCTGGAGTTCCTGAGGATGGTTTCTCTCCTCAGTGGTTTAATACAAAACACAATGCAGACTTAGAATTCATCCCCTACCCCAAAGTCCCCAGAGTAGGTATATAACCCAATGGGGATTCTACTTCTAAGGGTTTTTACTGCTAGCAACACTAGGTATGAAGGGAAGAAAAGGTTCCCTCCTGTGCTTCCTACTCTCATTTACTACTGAAGCAATGCCATTTCACAACTAGCTTCCCTGCTGACAGGTCTCCAAATAAGGGCAGAACCTGCTATGATCTGAGTTTTGTTTTGTTTTTAAACTGGTAACAAAAATACATAATAAAGTGGGGAGGGAATGAAAGGCTCCCTGCTCCCTTCTGGTCCCTCCCCCCGCCCCCCACCTCAGCCTTGTGTACTTTAACTCTTCAACAGAAAAAGAGATTGTGCAGAGAGATGATGATGGTGGTTCCTTTGGATACAGAAAGGACTGAAATGAATTCAGTTCTATTTCAGAGGCTTCCCTAAAAGCCTCTTGGGCTTTGCCAATGGAGTAGCAGGGGGCCCCTAGGAAAGGGGAGGCAAGTCACACATTATAGTGAGAAGATGCTTTAGAGGCTATTTAATCCAACCCCCTACCCTCTCTGTAAAGCAGAGAAAACTGAAGCCTAGAGAGATGCAGTGACTTAAGGTCAGGCAGCCAGGGTTGAAGCTGGGCCTCAACCACCCTTCGGAGTCCCGATGTAGCATCATCTTTCAGTCCCAAAGAAGAACACTGGAGATGTTATCCCCCAAACAGTGCTGGGGCTGAGAGGGAGGAGTTGGAGGAGCAAGAGTGGGGAAGGGAAATGGCTATGAGGTTTCCACTCTCTTCCTTTGCCTCCACTGCAGATTCCAACTTGAACCGGCCTCAGGTCCAAGAGATAAGCAGGGCCTGGGGTTGGGATCCCAGGCAACATCACCATTTGTAGTGGGGGGCAGAAGGGAATAAGCATTTACATAGCACCTACTATGGGTCAAGCATTGTGTGAAGTGCTTTAGAAATATTTTTTCATTTGACCCTCACAACAACACTGAGAGGTAGGTGCTGTTATGATTTTACAGTTGAGGAAACTGAGGCAGACAGCAGCTAAGTACTTGCCCAGGGCTAGTAAGTGTCTTGAGATCATAGATGAACTCACATCTCCCTGACTCCAGGCCCAGCACTCTATCTACTGTACAACTAACTGTGGATGCAATGAAATGGGTAGAGGCCGCTGGGAGAAAGGGAAGTTCTGGTGGCTACAGTTCCCAGACAGCTGGGTACAAAAATATCAGAATTATTTGGGGGTGCTTTTATGGGCTTTATACTTGAGTGCCATAAAACTAGAGCTCCTTGTGCCTAACACATAGTAAAGCTTAATAGATGGCTTATCGTTCTACCTTTATCTTATCTGAATACTCTATCCTAGCAAATAGGATTCTTCTGAGAAGTATCAGTCTTTTAGGAGGCTAAAAAGGAACACAAAGGTGTATTTACTCATCAGTGTATCTTTGCAACAATACCAGCCCACAGTAATGCTAAGTTTGATACTTTAAAACCTGAAATATTAAAATGGTGACTAATTGGCTCTCCACATATTTAAAATGTGTGCTGTGCTCTTAAAAAAAAAACAATAGAGAAAAAAAGCCCTTTAAAACCCTGAATTTGGAAAATTCTAGTTAACAATTCTTTGTTGTTTCTTATTTCCAAAAAGAAAGAAAATGGGAAGGAGGGAGAAAAATAAATTGGTTTTCATTCTTTAAAAATTACCCCCTCATCTCCAAAGGAAATAATTGCTTCTAATTTTTTCCCTCCCAAGATTCAAAGCAAAATCTTGTTGAATAATAAATGGAAAGAGAGGCACAACTCGTAGAAGGGCGAGGCCATTTCCAATGCCTTTCTGACTTTTCCTGTCTTCCCTTCAGCATCTTTGATCTTCACCTGGATGTTTAACACCTGTTCTAATATTCTCTGTTCGATTTTGTTCTGAGGGCAATGATATCAAGAAAGGTGAATTCAGATTTAAGCATGACCACAACTAATTTCCTTTAAGGGAAAATATTCAATTAAAATGGATCATTTTCCTTGTAGATATAGATGCTAACTCGTAATTTATTTTATCTTAATGCAAAAACACTCTAATTTAATTATATCTAGTTACTGTATAGACAATAACATTTACAAAAACACATATACTGTAGTTTACTTACGTGGAATATAAGAGATCATAATGAGAATGAGGAATGCATAGTAGTCAAAGGAGAAATTGTATTTGTTAGGTAAGCTAATGGAATATAAACTGGCTTGTCTGACGAAGGGCAAAGCAGCATATATTGTGAGTAACTCTCCTGATACTCCCATTGGGTACAGTACAATGAAAAGCGTGTACCTAAAATAAAATAAACAAAAAAAAATCTTTACTGAAGAGGTATAGGGCTTAAGTGTCAGTAAACTCACTCCCATCAATATACTAGGGTATACGCATGTGAAGTACCTTTATTAAGCCTTAAGAAACAATATGTAGAATTCAGAAAAGCATAGGGAAGACTTACATGAACTAATGCAGAGTACCACTCAGACCCAGAAAGACAATTGTACAACACGACTTTGCTGCTGAGTTGTTTCAGTTATATCTGACTCTCTGTAACCCCATTTGGGGTTTCTGTGGCAAAGATGTTGGATGGTTTGTCATTTTCTTCTCCAGTACCAAAGTGAAGTGAAGAAAGTGGGGTAAACGGGGTGACTTGCCCAAGTGCGGTAAACGGGGTGACTTGCCCAAGTTCTCACAGTGAGTACCTGAGATCAAATTTGAACTCGGGTCTTCATGATTCCAGGCCTGGCACTCTATCCACTATGCCACCTAGGTGCCCTTCAGAACTACTATAATTATGTAAACGGAAAGACAGACAACAACAAAAACCCCTGAATGAAGTTATAATACCAAGTTTGATTCCTCCCAAAGAGAAAAGGGGACTACAGGTATAGAGGACTACTTGGATTGTCAGACTTGATCAGTGTAATGGAGTGTTTTGCTGAGCTGATTTTTTTCTTTTTCTTTTATTCTGGGTTATAAAGAATAGCAAGTAAGAAAGGAAAGACATACTTGGGGATGAAAGTGATGTAAAAACAAAAGCTATCAGTAAATAAGTTTTTT
The DNA here is from genome assembly GCA_011680675.1 of Gymnobelideus leadbeateri. Lineage (NCBI taxonomy): Eukaryota > Metazoa > Chordata > Mammalia > Diprotodontia > Petauridae > Gymnobelideus > Gymnobelideus leadbeateri. Next base: position 53,432 of record WOXC01009262.1, read on the forward strand.
AAAAAAATTCACTCCCATCCTTCAAATGTGTACTGATTCCTTAAAAAACAACAAAAAAAATACCCTCTAATAACAGTATTTCTAGATTTTTCTGTTTACCCACTATTTTCCTTTGATTTAAATTTTAAGAGCTAATTTTTTAAAAAGGTCTAATAACAGAAATATTTTAGGGGGAATACTTCTGATCAGCCTCAAAAGGCATACATTACCACTCCTTGAGAGCACGGATTGTCTTCTGCCTTCCTTTGCATCCCCAGGGCTTTCTCTGCCCACTGTTGGCACAGTGGCACACACAAAGCACTTAATAAATGCTTGTTGATTTGGTTCCCTTGATGATAGTTCATGTTTATAAAAGTATTTCATGGTTTAAAAAGTGCTTTCCTCACAATGACCCTGGGAGGTAGATGGTGTAATATTCCCTCCCTCATTTTAAAGAGATGAGGAGAATGAGGCTCAGAGAGGTCACAGCCAGAGCAGAGAGAGTCACAGCTTACTTTCTAATATAATCAACAAGGTAAGCAAAACATTTGTCTTGGTTCCTTGGTTTCCCTCTAACAATTAAAGATTCATATTTACTAAGCTTAGAAGAGATCTTCAGATTCAGCTGAAAGTAGGTGTCCAAAGGATTGACAATCAAGTACGAATTTTGATAAATTTGAGAAACTGAAAATGTTACTGAAAATGCCAACTTTTCTTGGAAGATTAGTAGTCTGAAGTTGGTAAGGGAAGAATTACATCTCATCATAAATACTGAAGTGAATGTGAAAATCTTATGAAAAATTTACATGAATACTTTGAAGCCTCTGACACTCGCACCTATTTTTTTGATAAGTACTTTATTTAATGTTGTCTGGACCTAAGAAGTCTTGTTAGAGAATCTAATGACCTTTAATTCTCAACACCATCATCACTGAATTCTTTTAATAGATTTTGTTGAAACCTAGCACATATTCACAGGATACAAAATACAACGTTAAACACAAATATTTTTTCTACTGGCTATTATTTTAGTTTGTATAGATGTTAATTTGGAACATTCTTCCCAGTGAAACTGCAAGGTACTAGATTAGCAACAAACATTTACAGAGCTTCAAGGTTTACCAAGAGCCTTCCTTCCCACAACCCTAGGAGATGGGTGGGCTGTGTCAATGATGTTATTTTACAGATGGATTAACTAAGGTTGTGAGAGCTTAAGTGACTTTTCCATGGTCACATAGCAAGTCCTGTCAGAAGCAGGATCTGAACCTGGGTCTCCTGAATCTAAACCAGAACTGTGATTTCCTTATTCATGAAATAAAAGCTTTGAGCATCTACCCAATGGGAAGTAGTATACTAGATGCTGTGGGGGGATCAATAACAAAAAGACAAGGTTTCTGACCTGAGAGATCCCTCTCAGATTCTGCTCATTACTTCTATCCTTAGCAGACAATATTAAGAAATAATAAGGAAAGAAGGAATAAGGTTACTGTGATAGCCAGGACTCAATGAGCTTCTTACCTGGCCCATTTGATGATGTAAGGCAGATGGTTTAGTAGACTAAATGTATAAAAGGAGTAGCGAATAATCTCAGTGATTGTCCAGGCAATCACAAACAGAAGGACACTGTCTTCACTCTGTACCTATTTAAAAGAGAAAAAAAAATCCCACATTAAAAATCTAGCTATTCACAATATGCTAAAAAGTTGTACTTGTACAATTTAAAAGGTATTATCTACCATCAACTGAATGCCTATTATGTACAGAGTAAAAGCAAGTTATGCTAGTAAAGAAAATCATGTTTCCTGCCCTCAGGGAGCTTATGGGCTAAGGAGATTGAACCAATGCAAATAAAAGGAGGAAATCCACAAAGATCAGCATAAGAATACTATGCAGCCAATAATAGTTGTGCCAAGTGCCAAAGAAAGTAATGGGCTAGATGGGATGACTGACATCAGTCAGGAAGGACTAGAATGAAAAAAGATCTTTTGAACACTGTCTGTAAGGCAGGCAAGGCTTAGGGGAGGCTGGGCATGGCAGGTGGGAGAAATAGCATGTGCCACAGCTCAAGACAAATACAGACAAGTTGTGAGTGGGATGGAGTAAGTAGGTTTGCTGGTTGGTAGAAAGAACATGAATTCAGGGACAGTGGGAGTTGAGAGTAGTTAGGTAAGAGGGTGGGAGGGCAAATGGTAGAAGGCTTTTAAAAGCATTATTAGGAGTTTTCATTTGATTTGTATGACAACTGGGAATCACAGTAGAATATCACAGGAGAGAAAGGCAGTGGAATGATTAAAATGATGACTAAATATGGTTCTGCATAGAGGGCTGCTTTAAGTGAGGACAGAGGAAGGAGACCACCTAGGGACAAGCCCATTTACTGGCCTTTTCTCATGACCTGCTTGTTCTCCATTTTAAGCCATGAGGATCTAAATCTTGACTATAATGTCCAGAATTAACTACTTAAGTAACTTGCCAGTTTTTCCTTCCTTTGGATGTGTTCATGAGCAGTATACTTACCAAAGTGCCACTAGCGATCACTGCAATTCATGCTGTTTATGCAAACAGTAATGTTGTTTCCCTAGATGCCCAAGGGTCTTAGAAAGACAGACAGACAGACAGACAGACAGACAGACACACACACACACACACACACACACACACACACACACACACACACACACGATAAACTGCTATGGTGTTTTACACCTTTGGCAGTCTGACAGCTGAGGGACCCCTTTTCAGAATGTTTCTAAATGTATAAAATGTATAGGATTGTAAAGGAAATCAAAGTTTAGTTAAGATAAAGATGAATTTATCCCCCATCCAAGTTCACAGGCTGACATATACCCATGGATCATCCTTGGGCCATCCTTGTGTTAAAGTCATATTTTGTTTTTGATAGAAAATTAAAAGTAATGGGCATCACTCTTCCTGAACCTTAATAACCTGGGTTTTCCCACACGAGCATGAAGGACAGGCTAAGACTCTACGAAAAAATAAAGATTTATCTTAATATCCTTTGGGAAAAAAAAGAATAAATCAATGTAAAAGTGGACAGTATGAGTCTCACTACTTATACAATAAAAGTATATTAATGCTACTTTCTGACCTTTAGGTTTGTAATGTTAAGATAATGCTTACGATGCTTAGGTACTTCCTAAGAAAGTCTACATGCAGTTCCCCACCTACACAATGAAATAACTAGTCATTTACATATCTATTAACTAAATTGCTCTGACAATGAGTCTTATTGTTCACAGTTACTATTCTCTAAAAATAATAAGAATTTCATGCTGTCAAAAGCAAGAGTTACTTTTCCCCTTCCTTCTGCTTTTATATTAGAGAAAGTGGAAAGAGGGCATCCACACCACACCATAAGCATCTTGTTTTGAGACCATTCTCCAAAAGTGAATAAATTGAACTCATGCTTAAAACCTAACATTAAGAGTTTTGTTTCTTGAGTTTATTTTGTGTTTTCTTGTATTTGTAGATTCATTACGACCAAATTAGAAGTGGGGGAAGGGGATAAAGTAAAATTTGAAATCTTTCAAAGTGTACATGAATATGTTTAGGTACTTCAAAGGTTTAAGTCCTATCTGAAATACCAGAGTTTATTATGAAAACTTCCTTTAAGTACTTCAGTTAATCTTGGGGAATTTTATCCCTCAATCTCTCTTTCTAGGATCCCATAAAAGCTTTTAAAAGTAACCCTTTGAGGTGACATTAATAATGAAACAACAACAACAACAAAAAAGTCTACAAGAACTTCACAACCAGCCATTAGAAACAAAATAAGTATGAATTTGGGCAAAGTATGAAAACTTGTTTGCTCTGAAGCCCTTGATAAAATTTCATCCTGGGTCCCTAGAGAAAGCTACCCGTAAAAGGCCACTGGCTTTCACACAGATACTTCTGGATCAGATATAAGTTGAACACAGTTATTCTCAAAAATGTGCAGATGAGAGAAAGCTAATTGCATAAACAACAGAATCAACATTCAAAATTATGTCAACGGACCAAATTTGTAATACTAGGCCAAAACCAAATGAATGACATTTAACAATGATAAATCTAAAATTAGGTTAAGAATGAACTGTACAGGTAAAGAAGATCTGTCCTGCCAGCAGTTTGGGTAATTCAGGTTAAAAAAAAAAAAAGATCTTGGTGTTTTGGTTGAGTCAGCACTGTGATATAGCAAAACCAGCTAATGCAGTCTTAGGTAGAGTACACTAATAATGGTCAGACCATATCTGGAGCATTATATTTAAGTTCTGGGAGCAACACTTCCAAAGGAACACTGATAAACTATAAAATCCAAAAGAGAGTAACTAGAATGGTAAAGAGCCTAGAGGAGACTAAAAAGGAGAGATGATAGCTATTTTCAACACCTGAAGGACTTTCATGTTGAAGAAGAGACTCAATCTGAATTGCTTCAAAGGCCTGAACTCGGACCAGTGGGTGGAAGGTACTAGATAGAAGATTTTGGCAAAGGAAGAATTTTCTAAAAATGGAAAGTGCTGCCTTCTTAAGTAATGAGCTCCCAGCTTATGAAATGATTCAAGCAAAGGTTGGATGACCATCTATCTGCCAGTCGTTGTACTAGATAGTTGGATTAGGTGATTCTGAAGGCCCCTTCCCACTTAGAGCCTATGGTTATGTAAGTGACTTTAATTCTTTCTTTAGGTATTAAATTGTTACCTGTATGGGTGAAAATGTGAGTGTGCTGTACAATGTTCTACATTGTGACTACAACTAACACTTCCTTAAATAACTGCAATCTTCAAGTAGAAAATATAGGTGTATGTTCTTTAAAAGCAAATAATTTTCATTTCAAAAGGAAGCTGAAGAGAATACTTTTGGTATCTACCCTCCCCCCTCATTTAAAAAAAATTGTTTTTGATCTAGAAAAAACACCAATATTTCTCAGCAGCACTAGACTTAGAATCCAAAGGTGAGTCACAACTTCTTTGGGTACTGGTTTTATCATCTGCAAATAAAGGACTTGGACTAGATAACCTCTGAGGTTTCTAACTCTTAATTTTGGAAAGTCAGGATGTTCATGGTTTATTTTTAGTGACAAAGTAGCTTTTAAGGGAATGACACTGCCAACCTGGGTGTTTCCAAAAAATGTCATTAGGATTATTTTAACGCTCAAGTCATTTATAATAATTCACATTTACATAGTGCCTTAAGATTTATGTGCTCTCCTCACAACAACCCTATGATGTAGATAGAGCTATTATTCTATTTTATGGATGAAAAAACAGAGGGCTCAGAGAGATGAAGGGACTTCCCTAGGCAATTCACTAGGAAGTAAATGGCCATAATTAAAGTCCAGTTCTAACTCTAAGTCCAAGGTTCTTTCTACAAAAGTTCATTCTCTTACAGATAACCTGCACGAACCATCAGTACCTCATCATTTTTCCACCCCCAAATGCTGACACAGGCAACTTCCTCACCTGGGTTGACACCATTATCCTCTTAATCCCCAAATTTTAAAACTCTGAAGCCATCTTTGACTCCTCTTTGTTCTTTATTCCCTAATTTAGCTGAAATGTTATGAATGCCAGGGGCCAATGTCTTGGAATGTACGTGTTTTTTATTCCTTTCAAGCTCCTATAGTTGTATCCAGCAGTGATTTTAAGGAAGGAAGGGGTTACCCTTTTACAGGAATTAAAAAATGAATGTGAAAAGCCAGCCTGCCTCTTGCCTTTTTTCATTGGTATCCAACACAACAAACATCCTTTTCTGTGGCAAGGACGATCACAGGCAGCACAACTCTTGGGCATTGTCAGGAAGCAATTTCATAAATCCTCTAACCCAGAACCTGAACAGACCCTATACTTACAAAGGATCCTTTGAGGCATTATGCAGGCCAGCCTGTTTCCTGGGTTTCACATGCAGAGAAACTTTTTTTTTCTACCATGAAACCAGCAAAATAAGAACTTTGAACATAAATATCTTGTGCTTCTGCAGTCTGTGGGGTCCAAACAGGCCGCTAGATATTTCATCAAAAACATCTGGTAAACTTCTGCAAATATTGCTATTATACTTTTCACTCTCACCCATAGTCATAATGTGAACTTGACTGATTTCCATACAAAGTGTAGACAGGATCTAAAATCTCTTAAAGAGGTCACTGGCAAATGTTTAGATAGGAAAGCTGTGATTACAATGAACTATCACGGCTTCATCAAGAATAAGGTCAGGCTAGCCTAACCTCATTTCCTTTTTTGATAGTATGACAAAACCAGTAAATAAACGGCAAATTATAGGAAAAGCTTACCTAGATTTCAACAACACTTATAATAAAGTATTTCATACTGTAGAGAAGATGAAGAGATAAGGATTAGATGAAAATATAATCAGACAAATCCAGAACTAGTTGGATGGCCAGACTCAGATGACTTGTTTTAATTTTTCTTGCTGTCTTATGGAGTCATTAGCAGCTTCTACTTGGCAATCTAATTTTTAAGGAGCCATTTTCTTCAGTGAAGTTTTTATACCTTTTTTTGCCAAACTTAATTCTCTTTTCACAATTTTGTTGCATAGTCCTTATTTCTTTTCCCTTCTTTTTTGATTAAAAGCAATTATAACAACAACAAACAACTCTTCCAGGAATTCTTGTATCCAATCTGAATTTTCTTTGAGGTTTTGCTTGTAGATGTTTTAAGTCACTATGCTCTGTGTTTGTATCTTGGGCTTCCTTGTCACTACGGTCAGGGTTTTGGGTAGTTGGGGGGTTTTGTTTTGTTTTTCTTTTTTTCCATTTTTTGAGCCCATTTCTTGACTCTGGACTTTAGTATTGGGCTCTGTTCATTCAGGGCTGGAGGTAGGGAGTGGGGAGGCAAAGGGGAGGAAGAGGGGCATGTTTGATCTGTGTTTCTTGTCTTTTATACCCTATTGCTTTCACAGCTCAGTCTGGGGGCTTTTAAGTTTTCAGGGTTTCCAAAGTGGTGTGATCCAGGGAGAAGTTTGTACAATGGGCTCCCCCCGACTCCCATATGCACTCTTTAAGTTCCTGACCTGGTTGTGCCTATTGACTTGTGTGTGGTTGAGTTTCCATTGACTGCTGTTAGACTAAATCACAGTCAGTCCACTGGGGGATTTTGCAGGTTCTAAATGACAGAACTGCTGGTCCCCTCTTTGTTTTTTACTGAAATCAGGTCTGATGCTGTACGGCTGCATATCATGGAACACTGTAATTTCTGAAGAATTAAAATTGTAGGTGATCTAAAAAGCACAGAATAGCATATGATGGACATAAACAGTTGAAAGGGTCTACTGCAGGGTTGTACTCAAAGCCTTTCTAGCATGGTAGAACCTAACAGAGCCTGAGCTCAGCAAAAGAACTGTGAAGAATCTAGGTTCATTTCCACATCATGATGAAGCAATGGAGAAGATCTTTTGTGGATTTTGTCCTAGATTTTTAAAAATAGTACTGTCTTTTGTTCCTGCACATTTAATTTTATTTGCTTTGTTTTTCCAGTTCACGCTTTAAAAAAAAAACAACTTTATTTATTGCTTTTTTGGAGGGGGGAGGGCAGGGCAATTGGGGTTAAGTGACTTGTCCAAGGTCACACAGCTAGTAAGTGTTAAGTGTCTGATGCCACGTTTGAATTCAGGTCCTCCTGACTCCAGACCTGGTGCTCTAATCACTGCACCACCTAGCCGCCCCTTAGTTCATGTTTTTAAACTTGCCTTCTCCTGACTTTTGTCTAAGTCAGCATGATTTTCATATAAGTCAATCCCTGATAGGTGTCTTTTGCCTCACTTGGTCAGGAACCAGACCATTTCCTGTAGTTTCCTGCAGTTTCATAGCCACTCTGGTAGTGTGCATCTTTCTCCTCCTTCTTCTCTTCCCTGCTCTGGGTTTTCAGCCTCCCTTTATACTTGTCTTCCAACTCCTTGAGGGCAGGGGCTATCTTATCTACTTTCATGTGTGTCCCCAGTGCTGCACAATGCCTGCACACAGTAAGTGCTTAATAAATGTTTGCTCGCTCAGTCCCATCTCTAACACATAACAGTCTTTGTGATTCTGCCGTTTAAGCATTTCACCTCTCAGTGCCCCAAGCAGTTCTCTAAAACACCTGCAGATATGCACTGGTAGAGGGAGTTTTCCTACCAGGAGTTCTCTATACCAATGAAAGCACAGGTCTGGTCCAAGAAACTGTGGATGCTTTATAAAGATGATTTAAAATTGTAAATTTGATTTAAATTTGATTTAAAATTACTGGTGTCTAAATAACATTCCACAGATCTTAAAATGCTTTAGAAAGCAATGTCATGGGTTCATAACTCAAATGCTGCATTTAACCACACAAGAAGCATCAGCTTGATGATGCAACAAAAAAAGAGTGCTGGGCCTGGAGTCAGGAAGACCCAAGTTCAAATCTAGCCTCAGACACTTGGTTAGCAGTTTGACCAGGGCAAGCCACTTACTCTCATTTTTGTCATCTGTAAAAAATGGGGATAATTACAGCACCTTCCTCCCAGGGCTGCTGTGAGGATCAAATTAGATATTATTTAGAAAGGGCTTTGCAAACTTTAAAGGGCTCTATAAATGCTAGCTATGCTTATTATATCATGAGGAGTCAGAAAGTCACAGGATTTAGAGAACATCATGTCCAATGCTCCTTTATCGTACGGCTGAGGAAACTAACTAGAGAACTGAAATTAAATGCTTCTGGGTACATGGGCAGCAAGAGGCAGCAAGTGTGGAGCTGGGACCTGAACTCAAGTCTTATTACTCCTAACTTACTGTTCCTTTTTATTAGCACTGGGCCTGGGAGCCAGGGGATGGGCAGAATGGTCACAGCATCGTGTATACTGAAGTTGAGCACACTTGAGGTTGTGAACAAGGCCCACAATCTAGAGTGTCAAGCCATACCAGAGGACATGGTAGAGGTTCAGGGTCCAGGTAAGTGCTCCTGGGCAGGCACTCAGAGATCCAAGGCAGGCAGAAAGATAAAGCTAGAAACAAGTCTGAGAGAACACAGAGGCTAATATCAAACTGAACAGCAAGAAAAAGGCAAACAATGAAGTCTGTAAATAAGGGATCAGCTTCTTAGATTTGAAATTGGTGAGCAGGCCCACTTAAAATAGTATAAACTGAGTATGAATTATCTCAGGACAGAGACAATCTGCCATCCACCCACATTAAAAGTAACTTGGCAGGTTTGGGAAGGTAAGGACTAACAAGGGTGTTCTATATGGCAAGGCAATGTTCTGTAGATTCTGGTAATTGTAATAAAGAGAAATCTCTTCTGGGGGATCCTCTCCACAATTCTAACAACATACTCAACATTTTAACAAGTAAAATTGATAAACATTGTTTAATAATGATTTAAATTACTCTGATAATAATTTCAAATTGATTTCTATCCTTAATGAGAGATGATCACTAGAAATTTAGAAAATACTATTCTGTGGGTAAATTAAAAAAAAATACATTTGGACAAATATTAGCCAGAATCTTTTCATATAATTTGATGAATTCAAGTATTATTATTTATGATATAAATTTTTACTTATTTTGCTTTTTGGAGGGGGGAAGGCAGGGCAATTGAGGTTAAGTGACTTGCCCGAGGTCACAAAGCTAGTAAATGTGAAGTATCTGGGGCTATTCACAGCTACCTAGCAGCCCCTAAGATAAGAATTCATAATAGATGCTAAGAAAGGAGAGATACTCTATGGAAAAAAAAATCCTTGTCTTTGGGGGATTATAACCTAAAGAAGGATGACAGATATCAAAGAATCTAGGTCCAAAAGGGGCTCAGGAGATAATCTAACCAACACTCTCATTTTGCATGTGAGGAAGCTGATGAGTGGGAGTGGGGGGCAGAAAGGAAGGGGACAAGATACACCTTCAATCTGATGAATTCCCTCACCAAGCTGATGAGATTACTAGATATCTACTTCTGTCCTGTACTTTTCTCCCAAGGAGGGGAGCATGTGCCAAGGCACCTTAAAGAGAGGACACAGGGAACTCTTGAAGTCAGAAGGCTGATTCCAAGTAGGCTGGCAACAGAATCAGAAATGATGGACTCTTATTAGAAGTTGTCCCTTCTTTCATGAATCTTGATTTTTTTTTTAGTAGGGTTGAAAAAGAATATAAACCTGAAGAACTTATCTTTAAAACTTTAGGAATAACAAAGGCAAGTGGCTAAGAAAGCTCTTACCGTTCCCAAACAATTCAGCACTGTTTTTTTGGTGCAGGCTAGTTAAAATTAAAATAAGAAATAAGGTTTTCTAAATTCACTTCATTTCACTATATAATAGCCCTCATTTACATAGCTATTAAGAGGAGTTTATATAATCTCATTTGAGCCTATCCTACAAGAGAAATTATTTTAAGCTTGTATTAATAACCAATTATTAATTTGGGATTCAGGCCTTTATCCTTTATTTCCTCATTTAAGGTCCAGTCTCAGTGAAATTAGTGTCTGAAGGACATAACTGATGAGATTATCCTAGTCCTCAAACGTTCTGTTTAGAGTCTAAACAGAATCTAATTCTTGGGGAGGGAAAGGTGAGGGGAAAGAGCCCCTGTCCTTGTACCCCTCCATTAGAGGTTAGTGTGATCCAGTTCAATTAAATGTTGATCAATCGGGGTTGATTTTTACTCATCAGGGCACTGCATTCCCTTTCAAAAAAATATTTAAGGCTTTCAGGATCTCCATGTTTGTGTCTTTGATTAGCAAAAGAAACCACTGACCATACAATTTATTTATTTATTATTAGCTAGTCTAATTAATAAATTGATTATAAATATCCAGAAACCCTGTCTCTTGGGACTTTTCATAGTAACACTCAACAACCCCTTCGTGGTACTTCAAAAACCACACAACTGTTTATGGCAAGAAAGATTATTCTATATATACACCAAGATTCCATTGTTAATGAATCTCCAGGTCCATTATTTCCTTATCAGTGTTAACATATAGCTCTCCCAAAGAGGATATTCAGGTACCCTGAATAATCTCCTACCTGGAGACCCAGAGAACTTTGGGTTTGTTTTTTTTTTTGGAGGGGGGAAGGCAGGGCAACTGGGGTTAAGTGATTTGCCCAAGGTCACAGGACTAGTGTTAAGTGTCTAAGGCCATATCTGAACTCAGGTCCTCCTGATTCCAGGGCCTGTGCTCTACTGACTGTGTTACCTAGCTGCCCCAGCCCACAGAACTTTGAAGGGATTCACAGCCATCAAATGAGGATGGTCCAAATTTGGCCTGAGTGGACTGCTTTCAAAGTCATATTCCATCTAAGGTGTCTCTGGATTCCTTGAAACAACCATTGACTAAAATAGAGACCACTTAGGCTCACTAGGATTCCAAATGCACAGGTTGATGGAAATTTCTTTTTTTTTCCTAATTTTTTTTAAATGGAAATTTCTGAAAGGAACTTCGTCAAGTTATTAAATGACCACTATGTGCTAGGCACTGTGTTAAGTGCTGGGGATATAAATAAAGGCAAAAACCAAACAGTTCTTTCTCTGCGGGACCTCCTCATCTCTCAGGTACAGGTGACAACTAATCAAAAGTCATGGAATCCAAAGATGGCAAAGAGGCCAGCACCACCAGAGGGTGGGGAGTGAAGGGAGATGAGACTGCAAACCAGGCTGTATGAAGGCCTTTGAATGCCAAATAAAGGGTTCTATATTTGATGCTGGAGGTGACTAGCAACTACTGGAGTTTACTAATTGGGGGGAGGGAAGAAGAGGGGAGGACATGGCCAGATCTCCACTTTAGGAAAATTAACTGACATGTGAGTGAAGGATGGACTGGAGCAGGAACTCAGCATCTGAAGCTGAAAACATGGTATATATCATAGTCAGTTGGACTGTGTTGGCACAAGCACTCCCACAAAAGCCCACATTTCCAAATATACACTGTATGGCCATCATAGTGAGCTTGAATATTACTTAAACAGAGATGCTAAGTGTATTCATCTTCTGGTAAGGTTTACATTTCTTTCCAGGAAACAAAGCCAACAAATTCCACAAGATCAATGTTCTTAATGAGGACTGAGAGGGAGAGAGGGGTGATGGAGGGCTGAGGCTGCCACCCTTTCCTCCCATAGCAGACCACTAAAAAATGCACCAATTCCTTGAACCAGAGAAGTACTAAATCTGATAACCCAAGCAGCCCTACACAATTAAAGCACTTTTCACTGCTACTCTATAACATATTTTCAACTGGTGACCTCTTGGCTAGAGAAAGGATATTTCTCTTATCAAGTTTCTCAGCCAATTATTATTTTTTTACTTTGGTTACTGGTCTTAATAGTTCACCTACCATTGTAATACTAACTTCCTCTTCCAGTCTTCATTACTCACAGTAGAGTCTCTCTCAAGGTCTGTTTTTCTTCCATGAAAGGAAAGATCTGCCTCTCAGGCTTTTAGCACAGAGATAATAGCAAAAGAGCAAAAATCACATGCTGCGTCCTCTCTCCTTAAAGGCTAAGATAGCAGATTTAAGCTATGAAATTCCTGATCAGCTCCTCAACCAGCTTCATAAACCATATTAAGCAAAAGGTCATCATGCAACTATGACTTTAAATCTAGACTGAAGGACACCTCTGCAAGCACATCATGCAGGCTATAGTTGGCTCTAGGCTTGACCTTATCTGGTGGGAAGCAAGTACCCTAGGAAATTATCAGTCACTACATTCCACAGAGTAATTTTCCCCACTGAGGGCTGCTGTGGCTATACCATTCAGAGCAGAGCTTCTGAGGGTTAACAATAATTAGCCAGAATTTCTGAGGGTAATAATAGCTCCTGAAGCCTACAGAAGGATATAACAAGCAGTTTTCATCTATTAACACTCACCTTAAAACCTACTTAAGTCTAACTGCCTGGAAAAAGCACTGGGTTTGGAATGGGAGGACTTGGGCTATTATTACATCCCAGATCTACTGCTGTAACCTTAGGAAAGGCCAGTGGGTCTCATTTTCTTCATCTATAAAATGAGGGGCTGGACTAGAGGACTTTTAAGGTTCCTTTTAGCTCTAAATGTATAGTTGCTTCTTCTTTCTCTCCATTAAATCAAGTTCTCTCTTTCCTCTGCCTTGACTTCCTCCCTGTGTTCTTCCTCTGGCATGTTGGTCTGTATCTTCTCACAGCCTTGATTTCTTTTTCTTCCTTCCTCTCTCTTCCATCATATTTCCCCATTTCCAACTGTCTTTTTTACTTTATTAAACCTACTTAATCTTTTATATTTCATATATTTACTGAATAAAATTTAGTGTTCTTTGCTCTTATTTTTTTTGAAACAAAAATATACACTAAATTGAGTAATTTTTTATTTTCCTGTGGCCTTTGACTGATTTTCCTCTGGGCTAAAGGCCCTCATTGGAGAAAAGCTTTCTCAGCCCTGGTCTACCTGAATATCACTAAATGAAAAACCCAGAGAAATAAAAAATTTAAAATGGAATTCACAGGTATGATTGTGATGAAAGTAGCCAAAGCAAATACGGTAAAATGAGAATACAAAGTTTTTGTCCTGTTTAGTTAACTTACTTTTTGGAGCAATCTGAAAAAAGCCAGGATATTTAATAATGCATAAATACTGAATGCATCAAACTTAAAGAGTTAGACTTCTTTTGAAAATGTTAAGTACATCCTCAGCATGCAGTCACACACCAATTCACATCTTACACAATCCAGAAGTGAACCACAGTTTCATTTCAGCCTTGAAAGGGGCTCTTTTGTGCAGACTGCTCTCTGGAAAACATAGATCACTTAGCAATAATCTTTTAGACAGTATATCTATCTGCTGCAAGAGGGATTCAGATCAATAAAAGAGGTTCTTTTGTTAGAAAAAAAGTTACATAATCTCCTTTTCTGTAGAAATTTAATCATAAAGATATACATTGCCCTAAAATGGCAGTTTCCAAATCCCTCCATCCTCAGCCCTCCCACCAGTGGAATAAAAGACAACCTCTAGAAATCCTGTCTTATCCTAAGGATTTCCAACAAGCCCATTTACCCAACTGTGTTTGCTGCCTAAGATAATTATTAGAAGGCTGGATGAGAATTCAAATATCCCTTTTCAAGATGCTTTGCTTCCATAGTACGAGTGCTTTCTTTCAGCCTACTCTATGAGAAGATTCTAGAATAAGTTACTTACACCCCAATTTCTATGCAGATAAAGAATCAGTTTGACAAGGGAGCAGCTAATTTAACAGACAGGCCCTCCCACAAACTAGAGGCATTCAAATGCATATTAGCTGATGCTTTGAAAAAATGCCAAACATGTATTGTGGAATGCACCTGCTTAAAATGAGTTTATCTGTGTTCACTTTCTTAGCTCGGGTGAAATATTTTGCCAAAGCTCACGACGCATGAAAATCAGATGACTTTTACTGAGTGAAACAGAAAACTTGCTCTAAAAAAAGAATTAATAATGATGCCTCCTCTATTTCTATATCATCTTTTAACTCCTAATAAAATATAATGTAAAACGCAACCAAGTATTTACTGAAAAATCTTATTTTAGTGGAGCCTACACAGAGGGTAGGTTATATACTTTGGGAAAAAAAAATCAATGGTACCTCTTAATTAAATGTGTGTATATATACAACTATAATATATAAAAAGGATATATATGTGCATATATACACATACATAGATAGATCCTTTCCTCCCTAGAACATTATAAATACTTTTAAAAGACGAAGCATATATAGAATACCAACTCAACCTCTATATCTTATGCTACCTCTGTGATGGAGAACTTAAGCTGAATCTTAGTAATGGTTTCCCATAGCAATGGTTTGAAGAACATTTTGACAACAAATTTAACAAAGGACTAGTACTAGCTTGTATCCCTTGATTCTTTAAAATGACCAAAAAATCCCAACAGAAACTCCTTAGTTTTAAATATTGTTAAAGTCTCATTGGATATCAACAAAAGATAAACACTGATAAGGAAAATGTTGGTAACTGAAAAATGTGCTCTTGTCATGTTATCATGTTGTATCAAAAATCTCAACTATAAAGCCAATTTGAGGCTACTGAGGAAAGCTGACTTTGAGGGTCATAATTCACAGAGCAATTAACCGGCAAAATAATTCTGTGATATGGATTTTTATTTCCAAATACTACTAAATTGGTAATACAGTTATAGAAGTGATGCCTGAAAAAAATAGTTTCCAGATAACAGCTATTATAACTCTTTTGCTTATTTAGGAAATTACAATTTTAAGTTTAAGATAATGTCTTTCCCGCCTTCTACACTGAGTTTTTTTCTACAGCTATCTATTTATGTCTACAGTCATGCTAAAAAGTCAAAGGTCTTTGTAAATGAAAGAACCACAAATAACTAGGTTCAATTCTGAACAAAGTTTCCAATTATTTGTAACTGGCAGTAACGTGTCCTACATAAACTGAAGCAATATTTCTGAGAAATTATATGACTCAATAGAAACTTGTTAACACCTCTGTTAACTTAATAGGACACATTCTGAAGACAAACTTCTCTGTTAGACAGAGGAATGCTTCACAAGATGTTGTACAAGGGGACTTATAACACAAAAAAATATAATTAAATGCAAACAAAAATATCCTATGCTTTGAAAACAAAATCAGGGTATCTTGGGGTCAGAAGAGAGGCTTTAGGCCAAGAAAGTGTTTGACCTGTACTAGAAAATAGGAAAGGAACAGAAAGTAGGGTCCGGAGGAAGATTAACCTCCCCTAGAGCAGAATGAGCTCCAGATTCTAGCAGAAGGTAATGAAAAGAGACGGACACTTTTCAGGTGCCAGACCCTTCTGGGAATAGACTTTCTGTACCTATAGTCAGATCAGCCCCTAGCTAATCCTCTTTAAGGATTCAGCCAGCTGTGTCTCATAGCAAAGCTTAAGTTTACCAGGATATCATCAGTGATAAAATAAGATTTTTTTCCACCCTCAAGAATAGTACTAATTTTAGAAAGGTGATGTAAATCCACCTACCAGAATAATTTAAATAGAGAGTAAGGGACTGAGAAGAATACAATGGAGAACTTTGAATATTCAGTCCTTAGGGGAAAAACTAATATTTAGAATACATCCAGTTCCATTATCCTTATAAAATGAGGCAACAGGGCGAGCATGAAATAGAGTGAAATTAGAGTTAGACGACTTCACTTCTAGATCAGGTTTATCACTAACTATATCATCCAAGGTCTCCGTTTCTTCATCTGCAAAATGGGGACAGCAGCTGTTTTACCTCCCTAACAGGGATGTTGGAAGGACCAAGAGAGCTTTGTGTATGTGTGAATGTGTGGCACATGCTGAGAAAAACAAATGTCTACTGTGTAATATAAAGAATGGGGAATTGTTGGAGATGTGGCCGCATAAGCTGGCAGAACAAGAAACTGAATGAAAGCCTAGGATGTACACAAATTGTTCAGAACTTAGTGAAGAAAAGCCTTTGTGAGGAGAACTACTGGGGTTTGCATATGTAGATTCCCAAACTTCTTACTTTTACCAGGGACATAAGTGAACTCTAAAGAAGGAAAAATGAGAAATGCTTGTTTTTTTAAGTTAGTTAACTGAGAGTAGGTGGGAACAAAGGAAAGTATGAGAAATTGGAAAATGGAAGGGAAGTAGAGACTATATCATAGGCTATTTATTAGGGCAAGGAAGAGAAAGGGGGAGCAAGAAGAAAAAGACTTCATGGGAAGACATATTATGAGAATCTACTTTACAAGTGATGAGTCCAAAAAGAGATTACATGATGGGGATGGGAATTCTGATTATTAAGTCATTTGTTCAATGTACTTAAGAGGTAAATCTACAATAATATTTACTGTATACTTTTTTTTTAAGCAATTGGGGTTAAGTAACTTGCTCAAGTTGCTAGTCATTATTTATGTGTGGGTGCTCATTTTCTGAGGCCGGATTCCATCCTGGGTCATCCCAACTCCGAGGCTGGTGCTCTTACTCACTGTGCCACCTAGCCGCCCCTACAATAATATTTAAAAAGGCATGCAAAGTCAGGGAAGTGAGACCAGAAATAATAACTGAAACTTAGTTATTTGAAGTCTGCAAAGCAATTTACATGTACTCATTCATTTACACCTCGTAATAACCCCCTTTACAGATAAGGGAGACCTCAGGCACAGAGGGGTCAAGTAACTTGTGCAAAGATCATAGTGATTATAAGCGCCAGTGACAAAATCTGAACACAGGTCTTCCTGGTCCACGTCCAGCACTTTGTCTACTATGCTGAATTGTCTCAAGTAGAACTTAAAGGATTTATGTGCAATAAAGATGAGGGGTCATGATATGTTACATGAAAGTTATTATCTTATCACTCTATGTTTGTTAACAGCCATAATTAATTTTTCAAATGCTAGCTAATTAGGCACACATACACATACACCCCACCACATCTATGTATAAATGTAAACAAGCTCCTGTTAGAGTGATTTTCAAAAAGCTTAAGAAGGATGGTAAAATCCTACTCTATTTTCAAGGTGCCAGAGGGTAGTAAAATATTTTATAAGTTGCATGAAAAATATCAGTTGAGGAAAGAAACAAAAACTTTAAAAAACAAAACATATTTAAAGATTAAAAAATGATACCTGGATAATATATCGATAGGGTTTTTTTATTTTAAATTTAAAAAAAATTTCAGCATTCATTTTTATAAGATTTTTGAGTTCCAATTTTTTCTCCCTCTCTTCCTCCCTTTCTCCTCCCCAAGACAGCAAGCAATCTGATATTGGTTATACTTGTACAACCATATTAATCATATTTTCACATTAATCACTTTGTGAAAGAATTAGAATAAGAGGGAAAAACCACGAGAAATAAAAAACAGCAAAAAAATGAAAATAGCTTGCTTTGATCTGCATTCTGACTCCACAGTTTTTTCCCTGGATGTGGATAGCATTTTCCATCATGGATACAGACAAATTTTTTTGAGGTGTTAGAAAATAAAGGACTAAATGAACACAATGGAGAACTTTGAATGTCCAATCAAAAAACAAATGAGAGAAGTCTGTATGTATAGGTCAGGAAAATGAAGGAAGAGAAGGTTGAGCATGTAAGTAGGAAAGAGAAATGGGGGTGGGTTTAATGGGTTAAAACCAAATTAAAATGGTATTAAAAGCTGCCAAAAATAGAGCCATTTTTTTACTGAATTCTTTACTGTTTCAGGAGCATGTCATACAGAAAAGAACAAGAATGTGGACTACCACCAGTGTATCAATCAATAGGATAAAACAAATAATTTAACTGCAATCATCACTGCTCCAAAAAGTAAACAGCATGACTATACCACTGAACTGGGGCAGTAGTTCTCAGTGTGATGGCCTCAGATAATTAGCAACTATTTATTAAGTACTTACCATGTGCCAGGCACTGGGTAATGAGTTATACAAGAATTTTAAAGACTCTCAGCAAACACTGATTGCTCAGATTCAGCAAAATGTTAGTGAAAGGTAATATGACAGATCGGCAAAGATGACAAAAACTGAAAATGATAACTGTTAAAAAGACTGTAAGAAAATGAGCACGCTAATACACTTTCAGTGAAGCTGTGAATTAGTCCAGGCAATCTGAAACATAATTTGGAACTATACCCTTCAACATCACTAAACTGTTTATTCTCTGACCCAGCAATGTCACTATTAGGCTTATGAAAGAAAGATGAAAGCCACCATATGGACAAAAATATTTATAGCAACATTTCGTTAAAGCAAAGAAATGGAAATATTAACATGTATATGGAAATATTAATTTTATTTGAAATTTCTTAAGTTCACAATTAAAAAAAAATAACTAAAAAGGGGCGGCTAGGTGGCGCACTGAGTAATAGCACCGGCCCAGAGTTGGGAGGACCTCGGATTGGTCTTAACACCCACACAAAAATAACTGGCGTGTAATCTTGGCCAAGTTAACCCCAACTGCTTTAAAAAAAAAAACTAAACTAAACTAAAACAAAGCAATATGATCAACATATGAATAAAACTTTATTAAAGACATTTACAAAAAGAAGGGAAGACAGAGAAACTTAGAGGCCAATGACACCGCTAAATCTTGATTATATTATTTTTTTTAAAGAATAACGGGGCGGCTAGGTGGCGCAGTGAGTAGAGCGCTGGCCCTGGAGTCAGAAGAACCTGAGTTCGGATCTGGCCTCAGACATTTAACACACACAAACAAAAACCTAACCATGTGACCTTGGGCAAGTTACTTAACCCCAAATGCCCTCCAAAAAAAAAAAAAAAGAATCACAAAATGTTAGTATTTAGCAATCACCTAGGACAAACCTCTCTTTTACAAATGAAGAAAATGAAGACTAGGGTTAAATGACCTGACCAAAGCCACACACTAAACTAATATTAGAGACAGTATTAGAACTCATGTCAATTCATAGCCAAATATTCTTCCCATTATGACAGACTAACCTGCTTTATTTTATTTTTTGCTTTTTTGGAGGGCAATTGGGGTTAAGTGACTTGCCCAAGATCACATGGCTAGTTTTTATGTTAAGTGTCTGAGGCTGGATTTGAACTCAGGTCCTCCTAGCTCCAGGGCTAGTGCTCTATTCACTGCGCCACCTAGCCGCCCAGACTATCCTGCTTTAAAAACAAAAATACTGGGTAGACAAGAAATCATAAAAGGCAAATTATAATCAACTAGTGAATTTATATTAAGAATCATCAGGGAATATTCCAAAGGAGGAAGGAGAGAATTATTATTAAAATTTTTGATCAAGCCACAAAAAGATATGATATGCCAGAGAAACTGCTAAAATAATAAAGTGAACAGATTGATTTTCACAAGTGATACAAGCAATATATATATATATATAATTTTTTTATAGTCACAACATATACACAAGAAAAGTAATTGGTAGAATGCTGATTTGGGAATCAGGAAGACTGAGGTTCAGTCTCATACCTCTTATACTTAAGAGCTCTGTGTCCATGAGCAAGTCCTTAATTTAGCTTCTCAGTCTTATTTTCCTTATCTGTAAAGTGGGAGCACCACACAAGACTGTCATAGCATGCAAATGATAAAATATGTGTAATGTGCTTTATAAGCATGAAATAAGGATAAGTTGTGGTTACTATTGTTATATGGAGTCATTATATGGGGTAGGATCCCTTCACTCAATGGGCAGGCTGTTATTACACTGTTATTACATTTAAAATAAAAGTTTCATATAAAGAGTAACAGAAAAGCTGGAGTGAGAGTGAACAAAATGTCCACTGTCAAATGAAGAAAAAGAATCTATAAGAATTTTTGGTATACACTTCAGAGGGAAAGATTTTTCAAAAAGATACTGGAAAATGAAAATAAAGAGGAAAAGACAGTTAATATCAGAACAAGGAACTCATACAGTAGTTTCTGAAGCCAATTTTCTTAAGCTTTAGTTATATATGGTTCTACCAACAGAGATCTTTCCTATGATCACATGGAGCAAGAAGACTGTAATAAAAGAAAGGCATTATATTTGTTGTTAGAAAAAAGAAAGGTGGGAGTTATGATTACAGAATTATTTATACTTCTATATTTTAGCATTAAGGTGGACTAGATAATTATAGGAAAAGAAACTTCCATTTTCACCTGTCCATGCTGAAATGCTGGTAGGAAATGAAGGCACTACTGATGGAAAAAGTTAATTTGAAAAAATACAACTTGTGAAAAGGAGAGGATGAATGAAGATTTTAGAATGGAGGATCAATCCTGAAGAGCTGAAGAGGATAATCAGGAAAAATGCATACTATACTCAGAAAATTAATTTATGGAGTTGAAGATAAAGAGATTAAACATATACTGCAAAGGTTACAAAGATTAGAAGAACTAGGTCAAATGTGAAACAGCACGTACAATGCTTTATATAACAAACTGCTTATTAAAGTCAAAATAAACCCCTGTCTAAGAGAACGGTATAAGGAAGAGGAAACCTGGGCAAACTTTGTATTTGAAAGCACTGTAATAAAAGACAAGAAGTAGCTGGTCAAGGGGAGACAAGGTGAGGTGGCAGCAAAAAGGGAAGGGAAAAAGGAGAGAAGAAAGGCTCCTGAGATGGCCAGAGTGCCAAAGAAGAGTCAGAAGAACTGCATGAGGATAAGACACATTGTGGAAAAGGGAAAAGAGGAACAGATGGAAGAAACACAATGACAACTGAAATGTGCAGTGTTCTCATGAGGTGGATAAAGGATACTTCTGGAAAAGCTAATGTGTTTTTGGCAAGGAGAATTTAATTGTAAACATGTAAGTATGACTAATATGTAAATACCCTTTATAAAACCCAAGAGCCTGGAATGAGAATGTCTAAAAGAGCTATTTGAAAAAACACAGCCAGACCAATGTGAGGCATCATTATGACTGAAGACAAATGACTGCTAAAATATAAATCCATAGACAATCCAGAAACTTTAGTTTCAATACCCTTCTCAGCAAGCCTCACCAAGTACTGCCCTGCAGGCTCACCAGTCTGCTGGGGGCCCTGAATTCTGTCCCTTCTTCTTCTGCCCACACCCTCGGGTCAAGATCCTACAAGCATGAAACAGCCCAGAAGCAGGAAGGCAGAGGGGAGGGGCATGCTTCACTGATACACTAATGATTGTCTATATTAGACAATTTATGTAAATATACTTCCTTTGTTTTCTGTGTGAACTGGGGATTTCACCTGAGGGAACTTGCTTACCAGCCATGTCTCTGGCTGATGTGCACAGATAGAGACTTATTGAATTGAATGGGACACCAAGAGGTTAACTGCTTTGTCCAGGTTCGCATAGTCAATGTGTGTCTTCTGTGAGACTTGAACCTGTGTATTTCGGACTCCAAGGTGAGCTCTCTATCAAAGATACCTGTCATGTACACACAATAGATTAACACTAGCATAGGGAACACTATTTAGCCTTCAACATGACCATAAAAAACATGTCATCAGTTCATTTTTTCATCTGTAAAATGAGATAAAGCTTTAGCGAGATGAAACATGACAAATGCCAAGGAATACTGAAACGTGTTACTGCTAAAAAGAACCGACAGGCCAATCCGAGCGTGGGAAAAGAAAACTATACTCACAAGGCGTTTAGAAGGTGAAACTAGATGCAAACATGGAAGAAGACTATCAAAAAATGACAGGCACAAAAGATTCTCAATTTAGGGGAGAAAACAAGTACCAAAGTATTTAGTGAAATGTGTACAGCTATACTGATATCAGAGTGAAAACAGGAAACTTTTTAATTTTTTCTCAATTACATATAAAAACAATTTTTAGTGCTCATTTTTTTAAATTTTGAGTTCCAGATTCTCTCCAACCCCTCCCCCAAACAGTAAGCAATTTGCTATAGGTTATATAAAGCATAGAAACTTCTAAATGAGAACATCTGTTATTGGAGTCCCTTGCTTATTTTTCTCCAACTGGGGCTTTTCTTTGTATTATTTTTATTATATATGTAGAAACATGAAATTGTTTAATGCTATTCTTGTACACCAGAAAGTCTAAGTAACTTTGGGTGGTGAGATAGTATCAGTTTTCTTTTTAAATGAAAGGACTGTGAACATGCAAATTCCATTGACTACCAAAATATTAATCAATCTAGCTGAAAACTTGTTAGCTTGTGGTATAAATAAAAATTCTCAGACTAAATCTTGGATGATGGAATGTTTTGACAAAAAGTTTGATAACCATATTATAGAGAAAATACAAGAATTTGGATAGGATGTTTTTTGAATCCCAACAATAACAATACTCAATAATGTTGGCTCTTGGCCACTGGAATGAGTGGAAACATCACATATGTATCGCTATAGATTAAAACGGGCCAGCTATCTGGGGTGGGGAGGCTATCTAGTTAAATGTAAAGAAACAGACAATACATTCATCAATTATAACTTCTGCAAAGATTGCTGGGTACATTTTAAGTGTACAGATTTGTAGTTTTTAATGTATAAAATATATCTGTGAACATGACTTTTTGTGCTAGGGGTACATTCCACAAACTGTGCCTGGGGCAAGAGGCAGAAACAAAAACAAAAACATAACCCAGCGTTAGTCCTGAGGGATGCAGATGCATACATACTGCCCTGCAGTGAGAGGCAGCAGAGAGACTATCTCCCACCTCACAAAATGAGTCCCATGGTAGCTTCCGTATTGAACTATTTTCGATAACCATGTATTAAAGCCAGTTGTTTCTTCAAGCAAGTAAAATCAAGTAACAACATCTCCATCAAGTCAGCTTGATTGCTGGAAGGCTGGCGTGGTAGCAACTTATACAATAAGCTGATAGATGCTTTTGGAAAGGGGACAAAAACAAAGTTTGAAGATACAGTTCCCTCTCCCACTTCAAAAGATCACATTATGCTAGAATCATTTAGTTCAGATTTAAATCTGGAAGGAATCTTAGAGACCACCTTTGCCCAACTTCCTCATTTTGTAGAAGAGGCAAGAGGCCCAGAGCTGGTGCCAAAGAAGGTCAGTCAGGTTGCTGAAATCTGGCTCTGCTCAGGGGCACTAGAACAGCAGGCTTTCTAGAATGGCGGGTCCTTCTAGAACAGCAGGCTCTAGTTTTATAAATCAGGAAAAGCAGCTAAGCAGGAGAGGGGAACCCCTGGTTCTTCCAGATGCATCTTGACACCCTCTCTTCTTACTCCCTCCCCGGGCTCTACTCTATGACAAATTTTGAGCTAGGGCAGGGAAGTCTGTCTATTAAGAAATAGACAAAATCTTCAGATGGGAGGCAGCCATGATTCCAGAAAGGCTGGGATCTGAGTCTTGGATAGGGGCTGAGAAGCTATCTCCTTTCTCTCACTTTAGGCTTTCCTATCTCTAGGGAAACATCCTCTCTCCACTTCCTCAACTTCCTCTACCTCTATTACAAAGGTGTTGACGTTGAAGGAACCCCCTTGCTGAACCATGGCCTACTGTCCCCTCCCATTCCCAGGCTGGATTAGAATTCCAATTAGAGCTCTGGTAGTGTGGGAGTGAAGTAAAGCTGCTCTAAGCCTTGTGAGGCTCAGGAACTAAGGACTTCTTTCTACTCCTAGCCTTCTTAGGCCATTCTCTGAGCCAAAAGCCTACGGGTGCTGAAAGCAAGAAGGGCTAAGGAAAAATTCCCAAAACACATTATCCACACAATCTTGAGGTGTGTTTGGGACTTTCATTATAGGACTTTAATATTTGAACTGTATCTAATAATCTGTAAGAATATTACATTTTGAGGTTCATGCCTTCATAAGACTAAACCTTCTCCAGTAAATGTGAAAATTAGTCAAATGATATTGATATTAGTTGAAATTCAATCTTTACTCATAACACACATATATGAAAAAGAAAAGTTGAAAAACGGTAGTTTTTTTTAGAATTACTAATCTTATTACATTCCATCCTATGATTTAAACACTTACCTCTTTGACACTGTGTGTTACTGCCCATATTAGGAAAACTCTTGACATCACCTGGAAAGAAGTCAGGACTACAGAAGAGGGAACAATTCCTGAAAAATATTTTAGTATTGGTAAATTCACTGATTTGAGTATCTAGCATTTTATAAAACAACTGAACAAATTCCAAATTTATTGTTTAGAGCTAAATAGTATTTTAAGGTCCCTGACAAAAGAAAGTGTCAACATTTTGTAACACAATGTTTCTTTACTCAGAAACTATGCGAAGTTACAAACTACATAAACTAAATACCTTTACTCAAGATATAAAGCACGATCTATGAAAACAAGACTTAATGGGGCCGCTAGGTGGCGCAGTGAATAGAGCGCCGGCCCTGGAATCAGAAGGACCTGAGTTCGGGGCCGGCCTCCGACACTTAATCCGCACAAACAAAAACCTAGCCGTGTAACCTTGGGCAAGTTACTTAACCCCAATTGCCCTAAAGGGGCGGCTAGGTGGCACAGTGAGTAAGAGCGCCGGCCTCGGAGTTGGGATGAC
The DNA here is from genome assembly GCA_011680675.1 of Gymnobelideus leadbeateri. Classification (NCBI taxonomy): domain Eukaryota; kingdom Metazoa; phylum Chordata; class Mammalia; order Diprotodontia; family Petauridae; genus Gymnobelideus; species Gymnobelideus leadbeateri. The sequence goes on from WOXC01009262.1 coordinate 78,303, forward strand.
CGAGATCAGATCCGGCCTCAGAAAATGAGCACCCACGCATAAATAATGACTAGCCGTGTAACCTTGAGCAAGGTACTTAACCCCAATTGCTTTAAAAAAAAAAAAAGCCTTTCAAATCATCAATGAGCAAATTTTTATGTGGTGTTTTTTTCCATCTAGGTAGGAACAAAAACTATTATTTAACAATCAAAGCTGATAAAAGAAGAGGCGATATGAGAACGTACCTTCCTTCACTGAAGAGGTGCAGAGGGGGTGGGGGGTGGGGGGATGTCAGGGGAACTGGTAAAAGATATATGTGTTGATTAGCTTTAATATACTGGATTTTTTTCTTTATTTTTCACCTTTGTTACATGGAATGGCTCTCTGGATGGGGAAAGTGGGAGGAAAATAAAGGTAATATAGAAGCAAAAGAATAAAATTATACTTAAAAATGGAAATTTCATTTCAAAGTGTCACATTAATCCCATAGTCACTCCATAGACCTCAAAGCCTCTTTTGTCTAGTGAGATGTGAGATCAATGCATACATGGACAATTCCATATTTTGTCTTTCTGTCTGTCCTCTGAGGCCTATAACACAGCCTTGGTTAAGGCACTACGAAGCATTCAGTGGTTGATGAAGTACTACTTAATAAAGTGTTTTATGTATTTTAACAGGCACTCCTACTCCAACCATCTGTCTTTAATTTCCTGACAACAAATCTACTCACCACTTTCTTGGACATGCCTCTCTCTGTGAGCTTTTTGCATATGGTCCTTTCTACCCTCTGCACCATCCTACCATATCCTTCTCTGCCTTCAAAACTAGCCTTACTCAGGAAGCATAATCAGATTGAGCCTAACCCTAGTAATTTTCTTGGACAATATTGAATAATAAACACTGAAATTCTTACTCCTCATCTCTCTTTTTAGATGTTAACTGAAGAATTCATTTAAACAAGTATTTGTTAAGAACTATGTGCCAGATATTATGCTTGGTGCTGGGGATACTAGAATAAAAAGGGAACTGATCTTGCCCTCAAGGAGCTTACATTGCACTGGGAAAAAATAATACACATATGGATACATTCAGAGTAAGATGGTGGGTGGGGCAAGCCACACACTGGCAATTGGGATATTATGAAATGTCTTGAGCTCAAACTTGAAGTAAGTTAGAGAATTCAAAAGAAAGGGAAAACTTTCCAGGCATGGAAGACAGTCCGCCAAAGGCATGGATGGATGGAGGAACAGCAAGTAATCTATTTTGTTTGGAATGTATTATGTGAATGGGACTGATGTGAGCTTAATTTGGAAAAATAGGCTGGAGCCAGTCTGTGAAGGGTTTTAAATGCCATACAGAAAAGTTTCAATTTTATCCTAGAAATAAGCAGACAACAGAGTCTTCTTGAGCAGGGGAGTAATGTGGTGAGACATGTGCTTCAGGAATACCATGCTGGCAGCCAGGAGGAAGATGGATTAGAGAGGTGAGAGAGTGAAGACTGAGAGACTAATTAGAAGACTGCTCCAAGAGTCGAGGCAAGAAGGGGATGGAGGCCTACACTAGAGGTCCATACATTATTTTTTATGTGTTTAGAGTTACTATGTGTTTGTCTCATCCCTTTACTATACTCTAAGTTCCATTAGTACCAGAACTGTTTGCTATCTAAGCTTTCTCTTCAAGAGCCAATTATAGAGCTTAGGATACAATAAGTGTTTAAAACAAATCTGTGCAAACACTGTATCATGCAAACAGCAATCAACAGTTATGTTTCATGGTGTGAATTTGATTTCTTGGTGTCAAGTATGAAGCCCGGTCAAGTGCGGCAGTATTATCACAAATGTGATCTTGGACAAATCTCAACGTTTCTAGCTCTCAGTTTCCTTATCTATCAAAGAAAGGTTCTATCTCTTTATAAAAAAAATTCTATATTGGTACCAGCTTACCCAAACCGTGGGTAGAGCATTTTAGGAAGAAATCAACAGTATGTGACATTCACTTCTACAAATAGAACTACAAAGTGACAATATACCACAGAGAACAAACACAACGGATTTTCCTATCATGTGTCAGATATTGGGGAGATACACCTAAAGACATCCTGACAACAAGCTGACTAGGGACATAGTACCCCCATATTTCCCTTTGAAGAAGATATTATTCCAGTGTTTAACAGATGGGAAAATTACTTAGTAATTGCAAAAATCTAGTGTGCCACTCCTAGATTTGCCTGATAGAATTTGTAGAATAAGGACACTGTTGTGATTTGTTCCCCTTTTTGGATTTGTGCATAAAAGAAATACAGGACTGTGATTCTGCATGTTCCTATTTTACATCTTCCTAGTTATGCTTTCCTACATTATATATTTTTGACCATTTGCCACGTTAGGTCAAAAGCAGATTTCAATAATTTTCTCTCTGTAGATGATAACATTATTCAAAAAGATAAAAACTGTAAAATATCTGGAACCAAACTACATAAATCTGCACTGTTACTCACAGGTTCTGTTATGTGATAGCAAATTTCTCCTGATCCCTGTATTATTATTAATTAGTATTGCTATGGCAACTTAAGCTTGTGAGCTGTTATACAAATTTTTTTAAACATTTATTAGTGCTTTAAATATTTCAGATCATGCAGTTAATTGGAACTGGAGAAGAAAAGCAGGTACTTCAGCTCTGAGATAAAACTAAGTACCATTTCTTTTCAATAAATCAGTTCAATCAACATTTATTAAGCATCTATATACAAAGAACTGAGCTAGGTCCAAGGAGTGAGGTGGTAATGAAGCTTAGATGAGACAGAAGCCCTAACATCACCAAGCTTAATCCGATATGGGGATATCACAAGGAAAGAGCTTTTTTTATATAATAATATATATTATATAATAATATATAATATAATAAAAAAGATATTTTATATCGTGGCTAAGCACATATATTTTACTTAAGTATGATTCCTTTCGCTGTGATTTTATTAATCTTTTCATCTTGCATGTGATATTAAGAAGTGGTTGTGTGGGGCAGCTGGGTAGCACGGCAAATAGAGCACCGGCCCTGGAGTCAGGAGGACCTAAGTTCAAATCTGGCCTCAGACATTTAACAGTTACTAGCTGTGTGACCTTGGGCAAGTCACTTAACCCCAATTGCCCTGCCTTCTCCCCTCCAAAACAAAAGCAAAAAAAAAAGAAGTGGTTGTGTGTAATAGATTACAAAAAGCATGCAAATAGCAGATTGCATGCCATTTTGGGGAGAGAGAAAATCTGAAACTTAAAATCTTATAGAAGTGAATGCTGAAAACAAAAAATTAATCAATTAATTAATCAAAAAGTATGCAAAAGGACTGGAGATTTCCAGTCAAGATGGCAGAGCAGAAACAGCACTTCCACAGAGCTCCAGCCTACACCACTTCAAAATTATGTAAAAGGGGGACTATGAACAACCTCTGGAGCTCCAGCACCCACAGAATGACACAGAGAAGCTAACCTCCTGCTGAGGGCAGCCCAGCAGCCCTGCAGGGAGCGTCCAGCATAGTGCTCTGGGAGCCAACAGCGCAGCGCGGGCCAGCAGCCGGCTGGAGGGACTCCAGAACACCAGTAGCTGTGGCGTTTCCAATGCTTGGGACAAAGTGAGAGGTCAGTACCCTATGGACTTTGGGACTGGTTGGGAGAATGTGTCAGCTCATTCCCCTGGGGGCAAGGAGCCGCTGAGGAGCGGCTGCAGCTTGCATCATCTTGCCTCGTTGCAGCTCCAGCTCTTGGCCTGCGAACTCTAGGGGGATCCATCCAGCGATCAGTCTGGGGGATAAGCGCTCTTACTTTACCCTTCTTGGATCTGGATTGTGGTCTGGGGTGGAGGTCTTGGGGTGTGTGACCAGCTTGCCAGAGTGTGTGGAGGCTTCACAGAGGCCACCTAACTAATACCTCTGGAAGTTGAGAAAACCCCAACATTTGGGACAGAAGCTCCCCTGGCTGGTGGCAAAGTCCTACTGTGGCAACAAGCCCAAAAGTCAAGTAATTGAGTGGCAACATTACTAGGCAAAGGAAACATAATAAACAGAAAAATGCAACATTAGACTCCTATTTTGGGGGCAGAGAGGATGGAAGTATGGAACAGGAGGAGGACTGTGAGATCAGAAATCCTGCACCAAAAGCCCCAAATGAAAATACAGGCTGGCTATAGGCCATAGAGGACCTTAAGAAGCAGATAAGAGAAGTGGGGGGAAAATTGGGAAGAGAAATGAGAAAGATGCAAGAAAAGTATGAAATGACAGTCAACAGGCTGACTAAGGAAAACAACACCTTAAAAAATAGACTAAGGGATGGCTAGGTGGCGCAGTGAGTAGAGCGCCGGCCCTGGAGTCAGAAGGACCTGAGTTCGGATCCGGCCTCAGACACTTAACCCACACAAACAAAAACCTAGCCGTGTGACCTTGGGCAAGTTACTTAACCCCAATTGCCCTAAAAGGGGCAGCTAGGTGGCGCAGTGAGTAAGAGCGCCGGCCTCGGAGTTGGGATGACCCGAGATCGAATCCGGCCTCAGAAAATGAGCACCCACACACAAATAATGACTAGCCGTGTAACCCTGAGCAAGTTACTTAACCCCAATTGCTAAAAAAAAAAAAAAAAATAGACTAACTCAAATGACTAAAGAGGCTCAAAAAGGCAATGAGGAGAAGAATGCCTTAAAAAGCCGACTTTGCCAGATGGAAAAAAGAATCTCAAAAGCTCACTGAGGAGAATCACTCCTTCAGAATTAGACTGGAGCAAATGGAAGCTAGTGACTTTATGAGAAATCAAGATGCTATTAAGCAGATCCAAACAAATGAAAGAATAGAAGGCAATGTGAAATATCTCATGGGAAAAACCACTGACCTGGAAAATAGATCCAGGAGAGATAATTCAAAAATTATTAGACTTCCTGAAAACCATGATCAAAGAAAGAATCTAGAAATCATCCTTCAAGAAATTCTCAATGAAAATTGCCCAGATGTTTTAGAACCAGAGGGCAAAATAGAGGTTGAAAGAATCCACAGATCACCTCCTGAAAAAGATCCCAAAAAGAAAACTCCTAGGAATATTGTAGCCAGGTTCCAGAATTCCCAGATCAAGGAGAAAATATTACAAGCAGCCAGGAAGAAACAATTTGAAGAAATAATTTGAAATGCAATCAGGATAACACAGGATCTAGCAGCTTCTACACTGAGGGATTGAAGGGCATGGGATATGATATTCCGCAGGTCGAAGGATCTGGAATTGAAACCAAGAATCACCCACCCAGCAAAACTGAGTATCATGTTTCAGGGGAAAATTTGGTCATTCAGTGGAATAGAGGATTTTCAAGCATTCTTGAGGAAAAAACCAGAGTTGAATAGAAAATTTGACATTCAGATACAAGAAGCAAGAGATGCTTGAGAAGGTAAACAGGGAAAAGAAATCACTATGAACTTATCAAAGTTGAACTATTTACATTCCTAAAGGGAAAAACAATAACTGTTAACTAATGAAACTTTTCTCAGTATGAAAATAGTTGAAGAAGGGTACATGGGCATATGAATACATATGTGAATGTGTGTATATATGTTCTTCAGGTATACATAGATAGGGGCACAGGTCAAATTTAATAGGAAGGGATGATACTTAAAAAGTAAGGTTAAGAGGTGAGAGAGTAATGTGGTAAGGGGGAATGGGGAGAGACAATGGGGTGAACTGTCTTGTGTAGAAGAGGCAGGGGAAGGTGGTTGCAGGGGAGGGGAGGAACAGGAAGGCAAAAAGGCAAAACCTTATTCTCACTGAATTTGGAACTGGGAGAGAATGACATGCATACTAAATAGGGTGTCCCACCCTACAGGAGAGTGGGGAGGAGGGAGATGGAGGAAGGTGGTGGAGGGGAGGGCGGGCTGAGGGGGGAGGGAAGTTGGAAGCACCCACTTTTGAAAAGGGACAGGATCAAGATAGGGAGTGGACCAGGTGGAAGGTGGGATGGGAGGGAGGGAAATATAGTCAGTCTTTTACAATATATCTACTATGGTAATGTTTTGCATAGCTACACATGTACAGCATATACTGAGTTGCTTATCTTCGTTTTAAAATCAGATTTTTAAAAATATATATAAATACTATGATTAATACTATTTTACATATAATCGGGAGATAAGATGTGCAGGCATTGGGGCACGGGGATTCACCTTGCCCTACTGGAAAAGTCGAAAGGGGTATGGGAGAACCAATGGGAGTGAGCAGATTGGTTGAGGGGATATCCTGTATGACTATTATTCTGGGGTTGTGGGTAGGGGAAAAATGGGGGAAAAATTGTAACTCAAAATCTGACTGAAATGAATGATGTAAACCAGAAGTTAATAAAGCATTTGGAAAAAAAAGTATTCAAAAAAAGGGACCACATAACAATTATCCCAAAAGTTGTTTAGAAAAATTGATAAAATGATGAGGAAATAGGAATATCAACGTTTCTGAATTTAAAATATTTTGCTAAAACTATGATGGCTAAGTTTATTAGAGCAATGCGAAAAAAAGTGCTATGTAAAATCTGAGTGAAGAAAAGATTAAGAATTAAAGAAGAGGGGTGGCTAGGTGGAGCAGTGAGTGGAGCACCAGCCCTGGAGTTAAAAGGACCTGAGTTTGGATCTGGCCTCAGACACTTAACACACACACAAAAACCTACCCTGTGACCTTGGGCAAGTTACTTAATCCCAATTGCCCTCCAAAAAGCAAAAAAAAAAAAGAAAGAAGGGATTTCAGCAAAGGTTTTGTGTCTAAGGTCTCATCTGACCAGGTTTTAAAGGATGAATAGGTACAACAGGCAAAGAGAAGGGTGGGAGGGCTCTTCAGGCATGGAGAACAGTATGGGCTTTTGCTTAAAAGCAGGGAAGCTCAGAGAACAGCAAGTGGTCAAGTTTGACTAGTACACAACATTTATGGGGGGGGGGGGGTCTTAGATAAAACTGGAAAAGCAGGGTAATGTGAGACAAAAGATTCTGAATGTAACTAAAGATTTTGGACCAGAGGAGTGAACGTTGTCAATCAATTAATGACTCAACAAGCATTTATTACATACTAACTATGCACAAACACAAAAGCAAATAATCCCTGCCTGCAAGAAACCACATTCATTGTGAACTCTTTGGGCTCCACATGCATGTTCATTTCTCTTGTAATAAACCTAATTTTCACATAATTCATGACTTGTAATTGCCTGTTGACAAATACAATAAGGATGAATTCAAAAGCAGTATAAAGGGTGAACTTGGGGTATAGAGGTAGAAAGACCTGTGATAAGGCTATAGTGTATATAGGTGGAAATAAGAGACTTAAATGGGGGGGGAGGGCGCAATACCATCACAGAGGCAGAACAAAAAGGCTTATGGTGTACTCTTTATTATACCATAAGTGTCAAATAAAATTGATTGTTATTTGAGTAGATGTATTTATGCCCTTGTATTTCTAAACTCACTAAGTCTTTAAATCTCGAGATAAAATAACAGAGTAAGATCACTGTTTAATAAACACTCTTCTTAAATTCCATTTAATGGATATGACAGACTCAGAGGCACTTATAACAACTCATGAACTCATGTAGAATGGAATGAGTAGAAGCAAGAGAATAATTTACAGAATGACAATAACGTAAAAGTGAGCAACTCTGAAAGACTGAAAAACACCTGATTACTTATTTGCTGCTTATTTGCTTCCTATAAGCCAGAGTGATCAGGGAAAGAGGAAAAGGACTCTTACATTCATACAGTTCTTTTTTGTTACAACAAAGAACTGAAAAGTAAGGGGACAGTCACTGAGAGGGAAATGACTGAACAAAGTCAGGAACATGACTATAACTGGGCTATAGAAAAAAATGAGAAAACTGGGGAAAACTAATGCAGACTGTAGAGTGCAAAACAAGATTCATTTATATAATAACAACAGAATTACAAAGACAGGCAACTTTGAAAAGACTTTAAAAGTGATCAAAGAAATGACCAGCCATGATTCCAGAGGGAAAGCCTGCCATCCCCTTTTGACAAAGGTGGTGTATTCAAGATGCATTTTTGGATGTGGCCAATATGGGAATTGTTTTGTCTGACTACGCATCATTTGCTACAAGGTTTTCCTTTTTAATTTCAGGGGGAAGGAAGGAGGGGTGGAAGAAAGAGAAAGACAGATTACTGAAGCTTTCACAGACAAGCAGGACAGCTCTGAAAGTCAGCTGTACATGATGAGTTTATTATACATTTTAAAAGAATTGCAAGCTGTATGTAAAAGACTCACACTTTCTGTATAGTCTTTTTTTTTTTTTCTGGAGGGCAATTGGGGTTAAGTGACTTGCCCAAGGTCACAGGGCTAGTTTTTGTGTTAAGTGTCTGAGGCCAGATTTGAACTCAGATCCTCCTGACTCTAGGGCTGGTGCTCTATTTACTGCGCCACCTCGCCACCCCATGTACAGTCTTTTTAATCTCCATTTTATTTGGTGTTTCTTAAGTTCAGAGGAAAAAAAAAACAAGGGAGGATAGCTTTAGGGGAAAGTGGGTGAGTATTGACAGTGATTAAAAAAAAGTGTCAAAAATATTAAAAATTATAAAGAAGAGAACAGAAGAAAGTTTATTATATGGAGCTTCAGGCAAGCACAGGATAGTTTTTGTGGAGCTTTTTACCGCCACATGAAATGTAACATACATTTAAAAATAAGATGTACATAATAGTGATTCCCAGTGTTACATATAAATCCTCTTTTCTATTTTTCTTTGTATGACAAGATTTTTATGTATGTTGATGTTCAGAATAAAAATACATTTTCAAAGTCACCAGTATCAACTTTTAAAAAAAAATTCTGCTTATGTGTATTTTTAAAAGTTGTATTTTGATAAGCTTTTGTAACTTCCAGATTTTTCAGAAAGCAATTTGTATATAATTATCAGGATGTGATTAAATACTAACGGACCATTTGATGCAAATTAAGAATAACATAGTCTAGTTTCAAAAAGGAAAAACTCTTTGTAAAATAGGAAAATTCAGAAAATTTCTCAATGGACAAAAAAAACAACAACAAGACTTAGCAAAGATGGATGCTGGGAGTCTTCTTTCTTTGGGCTTTGGCAAGCTATCTGGGAGAAAAAGAAGGTATTCTGAAGAGAAAGGAGCCAAACCAAATTGGGGACTATTTTTGGAGAAGGCGATGGAAAAGAGAAACTCCTAGAATGGTTTTCTAAGTACTCTTAGCTACACTCTCACAAGCTATTTAAACAGTGATTCCTACTAATGATTAATTATTAGTCTTAAGTTTTGTTTAAAAAAAAAATAAATGGAAAAGTATCCTTCTCCCTCTTCCTTGATTAAGGATTTAGGAAATGCTTAATTTTTTAGGAAAAATCATAACCATTTGGATCTGGTAGTTACAATGGAAGGAACACCACCTGGTGGCAGAGAACTCTTAAGTATAGGCAGAGTACCTAGGAAGAGATAAACTGTCTCCTAAGAGTAGGCCTTAAAAACCTAAACTTCAAGAGTTAGCAACTATCTGTAATAGTAATATAAGTGGGAAGATCTTTCCCATTCATTAATGGGCCCATGTGACCTGCTTGGGTCACATGGAAGTCTAGGTCACATGAGTTTGGCTTACATGAGGTCTGTGATAGGAGGAGCTTGGTGAACAGACAGAACAGGAAGGGTGGAGCAGAGCCCAGAGGAAGTTGGTCAGAGTCGTTAGAGCTGAGGGAAAGAAAGCAAGCAGCAGAGAGTTGTGAGTGTTTGTGGGAAGGCCCTAGCAGGGGGAAGGTTTGGGGATGGCAGTGCCCTCTACACTGTTATTGTGTATAGATTTCTTTGTTGCTATGATAGATTTAGCTTTCTGGTGTTGGGATTTGGCTTTCTAGTGTCTGAATAAATGTTTTGGTTCTGTCTTCCACGTGAAGTCTTGTTATATTTCCTAGTCTGAATTACACCGGCATTATTTTGCCATAGTTGCGGTGAATATCACACTGGTGCTACAATAAGTCCTAATATTTTTACCCAGTTCTATTTTCCATATCCTGACATAAGAAGATCTTAGGGGAAAGGATAAAATGACTGAGGAGGAAGACCTCAAGGGAACAAGGCAAAAACTTAATTAAAGGCTAAAGTATGTCATACTATTATAGAGATTGAAAAGTAAAAACCAAAACAAAACATTTAAAAAGAAAATAATTTCAATGCAAACTTTAAAATTCATTATCTCAATTTAACCAGAGCTTGAAAGTGACTTGGCCAATGAATTTTTAGGTATAAAAAGAATAATGCTACCTATTCTCTACTAAGGATAATGGGGAAAGAAGGCAAGTCTTTACTTTTACATCAAATCATTTGGTATTACAGTGATTCGGATGGTTATGAGTAAGTATATTACCCAGAAGAAAAGATTTTGGTTCTTGACAGGGTACAAAGTGAAACTTCTAAGAAAGAATTAATCAGAAATTACCAATCTTTCAGAACTGTCCATTTTAAAATTTCACTATGCTAAGACTAGTCTAAAAAATAATGAAAGGCATCTATAAAATTTGAAGATAGTTGTTCATTAAATCTTCCAAACCCTTATATAATAAAATATTTTAACGACTATCTACTTCAGCTGAATGGTATACACATACAAATAAATATTCTGTCATAGATCATAATTTCATTTAACAGTCACCATATTGTAAAATTAGCTAGTATTTCTAAAAGTGGTTCTGGGCACGTGATACTATATCTTACAAGCTTAGTATTCAGTATTGTACCGTACTTGAGGTACAAGGTATATTAATCAATTCACAAATAATCATTTCATGAAAAAAAAATGGTCAGCATAAATTTAGAACAACTTTTGGTGATATTTATTCAAGAAATATTTGTTTCAGGGCGGCTACATGGTGCAGTGAGTAGAGCGTCGGCCCTGGAGTCAGAAGGACCTAAGTTTGGATCCGGCCTCAGACACTTAATGCACAAACAAACAAAAACCTAGCTGTGTGACCTTGGGCAAGTTACTTAACCCCAATTGCCCCCCCCCAAAAAGCAATATTTGTTCCAATTAAGTTTTTTTTTTTTAAGCGGAGGTGGGGGGGGGTATATAAAAGAGAACAAGTTGTGTCCTGAGTAGGTAAGATATATGTTGAATTTTATACTTCTGTGAAACACCAGTGGGTGTTGAGCCTATTTTTACTTCAATAGCCTTACTTTTTTTTTTCTAGACTGCACAAAAGGATGAATGGTTCTATCATGCATAATTATATTGCTCTCTTCTGAGAGGTCCAACGACATAGATCTTTAAGAGTTTCACAAACAAATCATATACTTTAAAATATAACTTTCGACAAAACTGTTGGAATTTGTTTTCCAGCCTCTTCACCCAGAGTTATTTTAAGTAAAGATCTCCCTATCAGAAACCTGTATTTCATTAGCACCAAATTCAAATTAACTGTTAATACGCTACATGCCCAAGTTTACCAATTTGTATGAGTTAACTTAGTTAAAAAATCATTTTATATATGTATACTTTACATTTGCATAACACCTTGTTGTTTATAAATATATATATTTTTCTTTTTTTTCCCTTTTGGAGGGCAATCAGGGATAAGCCACTGCTCAACGTCACACAGCTAGTAAGTGTCTGAGGCCGCATTTGAACTCAGGTCCTCCTGACTTCAGGGTCAGTGTTCTATTTGCTGTGCCACCTAGCTGCCCAAAGTATTTTTACATATATTAGTTTATTTGACCCTTCCAAAAGCTCTGTAAGATACCATTATCCCTGTTTTACGGATAAGGAAATGAAGGCTCCCAGAAGTTAAATGATTTGACCTAAGTTACACAACTATTAAGGGGTAGAGTAAAGCATAATAACAATGCCTAACAGTACTTTTCACATATCAAGTGCTTAACAAATATTTGTCAAATGAAGCAATTATTAAAGGACCACAATGAGCCTGAAAGTCATAGAACCAATTCCTAACAAGAGTTCAGAGGCACAATCGCTAGACTTTCACAGTACAGAGAGATAATTCTATTGTATCTCTGGGTAATGTTACCATACCCCAGCCATTTGTAAAACTATACTTCCCTATGTTGCCTTGTTTAAAGGTAGAGTCCACCTGTTCATCCATGCTTATTATTCACCAAGATACCCTGGATTGTGCCCATGCCAACAAATCCCTAATGATCATTTCCAAGTTTCTTAGAAACCCTCTACTATCTGGTAGTCACAGCCAATGGCTAAATGTTTCTTTTATTAAGCCAGTTATAAGCCTGGGTTGTCAAACAGTAAAGAAGTCAAAGTAGAATGTGGCAATGTTCTTCTGGAATTGGAGGGAGATAATCAAACAGAATAGTCATTTCACATGAACATTACTTGGAACAACAATAACAAAAACTATCAAAGTCAACTGCCTAACATTAATGAATCTAAAAAACACCAAGGTTTCACCTCATACCCTGAAAATTGGTAAAAATGATGAAAAATGTCAATGGTCAATGTTAAAGGGGAGGCAATGTGGAAGGAAAGGGATACTAATACACTGTTGGTGAAACTGTGAAATGGTACAAAAAACAATTTGGAATTATGCGGATAAAGCAACAAAAATGTCCATACCCTCTGAACTAGAGACTATAGCCAAAGGAATCCACTGATAAGAAGAAAGTCCTTATAAACTCCAAATTATTTATAGAAGCCCTTTTTGTGATAGCTATGAATTGGAAACAAAGTAGATAACCATCAACTGGAGAATGGCCAAACAAGCCATGGTACATGTGCATAATGAATACAGAGAGACATAGAAAGATCTATATGAAATGATGCAGAGTGAAGTAAGGCAGAGGCAAGAAAGCCACATGCACAGTAACCACAACAATGTAAATGGAAAGATGAAAGAACAGAAAGAAGAGGGGGAAGAAGAACTGTGGCAGAACTGTGAAAGGAAACAGTAACAAGAAAGATGGCTGAGAAGATTAGGGAGAGAGACAGAAAGAAGCTAAGAGAAGGTAATGGGATGATGATGGGTTAGAAAAAATGGAGAGAAGATAAAGGTACAAGGATGGGATAAAGTACAGAAGGAAACAGAAGGAGGGCATACCAAAGGAATTAATCTTTCTGTAGTACTTTCTACACACTGTAATGACTTTGGTAAATGTTGACTTTACTCTTAGCGGGCTAATCTATCTCAAAGGATAAATCTATAAATCTATGTTTACATTACCTAGATCTCTGCATAAACTTCAAAGGCTGTCCTTCCTTAGCTTTTATCTTTTCAGATTCAAAAATCCAATTTCCTTAAGAATCTCTTCATAAGTAATCTTTCTCATGCCCCATTTTAATTACTCCTCAGTTTCTTTATGTCTTTTTTGAAGCAAAAAGGTACAGATACAGTAGGAAGATAATAAAACTGGAATATCTCCAGTGGGGGTGTTGGCTTGGGGCTATTACTGAGACAACTTTTTCCTCTATGCCAAAGACACTCAAACTTATTTGACCTACTGCCCCCTTAAAAAATCATTCAGTGCCCCCCAGAAATCTACTTTCTTTAACCTTTTAGTGTTTTGTTTTGTTTTTTAAACTTGCTTCACCCAAGGTTACTACCACTCTCCAGGATTATTTTAGAGCCCCCAGGGGGCAGTATCGCCCACTTTGGGAACCTATGCTCTAAACATTTTATCATATATTTATTAAATGTTACATTATTTATTATATTAACATACATATATTTATTTAATATATTTTAAATATATACATCTATGTAATATTTATCTGTTTGACAAAACTAAATAAGGGCAATGGAGAAAAAGGAAAGAAATATCATAAAAGGACAACACAGATCTTAAAGTTGGGGATGCACAGAGGTGGGGTAAAAAGGGTATTGCTGCTAAGCAGCCAGTCCTTGTGCTTCTTTTAGTACTGACAGTATGAGTTTAGATGTCTGTATTTCTTAAAAATACCAATTAACGGCTCCATTTCTCTTATTTTGTAAAGAATAATTTAGAATGTAATTGTAAGAGTAATAAAATCACTTAAACATTTGCTCTTTAATGATTCCACATAAAAATCATTTATGTTTATAATAATTTATTAGGTACTTCCTCTATAGCCTCTCCTATTCTGTTTATCTACCTAATTATCTCTATATTTGTGTAGACATTTTTCCTTTTATGTAGTTGTAAAATATGTTCTTTAGGTTCTGAAGTTTTCATTTTGTATAATGTCATATCTTTCCAAGTTTCTTTACCATCCACATATTTAGCATTTTAATGGCTATATAGCATTCTACAAATATCACGGATGAACACTAACTTCAGCTACTACTGGATATACCGGTTATAATTCTTTGCAATTAAAAGATACAGTGATATTGATGTTATCTATGTACATATTTTTAAACCAATACTTTTTTTCCCTTTGTGATAACACTCCTGTGGCATATTCTTTTTAAACACTTTACTGCTTTCTTTAACATCACTTTCACTTCTAAATAGGGCAAATTGTATGATTATTTTGGTAACACTGTGCATTGGTGGATTCCCTCCAGAAAGAGTCTCATTTGCAATTCCACAGGCAACTTGCCTACCTGTTTATCCCCAACAGACCTTGTCATCAATCCTAATGTCCTGGAATAGCCAACTGCCCCCCTAAGATAGCTCTAGTCAGCTGGAACCCACAGCAAGGTGGCACAAGACCTCTCTAAGGTCCAGAACACCTGGCTAATGCAGAAATGTTTTTTATGACCATATGTATAATGCGGATTATATTTCTTGCTTTCTCAATGGGTGCAAAGAGGGGGAGGAAGTGGAACTAAAAATAAAAATTAAATTTTAAAAATTAAATAAAAACAACAACCACAACAACAACAACAAAATATAGAACACAGGAAGATTATCCAAATTTATCATATCAAGGGCTGGCTCTGTGTATAAGTTTAGGATGTTTTCTGTGTTATTTTCCATTTCTTCTGATGACAGTTGCCTTGAGTAGCAATAGTTAACATTTTAATCATGCTTCACCCTCACAGTACAAAGAGCTTTCACATACATATCTAATGAGGCTGAAACATCTTGGGAATTGGCTATTGTCAATAATATTAACTCTTCTTACCAATGAGGAAAACTAAGGCTTCAGGAGGTTAAGTGTTTCGCCCCAAGTCACAGACGTCGTAATGGCACTGCCCCAACTAATCTGATCTTCCACTTACCAGCCTGGGACTCAGACAAGCTGTCAAAGCAGCAGAATGAGCTGATGTCTCATGGGAGGACTGGGCCATTTATTTATTCTGTGAAGCCCTCATTAGGTCACCTCTCTTATTTCCCCCAATTATAGATTCTCATCTGGAGGAAGACATCTTCACATGAGAAAATATCTGATACAACAACCGCCAAAAAGCAGGTAGGCAGTAGGTGAACTTTTCCATTTGACTCAAATTTTGATTAGGCTCTATGCTCAAAGCACAAAAAGTTAGTGGAATAATAAATAAATAAATAAATAAATAAATAAAACCTACTGTTTCTTGGTCCCTAATTTATTTATTGTATTTGTAGTCCCAGTGGCTAACAGATAGTAGTCCCTTAGTAAATGCTTGTGGATCAGAAAAGTAATCAGGAACAACAACAACAACAACAACAAAAAACCCAAACAAACAAAAACCTTTTAAAAGACAGAAAATGCTATCCACATTCAGAGAGAGAACAACAGAACCTGAATACAGATCAAAGCACACTATTTTCTCTTTTTTTTGTTTTTTCTTTCTCATGATTTTCCTCTTTTGTTCTGATTCTTCTTTCACAACATGACTAATATAAAAATATGTTTAATATGATCATATGTGTATAGCCTATATCAAATTGCTTGATGTTTTAGGGAAGGGAGAGGGGAAAGAGGGAGGAGAAAACTGGAACTCAAAATCTATAAATGTGAATGTTGAAAACTATACATGTAATTGGAAAAAATAAAAGAAAAAATTTGTTTTAATAAAAATGAAGAACCCTTGCTCTTTAGAGTTTTTTAGTCTTGGGTCAAATCTATGTACTCTAATCCCTCACTAGATGGCGCTAGGCTACCTGAGAAGCTTTAATGTAACTGGTTTTGAAGCAAACAGAACTTGGCCATAATAAACATTTTAGAATTTATAGGAAACTTAGGAGATCACAGGAATCATGGGGTTTAGAGCCCCAGGAGCACCAAACTCAAGCCCTCTTCACTTTACAAATGAAGAACCCCCTCAGATTATACAGGCAGGATGGCAGAGCCTTCATCTGAAGGGACACTTTAAAATTCCAAATCTCAGGCTTCTTGCTTTATATCACCTTATCCAATAATTAATTGCCTTTTTTTTTTTTGGAGGGGGGAAGGCAGGGCAATTGGGGTTGACTTGCCCAAGGTCACACGGCTAGTAAGTGTTAAGTGTCTGAGGCCAAATTTGAACTCAGGTCTTCCTGACTACAGGGCTGGTGCTCTATTCACTGTGCCACCTAGCTGCCCCCAACCTATTCATTTTTATAGACAAGGAAACTCCCTCAGGTCAATTCCCAGGTCCCTTAAGAAAATGTCTAACCAGAAAAAAAAATTATAGCCAATGGGAATTCCCTTTTAATAGCACATGTAATTAATAATTAGTTATTGCTGAAAATCACTTAGGATCATAGTATTAGAGCTAAAAAGTCCCCCCCTCCCCTTGCCTGTTCATGGTCAGAGGCAGGTTCTGAATTTCAGTTCGCCTGCCTTCAAGTACAGCACTCTACCTCCCACACCATACTTCCCCTCCTTCATGCCCTATACATCCCAAATCTGCCCATTCATTACTCCAACAGTACCCTTAAATCACCTAAATTTATTTTACTTTCCTATGTCAACCTCCTTATTTGTTAGTCTTAGCTACTTTGAACAATCTATTCAAATAGTCCCACAGTGTAAACCCAGGAATCATTTCCCATTATCAAGGCAGGTCCACCATCTAGTGGCAAAAGTGGGTAACTCCAACCTACACGAAACAAAAAGCTGGGTTTTTAGGGGTTTGTTTTGGCTGCTCTGCTTTCCAAAGTGGTTTCTGTCTTTTCTAGTATTTTACAGCCAAACAATTATCTATAGGCAGAACCAGTATCCAGCTGACTGTCCTAGAGTCTGCTCTGACGTGTCTCTGTCCCACATTTTTGGTTGCTGCTTGCCAGGGTAACAAGCTGAAGTTTATCTTAATTGAAAGGACTTTCCTCTACTGCTTTCCTGGCAAAGACAGGAAAGACCCTTCCATATTTATCTTAGCATTTTCCCCCAGGTCATTAGTTTAAGGCATGGCACAAAACTGGTACTTACTGTTTCTCAAATGAATTAATGAATCTTGGTTCCCCTAAGGGCTTTTACTTCCTGAAATCCAAGTGGGCCTACTTATTAAGAGCACTTTCTCTGGACGCCTCGCCTCCCCCAAGTCCTCTGAAAAGGTCCACTGGTGTCAACTTTGCATATGTTTTTCATTTTTTAAAAACGTATTAATTGGTTTGGCTAATTTATCTTCCTCTTCTTCCTTCTCCCTTAAAAAAAAATTTGTCATATAGGATGGGTCTCTGAGATGAGAGAAGGGAAGGCATACAGGGGGAAATTTAGGTGTAAAAAAACAAAAGATGCCAATGAGTTTTTATTTTTATTTTAAAAGAGCACTTCTCCCAGCTCCATGCCTATTTTTTATTCGGTGAGCTTTAAGCAGATCCATCCCTCTTATATTTTCAAGAAATATAGTAAGAGCTCACACTTAATAGCATTTTAAGGTTGCAAAGAGCTTTATACATAGTCCCATTTGATGGGAAGAAGAGCAAGATACAGTAGAAAGAGCACAAAAAGGGGGTGGCTAGGTGGCGCAGTGAATAGAGCACCAGCCCTGGAGTCAGGAGGACCTGAGTTTAAATCTGGCCTCAAACGCTTGACACAAAAACTAGCTGTGGTACCTTGGGCAAGTCACTTAACCCCAATTGCCCTCAAAAAAGCCAAAAAAAGGGCACAAAAATAAGAGAAGACCGAGGACCCATTTCTGCTTCTACTTCCTAGTTTACTGGTGGACAAGACACTGGATCTCAGTTTCCTCAGAAATGTGTGAACTGTGAACAATGCTTAGCTTAACACGGTCATGGTAGACAAAGTACTTTTTAAACTTTTAAGTGTTACATAAATACTAACTTCAATAGCTCTCCTCACAATTCCATTATACAAATTAAATTCAATTCAGCAAAGCTCCTTCTGTCTGTCTGTCTACTAAGCTCCTCTGGCTGTATAAACCCAGTCATCATCTCCTCTGATCAGTCTACTGGCAAAAAGGGGTTAACTCAAGCCCTTGGGGGGAAAAAGGTTCATGAAAGGCACTATGGACATAGAAACGAAACAAACCCAGGCTCTCACAAACCACATAATCTACTGGAAAGAAACTAGCACAAATGAATGCTGTACAGGGGAAACTGAGGAAGAGCAACAACCAGAGGTAGGAGTAAAGAGGGAAGGCTTCACTGAAGAAGGGAGGTACCTGAATTGTCTTGAAGAGAAAGATTCTGAGCCACAGGGATGAAAAGGAAATAAATTTCTTTTTCTTTTTTGGCCTTTTAAAAAGTTGGTTGGTCTGGGCCTTTTAATTATTTTCTTTTTTTTTTTTAATCTTTTTTTTTGGTCTTAATTTGTTTGTTTACTTATAGTTTACAAGATTCAGTTCCACAATTCCTTGAGTTTCAAATTTCCCCCCCCCCCCATGGTGGCACACAATCAAGTATAGGATCTGCAAATACTTTCACATTAGACATTAGGTTATAAAGAAGGACTGTACTTCAAACAAGGAGAACAGCTTATCTGAATGCAGAGAATTGGGACAGGGAACTTAGTTTTAGGGAACACACCAGTTTGCTTGGAAGGGAAGTAGCATGGAATAAGGCCAGAATGTTACTAAGAGAGGGCCAGATTGTGAAAACCAAGATTAAGTGACTTGTCTAAGGCGACATGGCTAGCACACTGCAGTGCTGGAACTGAGACTCAGTGCTTCTGATTCCAAGTCTACTGAAACTATCTGGCAGTCTGAGTCTTTTAAGTTGCTAAAGCTTAAAACTGCACTAAGATCTTAGGGATAGTCTGCAGAGACCAGTTTTAAATGTCCCAAACAAGTTCATTCCACCCCTTCCTGCCCCTTGATCAGCAGCCTTATCCATAATGTTGAAGTGGGGAAGACCAACAGTGATTTTTTTATATGCACCAAAAAGCAATATCGACACAGCTTTTCTCACACTCAGCTGCCCCCCACATTCTGTCCAAGCTCCTCTGCCAGGCTTTTCAGGATCTCCATAATCTGGTCCCACTCACACCCATCCATCAATGCCCAAGAGGCATCCTCCACTCCAGTAGAGCAGGCCTCTGCTCAGTCCCACTAACACAATGTCCATTGCTGACCTTGTATCTTTGTCCTATAGTGTCTGCTCCCTAACATGCCACCTTTCCTCCTCTCTGCCTATCCAAGGCTTATCCACCCTATAAGACCCTGTATAAACCCCACCTCCAGGGGGTGGCTAAGTGGCACAGTTAATAGAGCACCGGCCCTAGAGTCAGGAGGACTTGAGTTCAAATCCAGCCTCAGACACTTAACACTTAATAGCCATGTGACCTTGGGGAAGTCACTTAACCCCAACTACCCTCCAAAAAGAAAAAAAAAACCTACCTCCTACAAGAAGCCTTTCAAGACCACTCCATCACACAACCACCCAACTTTCATCTCACACTTGATTATTCTCTATTATTTAGCCCTTAATTGTCTGTTTCATTAAGACTTCAGGAAGACTATTAGCTCTTACAGGGTAGGAACTATGTTTTGTTTCTTTTGAATGCCTTCAGAGTTTAGTATAGTTGGAGCTCCATATGTATTTGCTAAGTGAAATACTGAATGAATGACTCATGTTGAATAAAGAATGCCTTTGACATTAAGAGAAACATCTTTAAAGGTTTCTGCTAATATGAACATCTATGACTAATATGGCATAGAATCATAAAATATTAAGAGTCAAAATGGATCTGAAAAAGCTCATTTAATCCACATTCTACATTGTACACAAAAGGAACTGAAGCTTGGGAAAGTTGAAAGACTTGCACAAACCAGGTTTCTCCTCCAAGTTTAATGTTGCCTCCAATAATAAAGGAGGAGGATACTGGGGGAATAGGGACATGATGGCTGTCTTCATGTTTCTGAATGACTTGTTCTATGTAGCCCCAGAGGGCAGAAGTAGGAACAATAAAGAAGGTGCAAAGTGGCCAGTCTAGATCTCTTTCATTTAGCACACAAAAGGCCTCCAGAGGTTGTGGGTTCTGCCTCCCTGGCAAAAGATATGACACTGTGGTGATTTCTCTTTGGTGGGGTCAGACTAAATGGTCAATGATGTCCCTTCCAACTCTCAAATTCTGTGATTACACTTCACTTACCCCACCCTTCCCTCCTCTATCTGGCAGGGAAAAGGCAAAAACCAAAACGAAAGAATAAACTGAACCAGAAAGACTGGGCCTGGAGGACCAGCTTGGCCTGGAGAGATTGGGCTTAACAAAGGGGATGAGTTCTATAAGAACAGAGCTGGTATCTTAAGTCAGGCACTGGCAAACTATGGCACTACACACACGAGCCAAGGGTGCAATGCAAGAATTTTTCATGGCATCCTCTCAACTACACAGCTTCAGTATGAGCACATTTAACACTCTTCCCAGGCTTTACAAAACATGGAGGCTAATTACGGCTGCTGTATCACACACGTACAACTCTACTGATATCGAGGCATGCAATTTGGGCTAGTATCCTTAGATTTCTTCAGCCTCTACTGATCTTAATTTTTTTTGTGAATTATGCATATTTTTATATTAATGCCTATTGATTATATTTGGTATGCAAAACTAGCCAAGTTTCATTCATTCATTCAACCAGCATTTATTACATTCCTATTATGAGTTAGGCACTGTACTAGAGCCTGAGCAGGTTAAGACAAAAAGAATTAATATCCAACTGTCCTAAAGGAACTTAGACTCTACAACATGAGTATAGCTAAGCAAATATAAAGTAATGGGAAGGAGTAGTGAGAGGGCACCCTAAGCTGAACCTTGAAGAGAGCTAGGAATTCCAAAAGGCAGGGGTTAGGAAACCAAACATTCTAGGCACTGTGCGGAAGCAGACAAAATTATGTATTAGGAACAGCAAGGAGAACAGCTGGGCTGGAATGGAAAGTGTGTGAGGGCAATGTGTTATCATTAAGAAAAGATGCATGTTTAAGCAAACCAGAAAAGGACTTTAAATTACAGATGGAGGAATTTGTATCTTATCATAGAGGCAACAGAGAAACACTAAAGTTCTTAGAGGTGGGGAAGCTTAGGAAAGTTGAAAGACTTATTGAAAGACTAGTTGAAAACACAGTCAGGCCTGTGTTTTAGGAATATTAATTTGACAGCTATGTTGAAGACAGATGCTTATCACATGCATTCTGCCATAAGGGATAAATAACATGGGGGGGGGGGGTGTTGAGAGAGGGGATGTGAATTTCCCCACCTACACCCTAATCTTTCCTACATTTGCCCAAGGACTACTAATGGAGTTCATTCCCTGACTGACCATTGTTGCCCTAATAAGGCTATTCCACAAGCACTATATGAACTATGTAAAATAAAAAGGCCCAAATGGATGTTTCTAGGCCCTCTAGGAAGGTTATAGGAACTCAGATCCATAGGGACTCAATGAGGTCATTTGGCTCAGAGTCTCTGTGTCTTGCAGCCCAGACAGAACCCCTAGAGATAGGCTAACTGAAGTCTAGGATGTCTATATAATAGTAATTATAGTTGGAGGATATCCAGGGAATTACTGTTCAGAACATGAGAGCATCCAACATTTCAATACCATATGGTGGTATCTTTCTGATCACACCTGAAAGATATTCTTACTCTTTTTCATTCGAACTCCTGAAAAAAGTTTAAACTCTTGATAGAGAGAGAGAGGGACTGAGAAAAGCTCAGGCTCTTCCACAATATGGGTGATATCTTCAGATACAGTACTCAAATTTTTCAACAGGCAGACACCCCTAGAAGATGCCCTTGTGAATGCCAACCTATATGAAACCTATATGAAATTGAAAAGTATTGAAGACAAATTTTTGAAAAAAAAATTGAAAACCAAATGAAATTGAAAATATTGAACATGTAAGTACATAACACAATTACATATCATATGTCATGAAGTATATATACATGCATGCATATATGTAGATATGTATATCTGTGTGTCTATGTATGTAGTTGTCTGCTTCAAATATTTAAATCCTACTTTAGTTGTACCTGGAGCAAACTGCTCAACCTTTCTCCTCCTCAACTTTTTCATCTGTTACAAGGGAGTAACAATGGTACCTATCTCAGAAGGCTGTGAATATCATAGAAGATAACATGTGCAAAGACTGCAAACCTTATATAAATACTATTGATTGTTACTATTAAATATATATCTGACTCCCAAATATATGCCCTTGAAATTCAAAGGAAATTGCCTATTTTTATTTTCAGTATTAAAAAAACTTAAATAACTAAGGAAGACCCTGGCTTGATTTCATCTAATTATTGTTTCCCAAAATACTGGAATTTGAGGGGCCAATTGGATGACATAAGAGAATAGTGAGATAGAATGTCTAAAATAAGGCTTATCCTGGCAAATGTGGGCTATGTGGTCTGCTAATCCTGCTGCAAAATTATCACTATTTCCTTTCCAATCAAAATCTCTGAGTACTCTAGATTTTACTTAAATATTGATTTGATAAGTTAATGACATGTTCATTCAGTTGATCTAGGTTACTTTGGTTGAACTGTTCCCCCGCCCTTCTCTTTTTATTCTTTTGGACTTAGGTAGGCCTGAAGCACTCGGCTACCTAGGCTTGACTTGACCTTCCCAGGAGGTATTAAATTTTTAAAAATAGGCTAACCAAGTGACTCTTAATTGGTAGAGATGTAAGACAGAGAAATCTTTTTTGTGTGGACCGAATAGGGTTAGGTGAGAGGGACTTTTGAGGCTACCCAAATGCCTCTGGCCTCTAGGAGAACTAGTCCCAAGTTAGTCTACCGAGAAATAAAGCATAAGGAATCAATACTCTTTTATAACATAACCATACATTATCTGCTAAATTCTTCCTAACTATACAAAACTCTGAAATGAATTCATAGGGTTCAGGTTTTATGTTTTTGTTTTTTCAGAATAAGGAGGATACTTAAAACCTCAATTGTGGCCCCAAATAAACAAGGTCTCCAGTACCAGCTGACCAACCTGTCCCCTAGGCCTACCTCTCCCTATGCACTATAAAATGAGTTTATTTATAACAAAGCTCCTTCACTTGTATATTCAAAAGCTGTGTCTAAAGGATCCATACAAATGAAAAAAGCTATAAAGTCATTTGAAAAGATCTTACAAGAGAGCTACAGAGTTTCAACTGGTTCATAAAACATGAAATTTCACACCTTGTCAGGAGTAGCCCTCCAGCTATCCTTAAATATAATATTGTAGAAATATGATTTCCAACAGAAAAGAAATCTAGTTTCAGCAAACATAAAACAATGGGAACCACTGCCTAGTTCTCAATGGGCTTTGTCATCATTTCTTAAGGAATCTCAAAAACACAGTTTTTTAAAAATGTAACATTTGCTTCAGGGAAAACATGAAAAAAAAAAAAACCACCAGAAAAGCATTCTTAACTTATTTATCAATTCTGTTGAGCTCCTGAGTCTGAATAAAGACTGCAAAATGTGGTTGTTGTTTTTTTTTTCCAATCTTTTCATTTTTAAGTGAAGGGGGAAAAAAAACTCCCTTAGTTGTGGCAAAGTATCAGGATCCCATTTTGAAGGCAAAGTCCATTTTTTACATGAGAACATTCTTTCATCTTGTGGATTTTTACTTGGAAACCCCCTTTTGCCACCTTGCACTCTTTCTTCACAACCATGGTTATAACTGGTACAAAAACCAGATCCCAAGTGATGCTAAGAGTAAGAGGCCACACATTATTAAAAAGTGGAGTTACTTTAAAAGAAATGGAAATGAATTGTGAATGCTTCTATAAAATGACACAATAGCCACATGGGAAAAAACTGACTCTTAACAGAATTTAGAAAACGAATAAAGCCTATCATTACTTTTTAATATTCCAAAAAATATTTCACTGTCATAAGCATGTAAACTGAAGACATCTCAAGGTTTTTTTTTTAAAAGTCCTAAATTTCAAGCTATTACTTATATGAAAGCAGGGGAGAAATAAGCCTTTATTTCAAAATTAAACTTAGAGAAAAAAGCTGGGAGTAATGATAAAAGGGTCTAAGAAAAAAAAAGAATAGCATTTTTAAAATAAATTTTTGGGAATCTCTTCAAAATATGAATTTCAATTCGAAGAGTGGAAGGACTTTAATAACAGATCTTCTAAATCTTGGAAAATTATATGACAGGGTTTGAAGGAGTTTAGTTGAAATAAGACATTCTTTCATCAGAGGTTTTTCTGAAAATATTTCAAGCACCAAGGTATTTTTTTTAAAGGCTCTTCATGTAAAAGGTCCTTAGTTTGCACAAAAGTTGACCAGAGCTCTTTTGACATGTAGTGAATGTACTCCAGATTTGTCCTTAGTCCACACTGTTCTCCCTGATGATGTGAGGGATAACTTGCAGTGAAGTTTCCCCATTCTGAACATCCTATATACATTCTTATTACTTCCTTATATTTTGTAACTATAAGTTCAGTATCATTCGTGTGTGTGTGTGTGTGTAGGTCATTGTGTACTTCAAGGTAATGTAAGAGCTATTGAGTATTAATACAATTGATTGGATTAGCTATTGAGACTAAATTAGAGGTGTTTTTAGTTTGGAGAAAGGAATGGTAGTTGAGAGGTAGCCAAGGGTTAAGTTTCTACAAAACTTCAAGAATTGCTGAAACAAGAATACTGATAAAAAGTATCAGGCAGTAGCCTTGGGAAGAAGTTTGAGTTCCCAGTTCCCAGAGAACTCCTAGATAATACTAAAATGAAATAATGTAGAATAAAAGGAACTGGCAGCAGCAGGTGGATTTGACCAATCAAAGAGCAGACAGTGCCCTTGGGATACTCAGGCCCAGATAAGGACACATCTAGGTTGGACTGAAGGGGTTCAGTATTCTGAGGTTGTTACTGCACTTGCCTAGTGGACCTCATGTATTATGTATGTTATCTAACAGAATTATAGCCTCATTAGTAATAATTAGGTTAATGAATGGAGAGGGCTTTGCGCTGATTGATTGACGTTAATAAGAAAATTGTGAGCTTGCCTTACCAACCAATGGTAAGGTGGGACAGTGGAAAAGGTGTGGAATTCCCATTTTAGGGCTTTATTATCTTGCTTTTGCCTTCTGTAGTGCTCTCCTCCCTTCTGACTTTCTTTTTGGATTTGGGGATGCCCTTTCTCGAGAAAGTTAGTAATAAAAGTTTTGCTTCTACTTTGAGAAGCCTCCGAGTCATTTTGGGTGAGTGGTCTTCTGACCCATACAGTTTGTTCTATTTTAGATGTGTATGGTGTAAAAGTCCTCATGCCCACTGATAAGGACTTTGTCCAGACAACTGATAGATCCAGATAAGGTGTAAAGTCCTTATCTTATCCTGAGTTGCCCAACTGAAATCATATTAAAGATAATTATCAGACAATTCATGTATTGCAGCTAAATCTCTGGACATGGCCTTTAAAAAGGGCATAGGAGAGTTATAAAGGTTAAGAATGTGAGGAAGGGACAATGATGAAGACTAACTAGATTCTTCCCACCTTGGATCACTGCCTGATCTTGGCAGGGGACGCTTTTAGAGCTCAATGAATGTGAAGTGGTTTGGTAGATAGAGTATCTGAAGAACTATGTATAGAGGTTCACAATATTTTACAGGAGGCAACAACAAAAAACATTCCAAAGAAAAAGAACAAGAAAGCAAAACATCTGTCTGATGAGGCTTTACAAACAGCTAGAGAAAAAAGGAAAGCAAAAGGCAAAGGAGAAAGGGAAAGATATGCACAACCAAATGCAGGATTCCAGAGAACAGCAAGGAGAGAGAAGGTTTTCTTGAATGAGCAATGCAAAAAAAAAAAAAAGGAAGAAAACAATAAAATGGGAAAGACAAGAGAGCCCAAAGAAAATTAGATCAAGGGAAAATTTCATGCAAAAATGGGCATGATAAAAGACAAAAA
Organism: Gymnobelideus leadbeateri; assembly: GCA_011680675.1. Taxonomy (NCBI): domain Eukaryota; kingdom Metazoa; phylum Chordata; class Mammalia; order Diprotodontia; family Petauridae; genus Gymnobelideus; species Gymnobelideus leadbeateri. The sequence continues at coordinate 104,476 of WOXC01009262.1, forward strand.
TGGTAGGGATTTAATAGAAGCAGAAGAGATTAAGAAGAGGTGGCAAGAATACACAAAAGAAAAATACAAGAAGGGGCAGCTAGGTGGTGCAATGAATAGAGCACTGGCCCTGGGCTCAGGAGGACCTGAGTTCAAATCCAGCCTCTGACACTTACCATTTACTAGCCATGTGACCTTGGACAAGTCACTTAACCCCAATTGCCCTGCCCTCCCCTCTCCAAAAAGCAAAAAAAGAAAAGAACAATACAAGAAGACAGACAGCATCACCAATTAATATGGTTACTGATTCAGAACCAGATATCCTGTAGAATGAAGTCCAGTGGGTCTTAGGAAACACTACTAACAAATAAGGATAGTGAAGGTCATTCCAGCTGAGCTATTTAAAAGCCTACGAGATGATGCTGTTAAAATGTTGCACAAAATATACCAGCAAATATGGAAAACAACAGTGGCCACTGGATGGGAAAAGACTAGTTTATGTCCCAATCCTAAAGAAGGGTAATGCCAAGAAATGTTCAAATTACCAAAGAACTGCACTCATTTCACATGCCAGCAAAGTTATGCTTAAAATTATGTAAGCTAAGCTTCAGCAATATGTGAATGGAGAACTGTCAACTAGTTTTGAAGAGGCAGAGGAACTAGAAACCAAACTGCCAACATTCTCTGAATTAGGGAGAAAGCAAGAGAGTTCCAGAAAAAGATCTACTTCTGCTTCGCTGATACACTAAAGCCTTTGAATGTGTGGATCACAAGAAAATGTGGCAAGTCCTCAAAAAGATGAGAATACCAGATCATCTTACTTGTCTTCTGAAGAACCTGCATGTGGGCCAAGAAGCAACAGTTAGAACCAAACGTGGAACAAGGGATTGGTTTGAGATTAGAAAAGGCATACAAGAAGGCTGTATATTGTTACCTTATTTATTTAACTTACATGCAGAATATAACATGCGAAATGCCACAGTGGATGAATCAAAAGCTAGACGCAAAGTTGCCTGAACAAAGAGCAACCTCAGATATGCAGACAATATCACTCTGATGGCAGAAAGAAAGTGAAGAAGAATTAAGAAGCCCCTTGGTGAGGATAAAAGAGGAAACTGTAAAACTAGATTTGAAAAAAAAAACAAACAAAACTAAGCTCTTGGCAAGTGGTCCCATCATTTCCTGGCAATACAGAGGGAGAAGAAATGGAAGCAGCGTCAGATTTTATATTTTTTGGCTCAAAGTTCACTTCAAATGGCAACTATAGCCACGAAATTAAAAGACACTTCTCCTTTGAAGGAAAGCTATAGCAAAGCTGGATAGCATACTAAAAAGCAAAGACATCACTTTGTGAAAAAAGTTCCGTATAGTCAAAGCTACAGATTTTCCAGTAGCAATGGATGGCTATGAGGGATGGACTATAATGCATCACAGAATCGACACTTTTGAAGTGTGGGGGTAGAGAAGACTTTTGAGAGTCCCTTGTGGACAGCAAGGAGATCAAATCAGTCAATAATTAAATTATTTCAGGCTATTCACTGAAAGATCAAATACTGAAACTGAAGCTTAAATACTTTGGTCAGATAATGAGAAACCAGGTCTCATTGGACCCTGATTTTGGGAAAGATTGAAGGCAAAAGGAGAAGGGGACGGCAGAGGATGAGATGGATGGATAGTGTCATGGAAACAACAAACATGAGCTTGGTCAGGTTTTGAGAGAGAGGCAGATAGAAGGACCCAGAGTGCTAATGGTCCATGGGGTCATGAGGAGTTGGGCATGAATGAATAACAACAAAACAACAACCATTGGGGTGGCTAGGTGGTGCAGTAAATAGAGCACCAGCCCTTGAGTCAGGAGAATTGAGTTCAAATCCGGACTCAGACCCTTAACACTTATTAGCCGTGTGACTTTGGGCAAGTCACTTAACCCCACTTGCCTTGTCTTTCCCCTCCAAAAAGCAAACAAAACAAAAACAAAAAAACAACCAGATTTTAGGATTTGGTTTCCTAGAGAGGAAGTCTGGCCACCCTTGCAATCCTAGGGAACAACATTTTATGGTGAAATTCCTGGACCACCAGAGGAATTTTGGGGCCAAGGAGCAAATCTAGACTTTGTCTTTTGCTGGTAATATGAGTTATATATAGATTGTGATGGGCTGGAAGATTTTGATGATGTCGAATAGTTTTACCTCATAAGAGAACCTCAGGATAGTACTTTAAGTCTGGAAGACAGTAAAAGTCCCTATGGAGATATTAGGCTCAATGGAAAGGAAGGCTGCTTAACTTTCTAGTAATACTGAATTATTTCAGGGGAGGAGTATATGTGTTTGATAAGAATCCAGGATATTGTTCTAAGTTAGGACTCTATGATATATGGGTCCCTGGCACAGAAGACCCACAAGAGGGGTGAACTTTACTCTTTAAGAACCTCAAATTCTTTCCTGTTGACAAGGGACTGGCAGGGAGGAATGGAATGAACCCCAGAATGGTAGGTGGAGGTTGGCCTGTTTATGAGCTCTGATGTGCACCTTTTTTTTTTGCTATGCTAAAAAAAAAAAAAAAAAGCCTTATATATTCAACATATTGTCAGCCTGAGTGTGTGTATGGGCCATTTTCCTTTTGCTAAGGAAACTCAGAAATGAACCATATTCTGATATTTCCAGAGGAAGAAATACTTCGAAGGTCATAAGCAAGGAAAGCATGACTATTGAGAAGTTCCTAAGATTCAACCAGGTCTGTGTAAATCCACAGCTTTTTTGCTGGTCCACATTTAGGCTAAAGAGAAGATAGCTACTGGTCTCCTTTATTCACGTACTTATTAAGCCCCTCAAAGAAATCACATAGGTTTAATGAACCATGATTTTTCTCCCAATATATGTTCAGTCATCCCAGATCAAGTTCTTCCCTTGCAATCTCCAAACTAGAACAGGATTATAAAGAATATTATCTTAAATTTCCGTTGCCATTTAAATTTTCAAAGGTTTACAAATATTAAATTATCTCATATGATCCACAAAACAACGCTGGTAGTTTGTTATGATGGTTTTATTATGGTCATTTACAGAGAAAGAAAATGAGGCACAGAAAGTTTTAAGTAGTGCTGACACTATGATTCCTAATCTCTTTTTTTTTTTTTATTAAAAAATTTTTTTTTTGCTTTTTGGAGGGCAGTTGGGGTTAAGTGAGTTGCCCAAGGTCACATGGCTAGTAATTGTTAAGTGTCTGAGGCCGAATTTGAACTCAGGTCCTCCTGACTCCAGGGCCGGTGCTCTGTTCACTACACCACCTAGTCGCCCCCCTAATCTATCTCTTACCACATCTACCAACTGCCTCTCAATTACTGTCTCTACTCAAGGACATCAATCACAGTTTCTCAATGAAGAAACTGACATATAAGCAAAAAATATTTCTTTTACAAAGTCTCATTAAAAGTATGTTTTCTACTGGGAAATTTTTTTACAGCAAGTTTCTCTGATAAAGGTCTCAAATATATAGAGAAGTGAGTCAAATCTAGTAAGAATAGGAGTCATTCTCCAATTGATGAATGGTCAAAGGATATGAAATGGCAGTTTTCAGAAAAAGAAAACAAAGCTATCTATAGTCATGAAAAATGCTCTAAATCACTACTGATTAGAGAAATGCAAATTAAAACAATTTTGAGGTACTACCTCACACCTATCAGACTGGCTAATATGAAAAAGAAAATGACAAATGTTGGAGGGGATGTAGAAAAACTGGGACACTAATGCACTGTTGGTGGACTTGTGAACTGATACAGCCATTCTGGAAAACAATTTAGAACTATGCTCAAAAGGCTATAAAACCATACATACTCTTTGACCCAGCAATACCACTACTAGGTCTGTATGCCAAAGAGATCAAAGAAAAGGAAAAGAGTCGTATATGCACAGAAATAGTTATAGCAGCTCTTGTAGTGGTGGCAAAAGAATTCCAAATTAAGGGGATGCCTAACAGTTGGGAGGAATGACTTGGACACGTTGTGGCATATGACTGTGATAGAATACTATCATGCTATAAGATAGTTTCAGAAAAACCTGCAAAGATTTATATGAACCAATGCAAAATGAAATAAGCAGAACCAGGAGAACAATATACACAGTAACAGCAATACTGTATGGTGATCATCTGTGAATGATCAAGCTATGCTCAGCAATATAATAATTCAAGACAATTCCAAAGGACTTATGATGAAAAATGTTATCCACTGCCAGAGAACGAACCAATGGATTTGGAATGCAGACTGAAACACACTCTTTTTACACTATATTTTTCTTCAGGGTTTTCTTTTGTGGGGGAGGCTCTGTTTTCTTTTACATGGCTAACAAGGAAATATGTTTAGCATGACTGCATGTGTACGTACTAACCTAAATCAAATTGCTTGCCTTCTCAAAGGGGAAGAAGAGAGAGAATCTGGAACTCAAAATTTTTAAAAAAGTTAAAAATTGTATTTACATGTAATAGGAAAAAATAAATAAATTTTTCTAAAGTATGTTTTCCTTGTTTGGAAATGTCTCTGAAAATTCAGGATATGTCAACATTTACCTTTAGGGAAAAGGGACTGGGTAGTTTTAAATTAAAATGTTCAATGCTGGCATTCAAATAGTAACTATGGTTTCAGAAACTCCAAACTATACCAATATGCATAATCTTTACACCTACAAATGACTTTTGGTTTTCTTCTAATTACTCAAGTACATAATTCTGTTATGCCTTAATTTAAAAAAAAAAAATCAAAACCATTAAGTATAGCAGAGAAAAAAAATTCCACACTTACCTATAGCACAGTGTAAAATCTAGAAGAAAAAATAAAAAAGGAACATTAGCGAGAGCTCTGAGTAGAGATTTTTCAGTGATGTTAACAATGTAAATGAAAGATTATGACATTCCATTTTAAGAACTGGCTATATTTGTGATTCTTGTTCAGATAGCCTTAGAAAAAATATAGACTAAATACTGATTAGTTTGAAAGATTTCCTTTATATGTTTATATGTTCTTTATATGTTCTTTTATTTTTTAAATTTTTAAAAATTTTATCTATTTTTTTTTGTTTTGTTTTGTTTGGAGGGGAAGGGCAGGGTAATTGGGGTTAAGTGACTTGCCCAAGGCCACATGGCTAGTAAGTGGTAAGTGTCTGAGGCCGGATCCAAACTCAGGTCTCCCTGACTCCAGGGCCAACACTCTACTCACTGTGCCACCTAGCCACCCCTACATGTTCTTTTAGTTAATTTCAATTCAACTCTCTCTGGCATACATGCACATTACACTTACATAATAATTATACTCAGGTACTTCATTTCTTACCATCTGATGTCACAGAAAATCTGGCAATAACATTCAATTCAATTCAAACATTAAGAAGGCACCAAAAATGAAACCATTCCTACCCTCACATTCTACTGGAGACACAACAGGTACTCTATAAGCAGACCAAAAAAACCCCCAAAATCTGAGGAAGGAGACAATACTAACAACTGGAGGGATCAGGGAGGGTTCCCAGAGGAAAGGGAACCTAAAATGACCTTTGAAGGAAGGTAAGAGGTATCTGAGATGGAGAGATAGAATTATCCTAAGACCACTGACTTAAAGCTGAAGATAACCTTGGAGACCAAGTCTCAATTTTATAGATAAAGAAAGTGAGTGGCAGAGAAGTTAGGTGATTTGCTTAAGGTCACCTAAGTAGTACTAAGATTGAAAGTCAAGTTTTTTTACTCCAAATCCAGTGTTCCTTCTGTTTTACCACATCACTACTCCTAATGTTCCAGGTATGGAGGATAACCTGTACAGAGCATGGAGTTCAGGTATCAGTTAATGGCCCAGTTCTGTTGTTGTGTAGGCTGAAATAGGGCCAGAATTCTAGGTAGAAGCTAGATTGCAGAGGACCTTGAATTCCAGGCTGGGGTATTTTATCCTAGAGCCAATAGGGAACCTCTGAATGACATGGTAAAATATATGCCTTTGGAAAATCATTTTGGCAACTGAGTGACAGACAGACTTGAGCAGGAGAGACTGGGAAGCACAATGACCAATTGAGAAGCTACTACAGTAGTCCAAGTGAATGATGATGAAGAACTGAATTGCAGCGTGAGTGGAGAGATGAGAGATAGATGCTAGAGATGCCATGTGGAACTGACAAGACTTTACAACTAACTGGATCTGTTGGGTGAATAAAAGGGAAAATTAAGATGTGACTGAAGATGTGCACCTGTGTAACTAGAAACAGGGAAGTTCAGAGAAGGAGACAGGAACATGTATGTACTGAGGGGCAGTTATGCTCATTTCTGGTTTGAGTCATTTTGAATTTGAGATGTTGAAAGATTTAGAGCTAGAGATGTCCAGTGGGCAGCTGAAGATACCAGCTCCAAGGGTAATGGGAAACTTTACATAAAGAGTAAAGCTAGATATGCAGATTAAGAAGTCTTCTCCAAAGGAACAAGAACAGACGAAATCATTAATGGAGAGAATATAAAGAGAGAAGAGTTAGGGTCTAAGATTAAGCCACGAAGATACACATGCTTAGGGGGCAAGAGATAGACACTGATCCAGCAAAGTCCAGCATTGTATCTATTACATGATCCCTCCCTCCCTGGTCATTTTTTTTTTGGTTGTTTTTTTTTGGAGGTGGGGAAGGCAGGGCAATTGGGGTTAAGTGACGGGCCCAAGGTCATACAGCTAGTAGGTGTTGAGTGTCTGAAGCCGCATTTGAACTCAGGACTCCCTGACTCCAAGGTCAGTGCTCTATTCACTGCGCCACCTAGCCGCCCCACCTCCCTGGTCATTTTTGCACTGGTAAATCCCAGGCCCTTGTTTGCAAGCACCCTAGGCTCTTAAGGGTCACAGATTTAGAATTTGGAAGTTATCTAGTTCAACTCCCTCACTTTATGTTATAATGTGACTTAACCAAGGTCACACAGATACTAAGTGGCAGAGCCAGCTCTTTAATTCCAAATCCAACACTAATTTATTACAGTGTCTTCCCTTCTTTCCCTATGCCCCAATCAACCCAGACTTCTAAAACAACAAAATTATGATCAGTTTATCAAAGCACCTAATTTTAAAACTGTCCCTGCCCCTCTTCCCTGACTTCTCAAAAAAGAAGAGACAAAATATCAAACACAAAAATAACAACTTTGTGTTAAATGAGTAAGGGTTTAATTAAAGCAAAAAAATGATGCCACTTTCTTGTTGACAGGAAGACACTGACAACTAGGAGTACCCTTAGGGCTCTGTGCAAACAGGGACTTTCCTACAAATGGTCCTATTATTCACATGAAATCTTTAAAGTATCTACCAACATTCTATTTTTGTATTAAGAGTATAAAATTCCATGTGGCACTGAGCGGATCAGAGATTTACAGCAGGAAGAGATAAAAGCTATCTAGCTCAATGACCTTCTTTGTTCCTACCTTCTTCTAATTTCCTGGGTTCCCAAATATCAGACACTCAATTTCCATTTATGGAAACAATTTGCATTTTCCATGGACCTCCTCCTACCCCCAATTTTCCCTTCTCCTCCAAAAGAGTAGGTCATACTTTCTCTGCTATATGAAAGGGTGATTTACTACAAAGGAGAAACATAATGACAGTCTAACTAACACAACCGATCAGTCAGGTTTACAAGTTACAAAGGTTTTTTATGTTTTAATTCTGGTTTTAGGCACAAACTACTTCCTTTCTTAGCTCCTTCTTCCCTCCAGTTCTGACATTTTTTCTGCCCAGTCTTAACTATTATGACAGCTCAGTTTTAACTCATCTGCTATGTTTTTGGTTGGCATCGCTACTGATGTCTAAAAATGTAAATTTAAATTTCGTTATCTCTTCCCTAGAGTAGATCATTCTGCAGAATATAAGGCTCAAAGTGGATAGTCTCCTCCTGGGCATCCTTGGGCTTCAGGCTTTTACCATTCTGCAACTGAACTCTATTTTCTGCCCCTGGAAGGTCTCTTAACTTGCCTTCTCTTCTGTGGTTGATTTCACTGAAGTAAATTGTAATGGACTATCCAGGTCAGTCCTGCCCTTTACTGATAAAATTATCTCTGCTTGTCTACCTTACTGCACCCTGGCCCATTTCCTACCAGAAACAAACTTTGCCCCTGTGACTCTCGGCTCTGATAGAGATCTTTCCACCTTACCCCTCCTGGGGCCCGGCCATCACACCACCCACTTCCACACCATGTTGCCACACAGACCATTGCCCAACACTTGTCTTTCTCCAATAGGCTCTCCTTTACAGACTGCTATTAGAATGAAAGTTCCTTGAAGGCAGGGGCTATCTTGTTGGCTTCTATTTGTGTTTCCAGCACTTAGCACAGTACATAGCAGGCAGTAAATGCTTTATCAATGCCTTCATTTATCTTAACAGAAGGGACCCTCAGAGAAGTTCCCTTCCCTATGTAAATTCCAGTCTGAGCTCTCCTCAGTCTCTCCTTTACTCTGCTACTATCTTTCTGGTCCACCTACAGATTCTCAATCCCACAAGTCAAATCAAGCTGACTAGAGCCAATGGGAATGGATTGTTTTTCCTTGTTTTCAATTACTGGCTTAATCTTATGGTCATGGATATCACTTAGGCCAGGGGTGGGGAACCTTCAGCTTTGAGGCCTCACTAATTTTATGCCCCTCTAAGTCTTCAAATGTAGCCTTTTAACTGAATCCAAACTTCACAGAACAAATCAAAAGGATTTGTCCCAAATAAAACTCAGACTCAAAGGGCCACACCCAAGGACCTAGAAGGTCACATGCGGCCTGGAGGCTGAAGGTTCCCTACCCCTAACTTAGGCCCTGACACTCTTCCAATGGATCCTTGCTGTTATATCAATAAGAAGAAAAAATGTGTAGGAAATATAACAAAATCAACACATTCTTATTCCAACCCCCTACATAATTGGGCAGAAAGCAATTCAGCAATCATTCTTCTCATTAGAACCACCTTATAACATTTTAAGGGTTCTACGTGACAGACTCAAATCCACGTCAGTTTTGGAGCAAAGCATTCTAAATCTCCTATAATCCTCAAACTCTGACTAAGGCGGTGACAGACGAACCGACCTTGAAGCCTGGGCTCTGCTACCACTTTTGACACGTCTTCGTGTTCCTGTGCAAGTCATTAATCCCTCTCAGCCTTAGTTTGCTCATCTGTCCAATAGTGCTAACAGCACTTACCTCCAAAATTTCTGTGAGGATCAACTAAGGAGCACTTTGTAAACCTTGAAGTTCTATAAATACTAGCTATTAGGTTATATTCGTCTGTCTAACTGTGAAATCCTAAGTTGCCTATAACCAGGATCTTATACTCAGCCCTTCCACTTGGTAATCAATAGAGTGCAAAGCACAGAAGATACAGTGGTTGATAAACACCTGCTAGACTGAATGGAAAAAATGATGTGTAGAAGAAGATGAAGGAAATTTGTACTGGGGCAGGGAGGGGGCTTTTTAAGTTATTCAGAAGAAAAGTCATTTTTCACTAAAAGAAAGTTTTACCCTTCATTGTCTCATTGTGTCTTTAAACCTCATTTTGACCACTCTTTCACTCTACCCCAGCAGTGCAACATACATATACACACATCATATCGATAGCTACAGATTTTAAACTTCATTAAAATACATTTTACACATCATGCACACTCATAAGCATGTGTGTATATATCACATATGTGTGTATATATGCATGTGGTATGTATATAATCCTATGAACTGTTTATTTATATATACGAGCATATATATGAGAAGTGTATACATAATAAATATTATTCCTACATATATATTATACATGAATTGAAATAATCATTGCTTCTGTCTTTTTCTAATTGATCTATTTATAGTTAATTGATTTTGTCTGCTTAAGTCATGATTCTTCATCTCTGAACTTAATTCTGGAATTCAGCTAGCCTATAATTCGTTAAGTTAAATCCAATTCTCCTGTTAATCTCCTGTTCTATTCTTGTGTCAAAGAAATCTGTTATCCTTGAAGGAGGCAGGCAGACACCAGAGAGTCTGGTCAAGTATCATTTATATCACCAAGCTATCCTTCAAGGATATCCAGCTTGCTATCCAGAGAAGTCTAGTTTGCTATCTTGGTCCTTGCAGATGCATTTGGACTCAACCAATGACCATTTCTTAGTTTCAGAAGGGAAGGAGGGGACTGTTGCTAGCCCTCATTCCCAATTTCCAACCAATCATATTTCCTTCCATATATGATGCCTGCCTTCATATTTTTTGTATTCCTCAGAACTATAACTCAGAGCTATAAAAGAGAACTGTCCCCCTCATTCAGGGTCTTACCTTTGCTGGGGAAGCTAGGATCAAACATATTAGTAGATTCACATTTTACTAATAAATTGTGCTCAGAACTTTGTGCCTCAATCTAACTTGATGTTAACTGTTACAGTGTATATAAAGGATGTATATTATATATTATTATCCTAATCAAAGATGCTCTCATCTTAAGTCTCCTGAGCTTTTGCTTCAACAGAAACCAGAATTATAGCAAACCCTATGCTTGATGGAAGTCCAGTCAATCATAAAAAAAAAAGTTTCTGGGAAGGGTGGCAGTTTTCACTCAGTTCTATAGCATTAGAAAATGTTCAGGGAGGGGCGGCTAGGTGGCACAGTGAGTAGAGCGTCGGCCCTGGAGTCAGAAGGACCTGAGTTCGGATCCAACCTCAGACACTTAACGCACACACAAATAAAAACCTAGCCGGGTGAAAAAGCAAAAAAAAAAAAAAGAAAGAAAATGTTCAGGGATTATATCTGAATAGAAAGTCTGAGGAAAGGGCCTAAGTAGGTCTGGTAAAGGAAAGTGAGAAGTTTCAGCTATGTGATAAAGTTTTAAAGATGCATGAAGCTTTAATGATCAAGTACCCACATACATATGCCTTGCCAACCCAGAAACCCTTTCCCCATCCCCTCCCCCCAGGCCCTCCATACATAGTAAGGACCATGGCATAATCAGTTTAGGGCAGTAAGGAATCTTACAAGACACATCTAGTTCAACTCCCTCATTTTACAAATTAGGAAATAGAGGCACAGGAATTAAAGTAATTTCCCTTAAATGATACAACTATTAAATGGCAGAGCTAAGATTAACTCAGGTCCTGTGATTCCAAATTTTGTGATTTTTCTTGTTTTTTGTTTTTTTTTTCCTTTTTGGAGGGCAGGGCAAATGGGGTTAAGTGACTTGCCCAAGATCACAGGGCTAGTAAGTATTAAATGTCTGAGGCCAAATTTGAACTCAGGTCCTCCTGACTCCAGGGCAAGTGCTCTATTCACTGTGCCACCTAGCCTCCCTTAGTGATCTTTCTAAAGCACCATTTCTTAGTTAAGTTTGTTTGCAAATTGTCTTACTTCCATGCTAAAGCAAATCTGGATTTACTATGGAAAGATCCTATAAAAATAATTTTGGTCATTTAAAAAGGGCAGAAAATCCAGAAGGTACAGAACATTACAATGTCTTACCCCAAATCCTCCCTTTTTAGTGGGAATTTTTCATATCTCAAAACTGCTTTTAAATCAACCATTTTCCCCTCCATTTACAATGAAAAGCTCGAAACTTGATTACTAGGCTTGTGGGTAAACTTAAAGGTTGTCACTGAAACCAAAAGTCACCACTACACTAATTCCTTCAAAAGATATGTGGGTATGCTTTAATACGTACTTGCTTCCATGTTGCCATTTTCCAAAAATAAGTCAAAAGGTGTTTCCTCTTCAAAATGATCAATAGTGTTCCTTAGCTAAAGATAACTTTAAGAGCAATTTGGTCCTATAATATATATCCTTTTTTTTTCCTTTTTGGAGGGCAATTGGGGTTAAGTAACTTGCTAGGTTTTTTTTGTTTGTGTGTGTGTTAAGTGTCTGAGGCTGGATCCGAACTCAGGTCCTTCTGACTTCAGGGCCGATGCTCTACTCACTGCGCCACCTAGCCGCCCCATAATATATATCTATATATCTTAATCTCTATATCACTGGAAGCTGCTTGTAAGCACGTAATTCTGTTGTTTGCACATCACCACACAAGTAAAGGACCTTACCCCCAAGCTAGAAGTTAAAAATGAATTGATCAGAAATCCGAAGGCATTGACCTCCTCTCCTACCACTCCAGATTGATCAACAATTAATTAGATATGTCATCATAGAAAGAATACTTGACCTTTTGCATAAGACAATTACTCTTTGCATACAGCACATTAAAAATAAAAAAGGGAAGAGAATAGTCTCTGTAAACTACAGGCCACTGAGCCATACTTGGATTCCTGTTAAAATTCAACTAATTTATTAATAAAGGAAAAATAAACATCTAGAAGATGAAGAGGTGATCACAAAAGGCCAATGTAGCTCCATAAAGAGGAGATAATGCTAAACTAATTGCATTTTGTGGGGAGGATTACCAGAATGTTAATTCAGGGGAATGCTGCAAATTTAACTAGATTTTATCTTATTTTTAAATATATTTTACTAATGCCTCTTGTCTTTATATCACAGTCAACAGGTGAGAAACCCCAGAGCTTCTGATGCAGGGGAAGGGAGAAACATGATATTACTATTATTACAGATTATACAATCTCTGGTCTCTATATCTATCTTAAGCTTTTAAAACGTTCAATTTTGAACACCAGAGATTATGCTATTGCTGCTATGAAGCTAACTGCCCCTCTACAAATACTGTTCATTCACTCTATTCACTTATTCATAACTGATGTTCCCTAAACTTAATTTTGAGACTTCCTATAAATTGGCTATATTGTTAAGCAAAATTAGTGCCCTTCAAAACTTTTGATAGCTATAATTAAAATGTATCTTTTAAGAATAAACAAACAGTAAAAACTTGGTTAATCAGAATGCTCAGAGAATGGGGATTTTGGTCAATTCAGAAAATTCAAAGCCCTTTTTTGTTTAAACCTGTGTAGCTGAATATCTTTTAATCTGTAACAGTTTACTTTCTTGCATCATTAAGGATAGTATGCTGAATATAAGAGGACTGAGGACCTTACAGTGCTTTAAGATCATTATGTTAACAATCTAAGTAGATTTAGAAGCACGAGGTAAGTTGTTTAGAGTGCCTGAACCAACAGAAAAACCATGCTCATCATCTGACATTTCTACAGCATTCAGTCTACAAAGCACTCAATGTATAGTATAGATTTCTCAATTCAGCTACAAAATAGCTCTGTGAGGTAGGTGTGACAATTATGACTATCCTACTTTACAGCTGAGGAAACAAAGGCACAGAGAGGTTAAGTGACAGAGAGGTTAAGTGACTTGCCTCTGGTTATGCTGCTAAAAAAACATCAATCTGGGAACATAAAAATAAAAAGTAACTTAATATGGGATTGAACAAGCCTTTTTTTAACTCAGGGAACATAAAAATGTATCCAGTACCCCAGTCACACTATTTGAAAGAATTTTCAATCTGGCACAAAATCCCAGGCAACACCCACAGTTAGCAAGCATGATCTGAATGATGAACCAGCAAAGGAGACTGGAGAAAGGCTGGTCAGGCAGACAGAAGAACTAGGAGAAAGTGGTGTCTAAAAAATTCAAGAAAAGAGTGAGGAACAACGTCAAATGCAGAAGGTAGTATGAGGAGCAAGAAAAGGCCATCCAATATGGCAAATCCAACCTCACTTGGTTAACTTTGAAGAGATCAGTGTCAGTGGAGTGATGAATGTCAGAAGCCAGATTGCAAAGGGCTGAGAAGTGAGTGAGAAGAGAGAGTGCAGACAGCTTTTTCTAAAAGTTTGGGGGGAAAAGAGGTGGCTAGGTGGCACAGGGAGTAAAAGCGCCAGCCCTGGAGTCGGGAGGACCCGGGATCAGTCCGGGCCTCAGAAAATGAGCACTCACACATAAATAATGACTGGCCATGTAACCCTGAGCAAGTTACTTAACCCCAATTGCTTTAAAAAAAAAAAAAGTTTGGGGAAAGGAGGGCTATAGAATGATAGCCTGAAGGGATGGTATGAGGTAGTGAAATTTTTTAAAGATGAGGGAGACAAACACTGTTTCAAGGCAGTAGGGAAGGAACAATTAAGGAGATAACAAAGATTAAAGAGCAAGAGAGGCTGACTGAAGTTATAATCTTCTAGAGAAGACAGGAGGGGAGGAGATGAAGGATACATGTAGAAGGACAGGCTGGTCTTCGCAATAAGAGCCACCTCATTGTCAAAGTAAAAGGAAGAAAAAGCAGAGGATTATTTTAAGGTGCTCTTGAGGTGAAAAGAAGGGGATCTGATAACAAATGGTCTCAATTTTCATGGTAAAGTTAAGAGGAGAGGGCCTCAGCTGAGAGGAAGAAGGGAGGGGAGAAAGGTGTGGGAGGCTTAAGGAAAGAAAATAAAGTTTGAAATAATAGTTTCTGTAAGAAGTGAGATAAGGGGGGGTGCAGTGAATAGAGCACTGACCCTGGAGTCAGGAGGACCTGAGTTCAAATCCAGCCTCAGACACTTAACACAAAAACTAGCCTGTGACTTTGGGCCAAGTCACTTAACCCCAATTGCCTTCCAAAAAGCAAAAAAAAAAAAAAGAAGTGAGATAAGGAACCAATTAGGGGGAATAAGAGGATTGCCTTAATGAAGGAAATTGAATAACATAATTTAGAATGTACCCAGTCATATGAGTTTCTCCAGTCGATTTTCAATATCAAACAAGGGACCAAAGAAATACATTTACATGTTCACCAAGGGTATTCACACTGTCATGGAAGATGTCTTGTGAAGAGTCCAAATGGAAGAGGGACTCCTTATAGATAATGAGAAGCTTGGGTTGTTCTCAGGTGGGAATGATATTGCTAATGACTGCCTCAAATCCAAGAATATTATAGGGTTTCCTCAACAAAATCCATTACCACTCAGAAGAAATCAGCCTAGCAATTAATCTAAGGAAAACCAAGTGGATGAAGAATGTTTATTTCCCAGATGACACATATAGATCTCAACTCCTAGTTAAAATGGCAACATGAAAGGTCTTTAAGCACCCCAGCTTTCCCAAAAACATCTCCACAAGGAATTAAAAAGTGTACCAGATGGAACAGGGATAGGGAACTATCAAGGCCACATGCAGCCCTCTAGGTCCTCAAGTACGGCCCTATGAAGTTTGCTTCACAGGACAAATCACCTTAATAAAATGATTTGTTCTGTAAAACTTGGACTAAGTCAAAAGGCCACACCCAAGGACCTAGAAGGCCACATGTGGCCTGAGATGGAACAATGATCAAGATGATCAGAGAAGAAGATGGTGGAGTAGAAACAGCTCTTCCAAGCCTCTCTGCCCCCAGATTCCCCACAAACTATGTAAAAAAGGACTGTGAACAACTTCTGGAGCCCCAGCACTCACAGAACGACACAGAGAAGCTAACCTCCCGCTGAGGACAGCCCAGCAGCCCCTGGGAGCCGGCAGCGCGCAGAGCACAGAGCGCAGGAGCCCAGCCGAGCCAAGCCCAGGTCCCCGTGAGCCGAGGTTTTAGCTCCAGGGCGGCAGGGCCAGCAGCCGGCTGGAGGAACCCCAGAACCCCAGGAGCTGTGGCGATTCCAGAATTATCAACATAGACATGCTTAGGACAAAGTAAGAGGTT
Organism: Gymnobelideus leadbeateri; assembly: GCA_011680675.1. NCBI lineage: Eukaryota > Metazoa > Chordata > Mammalia > Diprotodontia > Petauridae > Gymnobelideus > Gymnobelideus leadbeateri. The sequence goes on from WOXC01009262.1 coordinate 120,036, forward strand.
AGTGTCCTATGGACTTTGGGGCCTGTATTTGGGGAATGCGTCAGCTCCCTCCCCTGGGGGCTAGAAGCCACTGAGGAGACACGCCATTTTGTAGTTTTCAGAGGCAGCTCGGGCTCCCAGCCTACAAATCGTGGGGAGATCCAGCGATCAGTCTTGGGGGGTAATCGCTCTTGCTTTAACCTCCCTGGATCTGGATTGTGATCTAGGGTGGAAGTTGTGGGTGGGTTTACAGCTTGCCAGAAACGGAAGTTGCCCCCCACACGTTCGGGACGAAAATTCCTCTATCTGGCCTTAAAGCCATAGTGTGGCAACAAGCCCAAAAGTCAAGCAATTAAGTGGCAACATGCCAAGGCAAAGGAAACAGAAAAATGCAACCCTAGACTCCTATTTTGGGGGCATAGAGCGGGAAAAGGACTGTGAGGTCAGAAGTCCTGCTCCAAAAGCCCCAGGGGAAAACATGAACGGGTTGCAGGCCATAGAGGACCTTAAGAAGGACTTTAAAAATCAAATAAGAGAAGTGGAGGAAAAATTGGAAAGAGAAATGAGAAGGATGCAGGAAAAGTATGAAATGAGGTCAACAGCCTGACTGAGGAAAACAACACCTTAAAAAATAGACTAACTCAAATGGCAAAGGAGGCCCAAAAGGGCAATGAGGAGAAGAATGCCTTAAAAAGTCGAATTTGCCAGATGGAAAAAGAATCTCAAAAGTTCACTGAGGAGATTCATTCCTTCAGAGTTAGACTGGAGCAAATGGAAGCTAGTGACTTTATGAGAAATCAAGATGCTGTTAAGCAGATCCAAACAAACGAAAGATTAGAAGGCAATGTGAAATATCTCATGGGAAAAACCACTGACCTGGAGAATAGATCCAGGAGAGACAATTTAAAAATTATTGGACTACCTGAAAGCCATGATCAAGGAAAGCACCTAGAAATCACCCTTCAAGAAATTCTCAAGGAAAACTGCCCTGATGTTTTAGATCCAGAGGGCAAAATAGAGGTTGAAAGAATCCACCAATCACCTCCTGAAAAAGATCCCAAAAAGAAAACTCCCAGGAATATTATAGCCAGGTTCCAGAATCCCCAGATCAAGGAGAAAATACTACAAGCAGCCAGGAAGAAACAATTTCAATATTGTGGAAACACAATCAGAATAGCCCAGGACCTGGCACCTTCTACACTGAGGGATCGAAGGGCATGGAATATGATATTCCAGAGGGCAAAAGAACTGGGAATGAACCCAAGGGTCACCTACCCAGCAAAACTGAGTATTTTGTTTCAGGGGAAAATATGGTCATTCAGTGGAATAGAGGACTTTCAAGCATTCTTGAGGAAAAAACCAGAGTTGAATAGAAAATTTGACATCCAGACACAAGAAGGAAGAGATGCCTGAGAAGGTAATCAGGGAAAAGAAATCAAAAGGAACTTATCAAAGTTGAACTATTTACATTCCTATATGGAAAAGCAATAACTGTGACTAATGATATCTTTCTCACTATGAAAATAATGGAAGAAGGGGGTGTGGTCATATAAATACATATGTGAATGTGTGTGTATATGGTTACAGTTATATGGATAGAGGGCATAGGTTGAATTTGTTGGGAAGGGAGAACACTCAAGGGATGAAATTATGAGGTGAGAGAGGAAAGTGGCAAGAGGAGATGGGGAGAGACAGGGTAGGGTAAACTATCCCATGTAGAAGAAGCAAGGGGAAGTGGTTGCAAAGGAGGGGGAGAATAAGGAAGGCTAAAAAGACAAAACCACATTCCCATTGAATTTGGTTCAGGGAGAAAATGACATAACATACTAAATGGGATATCTCAACCTGCAGCAGGATAGGGGGAAGGGGGATGAGAGGAGGGATGATGGATGGGAGGGCATCCTTGGGGTGAGGGGAGGTTGGAAGTACCCACTATAGAAGAGGGACAGGATTATGTAGGGAATGGACCAGGTGGGGGGTGGGATGAGTGGGAGGGAATTATAAGCAGCCTTGTACAATATATCTACTATGATAATGTTTTGCATAGCTAGACATGTACAACATATACTGAATTGCTTATCTCCCAAGAAGGAATGGGTGACAAGGGAGGAAGGAAATGGATCTGAAATTCGAGGTCGTAACATTAAATGTTTCAAATATATATAAATACTATTAGTAATACTCTTTCGCTTGTAATAGGGAGATAAGATGTGCAGGCATTGGGACACAAAGATTCACCTTCCTCTAATGGAAAAGTCGATGGGGGTATGGGAGAAGGTATGGGAGAGAGCAGATTGGAGGAAGTGATATCTTGTGGGACTACTATTCTGGGAGGTTGGGTAGGGGAATAATGGGGGGAAAATGATTGTAACTCAAAATATGGCGGAAATGAATGATGTAAAACAGAAGTTAATAAAGCATTTGTTTAAAGTTAAAAAAAAAAAAAAGATGATCAGAGAACCAGTAAGGTCCTCCATCTAGTTCAAGACTATACAAGAAGAGGGTCAGAGTGTGTGGAAGAGATATGGAAGCCAACATGAACTATGGTAAACACATTATTTAGGATAAGGACAAGAACTGCCAGGATGATAAGATTGGCAAGACTTATGGATGGCTATCTAAACCACTAACACCAGAGAGATGACAGATCCAACAGAATAACAAAATACCCTTTTCATTAGTTGCCATGGCCTAAGAACTCATCTCTATCTGTGGTGATAAGTCTATTTTTAGCTAGGTTCATCCTCATAAAGCAGACATACTCTGACACTGGGATCATACTTGAAATTATTCTACCTTGGAAAAACCTGTTGGAGCAGTTGATTCACTTGGCATAATTTCTGAGCCTCTATAGTCACATTCATACTCTGATATGGTATGAGAATAGGAATTTTCTGGAGGATTTCTTATTGGAATCATTATTATTAATAGCTAGATAGCTAGCATTTATATAGTATCTTAAGATTTGCAAAGTAGCTTACATATTTTATATAATTTTATCCTCACAACCCTGTATTCTGTATAATGCTATTATTATTCCCTTTTAAGAGATAAGGAAACTAAAAGTTGAGAGAAATTAAGTGATTTGCCTAGAGTCACACAGCTAGTAAGTGTCTGAAGCAGGATTTGAACTCAGGTCTCCCTGCCTCCAAATTTGGTGCTTTTCCCCCCAGCACCACCTAGTTATTCATGTACTTCAAAGAGCTAGTATTTCACAGTTTGGGGTCCCAGTTCTATTAACTGAAAGGGACACCTCCATGCCCATGGGGAGGTGGCCAAGCCTCTGGTGATGAGTCTCTTTAAACTTAGCTGGCTAGAGCTCCGATCAGAGTTATGGTCTGTAATCTGCTGACGTATCTTTTTGGAAGCAAGGTCACTTCTGTGGCACAATGAGAAACTGGAGCAGGATTTTCATGGCAGAAGAATTATTTTAATAACTATGCAATAGTTCTTCATCCCTGTGGTGACCAGATGAAGATTAATTCTAGGGCTTCTTTTGAAAGTTCAAATATACATAATTCCTAAAATAACTTGTTTTGTGATTTCTAACAAAAGTCACACAGAAAACTTCTAGCCAAAAGAGAGTTATTTTGGTTAAAGTTAACTAGGGTTTTGTTGTATTTACAAAGTTGAAAAGAGGGGGTTTAGGTGTAGCATTTTGGGTCAACTAACTGGCAAAACTTCAAAGATGAAAATGAACACGACAAATATCACACTTACAAAAAAAAAAAAGATGGCTACCTAAGTATATTTTAGTAGCAAATTTCTTATTTCATAAGACAGATTTTTATGGTTATTGATAACATGGAAACATTTCATAACCTACCTCTAAGAGGGCTCCAGTCTGGAAGAATTTCAAAGGCTTTTCAATTGAATAATAAAGGCTGTGATAGCTACCTTTAGCCAAATATGCTCTGACCAGACCAACTGCAATAACAAGCCACCTAGAAAAAGAAAAAATAAAGAGGCAAGCATAAATATAACTGAGGGTGACCCAAAGATAGGATACAGAGAGGAACTAAAGCCCAGAGAGGTAGAGGGACTTACCTAAGGCCACACAGATATCTCCTTTGAACAACAACAAAAACTGTACAATGATAACTAGGGAAAATACTAGCAGAGTGCTGCATAAATTACACAACACTGTACCCAGCAATATTTTGTCTACCTGGAACTTAGTTTACTGATATCCTTGCTTATCCAAAAATATATCTAATAAACACAAGTAATCAGAAAAGGCCTCCAAGCAGACAAAATTGAACATAATGACCACGCAATTAAACTTCAGGCATTTTACTCACTGGAAAGTTTCTCAGATTATAATTCTGTGCCATTTTATTTTTATTTTAGGAAAAATTCTAACAATTTTAGCTCATGGCCAAACCCACAGCAGGAGCAGAAGCAGCAAATTAAAAGGGAAGGGAGATTTCTTAAGAAAGACACACTGATAACAACAAAAACTGACAGTTGACAGTAAAGAAAGAAATTACTTAAAAAAATTTTTTTAAATAGACATGAAAATAAATTATGGCATCTGAATGTAACAGAATAATACCATGCTATAAGAAATAATGAGTTTCGGGGCGGCTAGGTGGCACAGTGAGTAGAGCGCTGGCCCTGGAGTCAGAAGGACCTGAGTTCGGATCCGGCCTCAGACCCTTAACACACACAAACAAAAAACCTAGCCTGTGACCTTGGGCAAGTTACTTAACCCCAACTGCCCTCCAAAAAGCAAAAAAAAAAAAAAAAAGAAATAATGAGTTTCTGGGATGGCTAAGTGGTGCAGTAAATAGAGCACCAGTCCTGGAGTCAGGAGGACCTGAGTTCAAATCTGACCTTAGACACTTAACACTTACTAGCCTGTGAACTTGGGCAAGTCACTTAACCCCAACTGCCCTGCCCTCTCCCCTCTAAAAAGTTTAAAAAAAAAAAGGACAACAAAGAAATAAGGAGTTTCAGAGAAACCTGGGGAGACTTATATGAAATGATAAAGAAGGAAGAGAGGAGAACCAGGAGAGCAATTTATACTATAGGAATCACACTGCAAAAATGAACAATTTTTAAAGACAGGAATGCTGATCAATGAAATGATCAACCATGATTCTGGAGAAGTGATGATGAAGCATGATACCCACACCAACAGAAACATGATGAACAATGCAGGAGTAGACACATTTTTGGACATGGCCAACAGGGAAATTTTTTTTGTTCAATTATGGACATCTGTGATAAGGGTTTTTTATCTACCATTGGTGCATTCCTGCCCTACTCCCCACTCCAATCCCCTATAGTGAAGTTGGAGGAAGTGAGGGGGAAGAAAAAACTTAAGTAAAAATAATAAAATTTGATTTAAAAAAGAAATGCTATGTAGAATAGACACAAAAGTGTAGTCTACTTTTAAAACCAGACTTGACTGATAAATCAGACTCTTAAAATCACCTTGCTTAAGGAGGCAGGGAAGGAAGGATATTTTAGAGACCTACATAAAAGGGTTAAAATATACTTCTCTCAGTAGAAAAATTTCCACTAAAGATTATGCTATCAGGTTTCATGATCTATAAGTGTTCTGCTTAACTGGTTTTACTTTGTTACAAGGGAGGGTTCAATAGGGGAGAGAACTGCATATCAGTAAAGGAATATATATAAACAAAAGAACAATCCTTTCTTTGTTCAAATATAGCTAAAATAAAAAAAGATGTTGATGCTTAAAGGCATAAAAACCTTAGTTACCTAGAAAACTGATGTCCTTAAGGGCTCAAAACAGTTAATGTTTTACTATACTTGAATGATTTAATTTTTTTTTTTATCATAAACCCATTAACCATCAACAAAAAACAACCAAACATACAAAATGCTGGGCAAAATTCTATCCTAGTCTTCCAAATTTTACTAAGGCAGAATGAAAAACTAATAAAACAAATATGTATGTATACATGTACATATATATATTTATATTTTATATCCTACATATTTGTTTTATACCATATTCCACTGACATGTACCTATATACATACATGTGCATGTGTATACATGTATGTATGTGCATGTAGAGTGCATGTATGTATGCGTGTATGATGTGCATTTCTCTTGTCCTCTTCTCAAGTCCATGTGAAATGTTCATCTTTAGTTTCATTTTTCTTCCTTCCTTCTTTCTTTTCTTAGATGTAATTGCAGCCAATGTGTATACAGTTCTGATTCTGCTGATTATTTCCTGCCTCATCCTGCATAGGCTTTTCCATAGCTTCTGCTACAGCTCATAGTTCTCGGTTTTTGTCACTATCGGACTGTGAGTTCCTTGAGGGCCAGAACTGTCTTTTGCCATACTTTGCATCAGCAGTGCTTAGCACAGTGTCTGGCATATAGTAAGTGCTTAATAATACTTACTAAGCAGAATATTACTTAATTAATTTATTATATTATTTATTATGTATTATTATGTGTGTTTATTATATTATATTATTAATATTATTATAATATTAATTAATTAATTGATATAATGATAGGATCTATTTGTCCATCCTCCAATTGATGAAAATATAGGCTGCTTCTACTTTTTTTGATATTACAAAAAGAGCTGGGAATTTTTTTTCATAATGCCTTTTTTAATGATGTATTTGGGATAGTTTTAGTAATGGAATTATCAAGTTGAAAAAGTATGCCTTTCTTATTGTTGCAATATTGCTCTTCAAAATGTTTTCCACAATCTGCAACGCCACCAACAATGTATTATAGTGTACATGTTTCTCTAAACTCCTGCCAGCAATGAACTTTATTTCTGACTTAATTTTCAGGATCTGGGGTCTTATGTAGAAGGGAACTGGCGAACAAAGAATCCATAAAGAACAATGACTCCAAATTTATTTCCACTGCTAACAATTAATGGAATCTCCTCAGGAATTTCACTTAATGCCTGTAAGTATGGAGGATTTCATTATCCTTTTTAGGGTTTAGTTTCCCAGGATCCATGGCCATGGCCATGTCTAGCTTCTAGGTGTCAGCTAATAACTCCCAGAATAGCCTCAAGGATCCTAGATAGCAATTCCTAGAATCATAGTGATAGGCAATCCTGATACTGCGCCATGAGATATGGGATGACATAATGTGATATTTACTACACTTGCACTGAATGATGATATTGCTAAAGTTAACCTGTGAGGTTATTCTGCCAACATTCCTTCTTTGCCTGCAGCCCTATAAAGCAAGGGGGTACAGGTCACTAGTGGGGAACCCATACAGGTATAAGACAGTGTAATACTGTGTATGTCTCCATTGGCACCCCCCTCGGGCCTTGGGGGAAATCTGTGTTTGCCTCAACCAGCCCCCACTGAGGCTTATGGGATTCCAGGTGATTAGGGAATGAACTAGGAGTTAGTACTCCCATTATCAGCAACTCTCTCTTGAGAAGACTAAACTAGAATAAAGATTATTAACTCTTCCAAAGTTGTCTTCTCCTTGTCTGACCAGATCAAGAGTGAACCCGTTAAAGGCTGGAATCCAAAAACTCAAGTGCCTCCCGTGTGTTTCTGTGAAACAAATGCCCCAGTGCAGATGAGGAAAGTTGGTTAAAAGGGGCATATTTATCCCTTATTTGCCACAGTAATGTTGAGAAAATGAAAGGTTGTAAACGGCTTTAAGCTTCTTTAAGGTAAGGACTCTTTTTTTTTTTTTAAAGCAATTGGGGTTAAGTAACTTGCTCAAGGCTAGTCATTATTTATGTGTGGGTGCTCATTTTCTGAGGCCGGTTTCGATCTCGGGTCATCCCAACTCCGAGGCCAGTGCTCTTACTCACTGCGCCACCTAGCCGCCCGTAAGGTAAGGACTCTTAAGAAAGCGTTATCATCAACATCGATCCCTTGTATGTCATTCCCAAAATCTAGCATAAAGGTTCATAAATAACTGATTTAACAAGTAAAACACATATTTCAGTCTTTAAAGTTGTAATTTATGTAACACATTCCTCTGTAAAGGCCTTCTTTCAGCATTTAAAAGGACAGTAAAATCCTTTTAAAAGAATGTAATGTTACTTTAACATTCTGGAACAAAGCTATTATGTAAAGTGTGTATTGTAATACCATCTATGAGACCACAGAACAACAGTGCCTGGAATGCTTACTAGCAATTTAATGGTAATTATTGTAATTTCTACCATCATTCATCCTACTTATACTATTAAGTATCTACCTTAAATGTTAGCTGAAACAGATGTGAAATGATTTCTGCTCTTAAAAGCACTCAATGTATAGAATTTCAGAGTTCGAAGAGAACCTTAAATGTCATCTAGTCAAACCTCCTCATCTGACAGATGAAGAAACTAAGGCTTAAAGTGACTTGAACCTAGTTCTGGTCCAGCCTCCTTTCCAATGCATCATGTCACTTTGATTTTGCTTAATAATTACTGACTGTAGTGTTTAAAATAGAAGATCTTATTTCCAAAGGGCTATAAAACTATGCAAACCCTTTGATCCAGCAATACCACTTCTAGGGTTATAATCCGAAGAGATCATAAAAATGGGAAAAGGACTCACATGTACAAAAATATTTGTAGCAGCTCTCTTATGGCAGCAAAGAATTGGAAATTGAGGGGTTGCCCATCAACTAGGGAATGGATGAACAAGTTGTGGTATATGAATGTAATGGAATACTACTGTACAATAAGAAATGATGAGTAGGCAGACTTCAGAAAAACTTGGAAAGATTTATACAAACTGATACTGAATGAATATGCAGAACCAGGACAACAGTGTACACAATAACAGCAACATTGTACAATGACCAGCTTTGTTGAACTTAGTTCTTCTGAGTAATGCAATGATCTAAGACAATTCCAAAAGACTCATGATGGAAAATATTATCCACATCCAGAGAAAGAACTGGTGTCTGAATGCAGATTAAAGCATACTTTTTCCTTTTTTCTTTCTTGTGGTTTCTCCCTTTTGCTCTGATTCTCCTTTCACAACATGACTAATATGGAAATATGTTTAATATGATCATACATGTATGGCCTATATCAGAATGAATGCTGGGGAGGGGAGGGAGGTGGGGAAAATTTAGAACTCAAAATCTTATAAAGGTAAACACTGAAACTAAAAAGAAATAAATTAATTTTAAAATATATATATATCTTAACTAATGACACAACATTGCTTTTTTGCATGTTTTGCTTAACATGTTAATGGAATACATTCTTTCCTTACTGTAGTAGCATCAATGTCTATCCTGATGATGTTCCAGTACTTGATATTTCTGAACTCAGAAACATTTGCACAAACCCCAGGTAGAAATAACAGGTCTGAATACACAGCATCAGCTGATTCTTCTGGGACCAAACTGAGATAATATATTGGTCAAGGAATCTACTGTCGCAAAGTGGAATAGCTGTTTTGGAGCAGAGGGGGTGGACTGGAGATGTCACGAAATCATGGATTCCCCTTACAAGAACCTCTTTAGAAGCCAACCAGTCTAATCCCCTCATTTTACACAGGAGGGAATGGAAGGCCAAGGAATTAAGTGACTTATACAAGGAGACACAAATAGTAGGTATCAGAAACCCAGATACCCTGATTCAGGAGCTAGTGGCTGGTTGACCACTTGTCAAGATATGTTATAATGGGAATTTCTTAAATAGTCACTGAGGGGGCGGCTAGGTGGCGCAGTGAGTAGAGTGTTGGCCCTGGAGTCAGAAGGACCTGAGTTCAGATCCAGCCTCAGACACTTAACGCACACACAAACAAAAAACCTAGCCTGTGACCTTGGGCAAGTTATTTAACCCCAATTGCCCTCCAAAAAATAAATAAATAAAGCAAAAAAAAAAAATAGCCACTGAAGTACCTTCTAACTCTTGAATTGAGTGATTCTAGTATTCTGTGACCTTGTGGAACCTATCATAGGCATCAAATGCCATTTTCTGTTCATCTCCAGGGCAAATCCAGATTAAATCATGGGCACCCCAGAAATTTAGCTTAGTATTAAAAAAAGTTTACATTTATATAGGTTTAAAAAAAAAGCATTTTCCCTATTTTATCTTGATTCTCACAACCCCGTTAGTAGAGGGTACAAATATTATTTACAAATGAGAAAACTAAGGCCTAGAGAGGTTTCATGCCCCAGAATTAAACAGATAAGTTACAGAGAGAACTTAAACCTAGGCCTTTCAGATCCAAAGTTAGGGTTCATTTCATTCAGTTGTGTTGCCTCTTTGAAAACCATCTAGCATGGTCCACAAGTGGGAGATGTTTTGACCACAAATAGCTTTAGGTTTTTAAAAAATTCCTTAAAATCATTACATTAACGAACTTCAGCTTCCTTCTTTGGTATGAAAAAAAATGAACAAAACACCAGGGTTACTGAGGCCAGACATGGAGGACATCACCTTTAGAAAGGCACAGAGATGGAAGATGGAGTGTCATGTGTGAGGAACAGCAGAAAGTTAAGTTTAGCTGGAGACAACAGTGAATATGAAGTGGTATAATTAATAAGGCTGGAAAGGAGGCTGAAGGCAGACTGTAAATGTCTTTAAATGCCAAAGAGTTGAATTTCTCCTTGACTCTAGAGGTAAGAAGGAACCACTGTAGTGTGTGACTAGGGGGGTGACATTGTGAGACTGGTACTTTAGGAAAATCATTTTGGCAGCTGTGTGGAAGCTAGACTGGAAAGGGAAGAGCTTAGAGAGGACAACAAATCAGAAGGCTACTGCAGGTAACTGGAAGGAAGGTTGACAAAAATAGGGAAGCTTAGAAAATGAGTGGTTTGGGCCAGGTGGTGGGGGTGTGTGTAAGATAATGTCTGTTTTAGACATGAGTTTGTGAAGCCTATGGTGACACAAGGTTGGAGCTCAGGTAAAAGACTATAGTTGGATGGCTAGATGTACATTTGTGAGTAAGCTATAGAGAAACTCAAATAAACCCATGGGAGAAAGCCTTGGGGTTCAGTCAGGGGCAGGACATGGATGATAATCCAACAAAGGAGAATGAAAGGAAAGAGAAGTGGGTAGAGAAAGAACTAAGAGTAGTATTAAAAAAAATCTAGAGGGGAAAAAGCATTCAGGAGGAAAGGATAGAAAAGTGGCAAATGCTACAGGGAGGTCAAGAAAGATGAGGATTAAGAGGTCATCAGATCTAGCAATTCTGGGATCACCAAAAACTTTGAAGAAAGCAGGTCCAGCTGTATGATGAGATTAGAAGCCAGACTGTGAAGGGTTGAAAAGGGAGTAAATGGAGGGGCAGCTAGGTGGCTCAGTGGATAGAGTGGGCTACAGCCAGGAAGATAGACCTAGGTTAAAACTGTCCTCACATACTTCCTGTGTGACTCTGGCCAAGTCATTCAACCCTGTGTGCCTCGATTTCCTTATCTGTAAAATGAGCTGGGGAAGGAAATGGCAAACCACTTCAGTATCTCTGTCTAGGAAACCCCAAATGGGATCACAACGAGTGGGATATGACTGAAAACAACAAAGTGGAGGAGAAATAAAAGCAACCAAATAGTTTTTTCTAGGGGTTTGGCTGTAACAAGGAAGAGATAAAGGATATAACTTGAGAGGATCAAGGAAAAAGTTTTTTGTTTTTAGGTGGAAGAGATAATAGGTAGCAGGGTAGAGACTAAAGAAGGAGGAGGGGGGGAGAGATGGTGGGGCCATCGTCGGAAGGAGCTTAGAGGTAACAGGATTAAGGGAACAAATAATAGAAGGGCCTTCTCTTCAACAAAGACTGGAGCAAAGGAGAAGAGAGTGGAGAATGGTGACAAGGGGCATTTGAGATGAAGAGAAAAGGGAATCAGCAGGAGCCCTTGGCAAACATTCTATTTTCTTTGTAAAATGTGACCCCCAATCCTAAATGTTATACCACTCAGATGCCGACTCAAGGTCCTGTGAGGAAGCTGTATTCACTGGTTACTCTGTAAGGGTGCCTTCTTCAGCAATGCCCTTTCCTGTCAAGGCTCAAGTGATGGCTGAAAACTCTAATTCTCAGCCATGATGAGTCCTCCATTTTCTGACTCTAGTAATCTGCTCTGGACTCCCCCTGCCCTCTTTCTTGCCCCCATATAGATCAGTGGGCTGCCAAGAGATACTCTGCTACAGACACGAAGAATGAGATAACTGCTCGCCACTAATGCCTATGTTTAGAAGGAAACTTGCATACTTAGAACACAGGGGAACATAAAGGCTCATTCCCACCAGGCAAGAGCTCCTTGGCAAAATGCTTCTCAATACAAGCTCATTAGAACGCTCACTAAGAGGTATCCCGGAGGGAGAGAGAGCTGTAGCTTTGCCATGAAGCGAGGTGAAAAAAAGCCACACAGAGCAAAGACCTCAGTGACCCTTTATAACCACAGTGGCATGAATGCTTGAAGATGGGAAGGCCTCTCCTAGGTTATGAGGGCTGCAGCTGTGGGGAGGGGGAAGAGGTCCTTAAACTCGGTAGTACTGCTGCCAACCTGAGCTTGTGGATCTCTGCTGCTGAGTGGGAGCTGCACAGCAGCTGATGTTAGGTATGCCACATTAATTAATAACAGTAAAATAGGGGGAAACTGGCACAAAGCATTCCCCATTATCATTTAAATATAATTTCTTGAATATATACCTAAGGATATATCAAGTAAATTCATTTATACCAAATGTACTTGGTTTTCTCTCCCAGTCAGATTTTATTGTTTCTACTTGGGACACATAACTCTTATTCAGTTAATTTGTGCAAGGAAAAAAATTAATTATAGTGTTTTATTCTCAGGACTATTTTTGGATAACAGGCAATATTCCATTGTAGTTTCCTTGGAATGTAAACATCTCTTGAAAAATTCAAACATCACACACACAACCATCTACACTAATCAAGCATTTAAATGAAATTTCAGTAGCATATCACCTAAGAATTCACTTAACCAGCAATTTTAAGTAAGACATAAATATCAGAAAGTTGTCTTTTTTTTTTTAAAGGCACCTGAGCAGCTAAAAATAATAGGTGTCACAAAGCCCAAGCACAAAGGCTCACGCATGCACTATGCTCCTAGGGCAGCCTGTCAAGTCCTCACTCAAAGCCTAGACTGGGGAATGACCAGCCAAACAGTGGTATAAGAATGAAATGAAAAACTGTGCCCTAAGAAATGATAAATATGAGGAATAATTTTTATGAATTTATCCAGAGTGAAGTTAAGCGGGACCAGAAGAATACTATAACCAGGAACTACAACAGTGTAAACAAAAAGAACACAAAGACTGCTGACTAATTGTAATGACCAAACAGGGCCCAAGAGAACAGATCAAAATGTCTCTTCTCCCACAATGGCTTGGAGTCAGGATGACCAGAACTGGAAGACTGCTTGAGGCACTTTTTAAACCTGGTCAAATCACTGAGGCTCTTCCTGGGTGACCCTGGGTAAGTCATCTCCTCATCCGTAAAATAAGGGGCCTCTAAAATCTCTTCCAGCTTTAAATCTATGCTCCTTCAGCCTATGATTCTAACATGTGGCTTGACTTTCTCTTGTAACATGGAAGAAAATCATTTGCAGGATATTTAGTGGGTATATCCAGAAATGCTGATATAAAAACAAAAAGCACCCATAAATCTCTTTTAAAATACATATTTATTGAGCAGCTAAGAGCCGTGAAGCATGAGAAAGGACAATATTGTCCATGACTTCACAGGATATATCATTTAGTAGAAAATTTAATACATGCCCTAAGAAAGAGGATCTGGGAAGGGAGAAATCACATCAATCTCAGTGAGATCAAACAAAGCTACATAAAGGAGGTAGTATCTGAGATGAGGACAGATAGGATTTTTTTTTTTAAAGCAATTGGGGTTAAGTAACTTGCTCAAGGTTACACAGCTAGTTATTATTTATGTGTGGGTGCTCATTTTCTAAGGCCGGATTTGATCTCGGGTCATCCCAACTCCGAGGCCGGAGCTCTTACTCACTGCACCACCTAGCCGCCCCTTTTAGGGCAATTGGGGTTAAGTAACTTGCCCAAGGTCACACGGCTAGGTTTTTGTTTGTGTGGGTTAAGTGTCTGAGGCCGGATCTGAACTCAGGTCCTTCTGACTCCAGGGCCGGCGCTCTACTCACTGCACCACCTAGCTGCCCCAACAGATAGGATTTTAATAGCCAGAAATTGAGGATGATATTCCAGGTAGATGAAAGAGTGAACAGAAAGGAAGGAAAATGTGGAGTGTAGTCAGGCTTGAGAGGAGTAATGAGACATAAGTTGGAGGGCCACGTCCCTATATTTAAGATGCTACTATTGAAAATTTTCCATATTTGGAAAAGGGATTTGTCTATGATGTCCTTTAAAACACATTGGAGAAACAAAATAAATTTATTTTTGATTTAGGAATTCTCATGTTATGTACACAGGCAGTCAGTGCCATGTTGTAGGTGGTAATGTTCCAGTATTGGTAGGGAAATGCTGCCAAGTGACTAATGATCACCACTACAGCTACAGAGAACAGCCTTCAGTGTAGCAAGGGACCACTCCCCAACCAGAGTTTTCATCACAAAGGATAGCAGGTGTATGTAGGAATTTCATTTCAGTGAATATTTCCCCATACAATGTTAAAATACCAAATTATTAATAAAAAGTTTTTTAACCCAGGATGTAACAAGTGCATACATACATATACACAGACATACACATATATGTATGTACACATATCCAGACATAATAAGAGGATGTGGTTAGTAAAAGATCACTTAACTAGGTAAATTCTAATACAGGCTATTGCCAACTACCTGTGTGTCCTTGGACAAATTGCTTTACCTCTTTAGATCAGTTTCTTTATCTGTCAAATAAGGTTAATAAGTAATTTGAGTCCATGATTTTACCACTTACTGAAGAAATCAGGTAGTTTCCAATTTAATATGAATTAGTAGAGTTCCAAATGTTCACTTAGAAATCAGTTGCTTTTAATTCACAATGCATTTTCCCAAAGAAATATTATAAAATAGAAAGCTGCAAGCGAAGGGGAAGCTGTGGAATTTCCTTAGCCAGACCAAAAAAACCCATAATATATTTTCAATGAAAAGTAAAAAGAAATAATATTAATATCAGTACTTGACACCAAGAAAATAGTAAAATTGGATAAATATTTATCCCACATACTGATACTGGACAAAAAGCTGGTTTAAAACACACTTTGCTCCTAGCTCCCTACCAACCAAAGATGAAAACCCTACTGGGATAAATGAAGGTCAGTCCTTCCCCTTCCAACTTCCAACTAACCCTCCTACTTAAAATGTAGTTCTGGGCAGAAGCCTAGTAATAGATGCCCCAGGGTCAAGAGAAGTGAACATCTTATGCCCAAATCTCCCCAGCTGCAGAGAGTACTTTGGAAAAACCTGAGAAAGCACTAGGCAGTGGCAGGAGAGCAGTTGGCATTGTCACCATACCAGTCTGGCTGGCCTGTTTTGTTCATCATCTATACAGATGCTCTTAAATCCAGGATTCAGAAAACACTTCTTATGCTCTGTGAATTATGGTAAACCTCTTCATTCCTATAATAATGATTCAAATCTCCCAAATAAGATTGAAGTTGACTTTCCAAGAACTGAGGAACAAAAGAAAATTAACAGCAAAATAATGATTTTAAAGGATCCTCAAGTACTTCCATGTCCACAAACTGAAATGCTGTCTGTTCATTAAAGTTTTCTGGAAACCTCTGAGAACATTTTAGCTTATTTTGACTATTGTACCTTGAAAGTAATAAAACTTTAGTACTTTAAGTATAATCTATATTTGGACTTTTTACTAGTTCAGCAGTCTTTCCCCCATTAGACTGAATCAGTGATATTTTAAGAATACTAAAAAATTAAGGTCCCTTTAATTCAAAGATGTTTTTTTTCAAAATCTGGTATTCATTAGGTACCAAGTGCAAAGGTAATAATCATTAAGTGCAAAGGTACTAGATCCTTTGAGGGCCAAAAAAATTTTAAGTAAAGTTTAAATATAGACTTCCCATAAGTATGAAAGCGTATTATCAACATTGTGGCAACAGGCTAATTTTCGACCGACTCAAATTCTTCCCAGCTGAAGACACTTCCCCAGCCCCTCCCCCATTCATACTCAGGATTATGATATTAAGATTCCCTTCGGACCACTCAGCTAAAATCTGAACATCTCAAACTCCTCTGATCCTCTTTACATTAATAAGCCTCAAACCCCTCCCATACGTAGAAGACAAAAAGAAAGGCTCTACACATATCAAACCTTCTCCTCCCCAACAGCAGCTCCAGAGGGCAGTTTTACACACGCCTCACAATACACTCAACCCCCCACAGAAGCACGTCTCTCCCATCTACTACCTGCCACCCCCCTACCCAGACTCTCAAACACTTGGTCTTTGCACAACAGTTGTTCCACAGGTCTGTTCACCTCCAGTTTCCCTCCCCTCGGATCCATTCTACACACCCAGGCCCAATTAACCATTTCATTCTCCTACTCAAAATCTTCGTTTCCTAAGTAAGGTCCAAACGCCTTGGTATGTTATTCCAGGTTTTCCACCACCACTTTTCAACGGACCCTTCCTATCTTCCCCAATTTCCTCTAAATCCCCCCCCTATTAAGTAAACTCTGGCTCAGTACATAGCCAGACCTTTTATTCAATTTCGGCTCTCGATGTCCCCTTCTCCAAAATAAAACCCACTCCCCAGCTACCCCTCAATCCTACATCCGCCCCTTCCAAGTCCAGGCTGCAGCTGCACCGCACTCCGACTTATGCTTGCGCGGATCTCGCAGCTCCCGGAGCACCGGCAGAGCAGGGGCTGGGCTCGCTTCATTCATCTTTTCACACCCCCACACCCCCCCGCCCCACCAAGTGCCAGAGCTCCGAGCCGCGGCGCGTAGTCTGGCTTGGCGGAACAGGTTAGAGAATGAATGAATGAAGGGACGCCCGTCGTCAGGGCGCATGCCCGTTGGACGTCCTCCCGGCTCGCTGGCCCCCTCCCCACCAGGGACACCGCCCCCCCAATCCCCTAACTCTCCCTCCCGCCCCCACCCAAGCCCCGGTCACCTGTGCCCCCTTCCCCTCCTCACCCCGCAGTCATCACTACATTGTAGATGACCAGGTACGCGGTGGCCAGGGGCCCCGGCCCCTTCTTCTTCCGCGGCCCGCCGGCTTCACTGGGCCCAGCCCGGCCGCCGCTCCCATTTCCCTTCGTCCCAGTCGCGGAAGACCCCGACGCCGCCGCCGCAGCCGCCGCCATGTCCAAAGAGACGATCCCTACCTGCCCCGGGAGGAGAGAACGCGCCACTGAGTGCGCCCGGCCCAGCGACGGGTAGCTGGAGGGCCTCGGGGAGTGGGAGGCGGGGCCAGGGTGACTGGGAGGGGTCGGGGAGGAGCGCTGAGGGGGCGGGGGGGAGGGGAAAGAAAGAGCGCCGCGAACGCCATCTTTGATCAGGGCAACTGACCCGAAAGGTTCTCTCCCTGATTTTCCCAACTGTTCCGGCCGCTTAGGATCGAGGCAAACGACGCTCTTCCCTCGCCCCGCCCTATTTCGCCACAGTCTCCATTTCCCGGAGCGCCATATTAGATGAGGGCAAGTGAACTTAATACCACCCCTTCCAGACCTCAGATGGTGTTGCCTTTGACCCAGAGAGGCACCCGTCACCTGGGCCTTGCACTCTCTGTGGCGGTTGGCTAATGTCAATCCCCAGGGCGGGGAGGTGTCTCTGTTTCCTGATAGTAAAGGGAATTGCGAGGACTTTCGTACTCTCCATCCTCTATGATTTTGTTTTTCACGTCCCTTTGGCTGAATCAAAGGAGAACCGCAGAATCATAGGAAGTCAAGTGGGAAAGGGGTGGGGGTGGGTCCTTTTGAATTCTCAAGACCTACCCCGTACCCCCTTAATTTACATATGACAGAAACTGAGGTTCACAGGGGGAAAAGGCAGCCTACCCAGCGGTAGTCTAAAGGCTGAGGCTGGACTGGAAGCCAAAGCTCCGGATTGCCCAGGAGTGGCAGCCTTAGGGGCTCCTCCCCCCGCCCCGCCCTCAGGTTACCGTATTTCCTCTGGTAGGCGGGCAGCGGTGGGGCGAGGGGGCGTGACTTTGCTCTCCAGATCTGCTTGGATGGCAACGCAACCCCTTGAGGGTGGGACAAGAAAGCTGTGTGCCTGTTTACTGCGAGTGGGAAGACTTTGTCTGGGGGAGACCTGGGGATGGGAAGCCTGGCCCCAGCAGAACAGCTTGTGGAACCTGCTGTAGAGCCCGGCTCCCACCCACTGGCCCCTATAGTGCTCCTTTCTCCCATTTGTCAGCCTTTTCGAAGAAATTTCCTGGTGGCAAAGTCGTCTCTTAAATTAACACTTGTGGAATTGAATGTTCAGCTTAAAAAAAATCTAGCTTAGACTGAAAATTTGGGAAATAAATGAATTGGGAATATTTTACAAATACCTTTACAAACCTTTACAAAAAGGTTCCTTCAAAGAATTTCTCTTTTACCGATTTTAAATGATTGCTTAAGCAATATTGTAAGGATGATTATATAAGAAAGACTTAAGTTACTCTGATCCAGGCAATGATCCCAGACAATGCCAAAGGACCCACGAGGGAAAATGCCCCAAAGAGATAACTGATGAACTCAGTGCAGTTTGAAGGGTACTTTTAATATAAATTTTAAATTAATTTTCTTGGGGAATACTTTTGCAACATGGCTAATATGTGTAATCGATATATTACTTGCCTTCTGAAGGGGTGGAAAAGATTGTCAGGGAAACGGAAAGAATTTGAAACTCAAAAAAAATTTATGTGTATAATTGGGAAATATTTAACAAAATAAATATATTTTTAAAAAATTAAATGCTTGTTACTGTGGTATATGAGGAAGTACACAGAACAGACATGGTTTAATAGAATGGCTACTTCCTTTGGGAGAGTCATTTAATTTTTCTGTGCTTCAGTTTTTGCAGCTGCAAAACAGTAAAAACTTCCCCTGCCTTCTTCAAAAGATTGCTTCCAGCTAAACCCTAAACATCAGTGTTCATTTATGTTTATTTAGGGCTTGATTAAAGTCCTACTCTAGTCCCTCATCTGTGGTAGAGGTGACCTTGGTTCTTCAAGGGCTGTGATAGTGAGTTAAGGGCCCTGGCAAGTCCAGTCACACATTGGAAAAGCTATTCCCCAGTTGACAAAAATGGTGAAAAGATGTGATCAATCATTTTTCAGGGGAAGAAATCCAGGTTCTCAATAGATATGAAAAAAAAAAATGCCCTAAATCACTAATAGAGAAATAGAAATTTAAACAATTCTGAGGTTCCACCTCACACCCATGATTAGATTGACAAAGTTGACAAAAAAGGAAAGTGACAAGTGCTGGAGGACAGTGGGAAAACAGATACATTAATGTACTGCCAGTGGAATTGGTTGAGCCATTTTGGAAAGCAATTTACCCCAAAAGTTATTAAAAAAGCAAAATACCCCAAAAGTTATTAAACAATGTACACCCTTCCACCCAGAAATACCAGTATTAGGCCTATGCCCCCAAAAGGATAAAAGAAAAAAGAAGAGGACCCATATGTACAGAAATATAGCAGCTCTTTTGTGTTTACAAATAATTGGAAATGGATCACCCATCATTGTGGTATGGCTGAGTTAAGTTATGATGTATGAATGGGGAGGAATACTATCAAACCTAAAAAAACTTGTATGAACAGATGACTGAGTGAAGTGAGCACAATTAGAACGGTTTGTATACTAACTGCTGTGAAGACAACTTAGAAAGACTCTGCCCCAGCCAACATAATGACCAACCAGAAGCATGTTACTCTCCTCCTGTGAGAGGGGTAAAGACCAATTAGTGCAGGATGAGATGTTTCTTTTCTACATAGTCAATGAGGGAATTTGTTTTGCTTGCCTATACATGTTTGTAATGGGTTTTGTTTTTCTTTTTCAATGGGTTGAGGATAGGGGAGAAAAAGGAGTGAGAAAAGGTCCATTTTGATTAACTGAAAAAAAAATTTTTTTTAAACTTTGAGTGTGGGCTCAGTGATGAATTGTATGTCTTTCCTCTGAAGACCTACCTAGCTGAGATCAGAAAGGCTTATCACCAATCTGGCTGCAGGATGGTAAACTTTTTTTACTGTAGCAACTCATGAAGACTAAGGCATAGAGGAAGTTGCAGTCTGTCCTGATGGAGGAAGTAACCACACAGATACCCTGAAATATCTATTTACAGAGAGGCTGGAAGCTGGTGGCAGAATAATTTAACATTGTCATTTGAAGAGCAGAAGAAACAAAGATAAAGCATCTGTGAAAGTTACTAGGAAAAGCAATTTGATTTGGAAAAATTAAATCTTCACACTTCAGGAATAAATATATCAAATATGTCAACTTTTGTAGTAATATGAAATCAATAAGCATTTGTTAAAAATATGTTGGCTATGCAACTTTGTTAGACACTATGGAGGCAAAAGAAACTTTTTTTGCCACTTAATTTGTGACCCTTGTGTCACATACTTGGATCACCCAGCGTCCTCCATGAGCTCAGTGCCTCCATTTCTCCTGCCCTCCAAGCTAGTCTTTTTAAATTTAGTTTTGTAAAATTATGGGCTTAAATACACCAATAAATACTAAGTCTCTGAATCTTGTGATCTACTCACTTGAAGATTTTTTTTTTTTGCTTTTTTGGAGGGTCAATGTGGGGTTAAATGACTTGCCCAAGGTCACACGGCCAGTTTTGTGTTAAGTGCCTCATGATGGATTTGGATTCAGGTCCTCTTGACTCCAGGACCAGTGCTCTATTCACTGAGCCACCTAGGTACCTCACTTGAAGATTTTTAAAAAGCAAAATAAGCATCCTCATAATTTGTAAAGTATTTTTAAAATACTATTTATATTTTATGTGTATATATATGCTCGCATATACAAGTACACACACACATTTTCTTTTAAAAAAACCAAACCAAACCATCCTTAAGATGTACTCCTTACAGTGGGATTACTAGCTCCTTGTAATTCTTGTTGCATATTGCCAGATTGTTCTTGCAAAAAGATTGTACCAGTCAATAATCCCACTGTTTTGCACATTTGGTTATTAGAATTTAAACGATTTTTAAATGTTTATTCACAATGTTTTCTCCTTTGAGAATAGTCTCTTTTCATATTATTTGGCCAGTGGAGAATGGATATTGCTCTTTAAATTTGTTTCAGTTCCTTATTGTTTCTAGAGGTCAGATTTTTCATCTGAAACATTTTGTCATAAACATGATTTCCTAGAAAGCTTTTTTTAAAATTTGGGATACATTGCTTTTTTGTTATCTCCAATACCTTCATTTTTATATAACCAAATCCATCCAACTGAGCATTTAATATACTACATGCAAGAAGTACAAAGCTGTGGGGCACAAAAAAGGAAGACATTGTTTATGCCTTCAAAGAATTATAATGCAGTAGAAAATGTGATATGTGCCCCAAGAAAGATACAAAGTACCATAGAGGTTTCCAATATTTCCTTCCATTTGTTAGAATTTTTATCTTCATCACAATTGAAGAAAATTTTGCCTGTTTCCCCCATTTGGTTTGTGTTCCTCTTTAGGCCACTTGTCCACCCAGAATGTTTTGTAGTTGCTGTCAGTGCTGATCTGAGCTCATTTTTGGCAATGATGCTATCTAGTTTTTCCCCAATCTTTATTAATTCCTTTATATGGTGGTTTGTTTGTTTTTTTAATTCTGAGTTATCAAACGCCAGTCTCTCTATACACTTGCTTCTTTTCTGAGCTCTCTGTGGTACATGGAAAGAGCATGAGCTTAGATCTGTCCTCTGGTGGTCATCATTTCCATGACCTTGAGCAAATCACTTACCTTATCCTCCCTGGGCCTCAGTGTCCTCACATGTGAAACAAGGGGTTTGACTAGATTACCTCTGAGCTCTAGATCTGTGATCTTCCAATCATGACCTGTTCTATTGCCCTGTTTTTAAAAATCCAATTCCAGCTCAATAATTGTTACTGTTCAGTTGTTTCAGTCCTATCCCACTTTTTGTGACCCCATTTGGGGTTTTCTTGGCAAAGATAGTGGAGAGGTTTCCCATTTCCTTCTCTGGCTCATTTCACAGATGAGAAAACTGAGGCAAGCAGGAATACATGATTTGCTTAGGGTCACACAGTTAGTAAGTATACGAGGCCAAATTTGAATTCAGATAGGAAGATTAGTCTTCCTGGCTCCAGGCCTGGCACTCTATCCACTATGCCACCTAACTGTCTTTGTCTTCTAGCTCCCTATACTTTTCCTGACTTAGCTGTCAGGAATCACTTCCCTGCTTTCTTTCCAGCCTGTCTAATGTTCATGCCAAACTGCCTTTGTTCAATCCTTGACTTGGACTTCCTGCTATCAACATTCAGTTGCTTAATCTGACCTAACACCCTCTCAAAGTAACGTTAGTTACTTTTTTACTTTTTACCTACATACATTGATAACCATCAATCTTGTTTCTAAATATCTACTCATAATTTTGTTGTTCAGTCATGTCTGACTCTCTGCGATAGCATTTGGGTCGTTTTTGGGAAAGATACTGAAGTGGTTTCCCATTTCCTTCTCTAGCTCATTTTTACAAATGAAGAAACTGAGGCAAACAGGGTTAAGTGACTTGCCCGAGGTCACACAGCTAGGCAGTGTCTGTCTGAGGCTAGATTTGAACTCAGGAAGATGAGTCTTCCAAGACTCCAGGTCTAGCATTCTATCCACTATGCCATCTAGCTGCCCCTATTAAGAATACTTGCTATAAAATGTCCTCCATCTTTCCCACCTGCTTCCCCAGGGAAGAGATGCTAGAAAAGAGCTTGATGAATACAAGCCAAACGTAACACAATGTAGGTCCCCACACAATGAGATGGGGGACCCCAGGGTGGCCCCTGGGTGATCCAGGAGGAGAATGAATCAAGTCCTCTCAGAAAACCAGAATTTATAGGGTTAGATTTAGCTGGTAGAGGCACTTGTGTCTATAACCAAAATATAGATGTCAGAGAGAAAGTAAATAAACTTGTGTGCGCTAAGGCCAATTGGCCATAAAAATCACAAGAAACTAGAGTGTATGTCAAATGAAGAGGCAACACTTAGGTTTCCTACTAACCCCTCAGCCAGTAGAGAAAGATGGCCACGCACTGCTAGAAGCAGCTAAATGCAGATTCCAAGAGTCATTGACAGAGACAATTCAACCCCAGCTAAGCAGGTTTTTAGCATAGAAAAGTTTGTGTTTTCATATATTCACACAAGGCCCCATGAACACTGGAATTCTCAGCTCATGTCTCTTGGGATTTCATTTTTCCTTAATTTCATTTTTCCTTGTGTTTACTTCCCTCAAGATTTGCCTAGCCAGAGATAGCTCAGGTAGACATATCATGTCTGTATATTCCAAAGAGAGAAAAGGGATCTGGTAGGGGCTTCACTAATATGTGTCTGTTTGTGGGTAATGGTATAGAACCAGGAAACTGGCCTAAACTGCTCTGATTGCCTTAAAATTTGCTGTTAAGCAAAACTGGTGCCTGACCAAATGAATGAAGTACATGCCTGAGAGTATCTTTTAGATTCCCTTTGTTTCTTTCTTTTGTGGAATAATATCCAAGAAAGAGAACAGTCCCCTTACTTTCCTCATACATCCAGGAGCAAGTGTTCATTTTTTGCAGACTATTTTTATGGGAACTTGTAGGTACTGCCTTTCTTCTTGGCTCAGGTCTGAGTATACAGACCGGACCACAGACATCCCCATGGGATGGGCGAAGTTGAATTTCTAGATTAAAGGATTGATTTAATGGACGATAGCTTTTCTATTTGACGTCAGACCTTTGCAACTGCTATGAAGACTTCATCACCAGACATCACCAGACATCACCAGCAAGAATGTGAGGCTCAGGAAGGATGGACACCAGTAACAAAAAGAAACTCCAGTGAGGCTTTAGCTTGGTTCTGGGCTAGAGTGAGGTTGCTCTGGTGGAACAGGGAAACCTCGTTTAAGATGAACTCATAGGGTTAGTGTGAGCAGCTGTGGCACAATGTCTGCCAACAGGTGGGTACCCCAGTAGTTCCTGTGTGCTGGCTGTGGGCTCTCGCTGAGTGCCTTCCTTGCATAGGGAATTCTCTACTTTACTACCTGTCTATATAGCTCCTCTCCCATGTGATAGCAGGTGTGTTTGGGGGAAACTGGGACCCAGATATATAAGGGAGATATTATGTTTCTTACTAGCAACTACATAATGGGCCTAGAGTCAGAAAGACTTGAGTTCAAATCTTGCTTTAGATACTTAGCTGGCAAGTCACTTAACCTCTTTGCCTCAGTTTCCTCAACTGTTAAGTGGGAATAATAGCACCTACCTAGTTGGGAGGATCAAATGAAATACTTGTACAGTGCTTGGCATATAGCCGGAGTCATATACCTATTCCCTTCTCTGCATTACGATACCATTTCAGTACATGCCTTTGCCTTGAACTGTTGTGTCCCCTGTTTTGTTATTAAAAGGTAAACATATTAGAGCTATAAACTAAAGTTTTAGGAGTATGGACCTACAGAGTACCTTAAACCTAGATTAATTGACCTCCAGGGAACCTAACATAAGCAGGAGTTGAAATGTGTAGCCCAGAGGGTGTGCTCCACATAGAAACAGCCTAATAAATTTTTGACAAATTGAATTGAATGGGTTGACTCACAGCTAGTTAAATGCTGTCTGGAATTCTTATGAATGTGTATGCTAACTTGTGAAGTGGGTTTTTGGATATGACTAGAAGTCTGAAGATCTCCAATTTCTGCCAACTTTCCCGCAATCATTTGCTGAAGGCATCAGAATTACTCATTACTAAGCTTCCCCACTCTTAGCACTAAAACACCATCTGGATGTTTGTTAACATATTCTCCAATGTGAACTTCTTCCCATGTCAAAGGATATCCTCTCCCTTACCCTAATATATGGCAGCCATAGTCAGCTAAATGTTCACAAGATCAGAGTGGAAGGGACTGCACAGTCCCATACTAGAAGAAGAATTCTCAATATGATATCCCTAACAAGAGATCATTCAGCCTTAGGTTGTTGTTTTGTTTTTGGTTTTTTTTGGAGGGCAGTTGGGGTTAAGTGACTTGCCCAAAGTCACAAGGCTAGTAAGTGTGTCAAGTGTCTGAGGCTGGATTTAGACTCAGGTTGTCTTGACTCCAGGGCCAGTGCTGTATTGACTGTGCCACCTAGCTGCTCAGCTTTAGTTATAAGACCACTAATGAAAGGGACCCTACACTCTCTGGAGGCATCCTGTTTCATTTTTTAGACAGTTCTAATTGCTAGAAAGTTTTTCCTTACATGAAACCAAAATCTGCTTCCTTGGAATCTCCACTAGTTGATCCTATTTCTGCCCAACAAAGCCAAATAGAACAATTCAAAACCCTCTTCTATATGATACCTTTTAAAGTATTTGGAAAATTTCTCCCTATCTACTGATTCCTTCTGTAATGCCTTCAATCCAGTTTGTCTCCCTCATCCTTAAACACTCCCTTGACCCTATTTATCCTTCAGTCCCTCGTCTTAGATATCTCTTACTTTTGCCAGCCAAAGTTCTTGAAAAAAAGTT
Organism: Gymnobelideus leadbeateri; assembly: GCA_011680675.1. NCBI lineage: Eukaryota > Metazoa > Chordata > Mammalia > Diprotodontia > Petauridae > Gymnobelideus > Gymnobelideus leadbeateri. The sequence continues at coordinate 145,544 of WOXC01009262.1, forward strand.
CTTTGCACTCACCTTGATTTCTTCTCCTCTCACCCTCTTCTAAATTATCTATGATCTGGCTTCTTTCCTGGTTATTCAGATGAAACTTCTCCAGTGATCTGATTGCCTCATATGTCAGCCTTTTCTCAATTCTCATTCTCCTTTACTTCTCTGAAGCATCTGATACTGATGGTCACACTCTCCTCCCAGTGTAAAGCCAAGCATGAGCAGCTCTCCAGAGGTCTGCTGCTGTGAATAGCTCTAAGGTTCTGGTCACCTTGACCTTTCCTGGTATCTATAACCCTTAGCACCTATTTTCATGGAATTTTCATAGAATTCTCTATGCAAGGAAAGCATGCGGTCATGTGCCCATATATCCATTCAGCTGTCAAATCTTGCTGCTTCTATCTCTAAGTGTTTCATATATATCCCCTTCTCTCAACTCATACAGCCACCACCATGATTCAGGTCCCATCTCTTGTCCCCTGGACTATTACAATAGACTCCTTATTGGTTCCTCTGCCTTAAGTCTCTCCCCATCCAATCTATCCTTCATCTAGCTGCTCTTCCCAAAGTGTAAATCTGTTACATCACTGCTTTATCCAGTAAACTCCAGTGGTTTTTTATTCTCTTTGGGATCAAATGTAAATGTTTAATTGAATTTGGCTCAGGGAGAGAATGACATACATACTAAATGGGATATCTCACCCTACAGGAGAGTGGGGGGAGATGATAGAAGGGAGGGCAGGCTGGAGGGTAGAGAAGTTGAAAGCACCCACTTTTGAAAAGGGACAGGATCAAAGTGGGGAGTGGACCAGGTGGGTGGTGGGATAGGAAGGAGGGAAATATAGTCAATCTTTTATAGTGTATCTACTAAGGTAATGTTTTGCATAGCTATACGTGTACCATATATGTTCCCACTTTTAAAAAAATGTAAATGTTTAGGCATTTAAAGGCCTTCACAACCTGCCTCCAACACATATGTCCAACCTCACTTGCTTCCACACACAGGGGTCTAGCCTGGGGCTTCTTAAACTTTTTCCTCTTACAGCCCCTTAAACACTTCTTAAACTGGAGGTCCCAGTCCCCAGTTAATAAGAGCTGGAGGCACACTGACCTTTTTTTGCCATTTCTAAAACATGGCACTCCATCCCTGGTCTGTCCTCTATGTAAGGCATGCATTCCCTATTCATACCTCTCAGGATCCTGAATTTTCTTCAAGACTCAGGTCAAGTATGACTTTCTGCACAAGGCCTTTCTTGTCATCCCTGACCCCCACCCCCTCTTTCAAAGTCACCTCATATCTCTTTGGTGTGTAGCTGTACAAGGACCCGTTGCCTCCCCTGGCTACACTGGCAACTCCTTGAGAGCAGAGACTATTTTTCCTTTTGTCTTGGTATCCCAGTGGCAAGCACAGTGTCTTGTACACAGTAGGTGCCTATTAAGTGCTTATTGTTTGGTTGTCCTAGCCTATTATTTTGTCTTTTGGGCACTTAACTTTTTTTAATTTGACAAGTTACCTGTACAGTGGAAAGCACTGGAAAACCCAAAGTGAATGGACCTGGGTTCATTTCCTGTCTCTGATGCCTATTATTTGTAAAACCTTGGGCAAGACATTTCACATTCCTGGGCCTGTACAATCCGTGGTTAAACCAGATGGCCTCGGAGGTCCCTTCCAACTCTAGCTCCATGATCTTATGATCCCTCCCTCCACTTGAGGAAGCTTAGCTTAGACATCTTGTTTCTCACCTGGCTGCAGTACTCCTAGATTACTCTGACTTCTCTGCCATGCTGCCATGTCAGGTCCCTTCTTCCCTATCCCCAGCTTTTTAGTTTCCTTTTGTATATTGTTATTAGTTTTCGAGTTCCTTGAGGGCAGGGACTTTCTTTTGTTTCATATTTGTATCCCCTGCACTTAGCACAGTGCCTAACAGAATAGCAGGTGTTTAATAAATGTTTATTGACTATTAACATTCTCAAGTTTGTATCATCTGTAGATTGAATAACCACACTATCTATGCCTTAATCAAAGTTACTAATTTTTTAAAAAAGTGGAATAAAACAAGACCCAGGACAGATCCTTGTGGCATTCTACTAGAGATCTCCTGATATCAACATATACACAGTATTCCCTTTTGGGGACTGACACCAAAAATTAATGATTATTCTGTGGGTCTGGTCATTCAACTAGCTCCAAATACACTAAACTATTTTATCATCTAGTCCACATCTCTATTTTATCCCTGAGACTTAGTTTACCTATTTTTCAACCAAACGTTTGACCATTTCTACAGTTTTTCTCTAATCTAAGCCTAGTAATCTTACCCACCCACCCATTCCCCCCCCCAAAAAAAAAAATTAAAATGATTCTGGCATGATTTGTTCTTGAAACCCAAGCTGGCTCTTAAGTGGTCACCTTTCCATAAGCCATGCATAATCTTTTTAATAATGTTTAAGAATTTTATCATAGGAAACTGTACTTTCTGCTTCAAATTTCATGCTTGTCAGTAGACTGTTTCCATATCCTTAATTTAAATAAGTGCCCCAATGACTCATGGGGTTAAAACAAGGAGCAAGTGAGGTGGCTATATAGCCTCTCAAGAACTCAATATTGACTCTCTGAAAAAAGATGATTTATTTTCCTCTTCCGACAGGATTGGGATAAGACACAGATCATTCTGAGTACTGGGCTAGAATGTTTTAACTCAAATCAGAAGCTAAACAGAAGAAAGTAAGAGCCAAAAGCCAATCCAGATCTGAGAAATCACAAAGAAACCTATATCCTGTGTAATATCAAATGTGAATACTTTCAAAGATCATTGTCCAAATGGTAAAAGGCAAGAGACAGAGGTGGGACACCATAACTTGAGTGTTTAGTGGAAATAAGAAGAAAAAAACAAGGCATCTATCCTCAAGAAGGCCAGTTATAATAGCAAGCTAAAATATTGCAGAGCATAATAAGGGCATATGGTGTTTCATTAATGGAAAGCACTAGAATGTGGGAACATTCTAGAAATAGCTCAGAAATACACTGGTGACTCCAGCACACCTAGAGTAGTGTTCACAGCAAAGACTCTATTGAGCCAAAGCCCACAGTGCTGGAATTACATGACTCTGAAGTGTCTTGTTTGCTCTGTTACTGTTCAGGGGCAGGACATGAGGGATGAAGTACCAAGGAAGTCTTCCATATGCTGCCCCTTAGAGTTCGATGCTATGGGTCTGAGACTAGTTGCCCAACTGATGAGTTGACATAGCTGTCTGAGCATTTGGTCAGTGACAGATCTAGTTGATTAAAGCTCAGAGGTAGTCCATACAACATAGGTCAATACTAAACTTTCAGCAGAACCAGAACCAGGCCAAACACAAAGGACTTTTTTGTTTAAAGAGTGGGACCTGAGGGTGAAGACAATCATGAATTCATTGTCACAGCAAGAGTGAGAAAAACCCAGCACATCATATCTCCCCATATCCCATAAATGCTAGACTCCTCCCCCAATTTCCCTCTGGATTTCCCTATCAAGGTTTTCCCTTTTCCTCTTGTTCTCTATCTTCCACATCTGGGCTTAAACTTCTCTATCAGCCTCCTCTTCCCTCTTCTTCTACTGGTTAAGTGAAAACTTTAAGTGATTAACAGAATAGTTGCATACAATGAAAATGTTGGGGATCCCACTTAGCCCGTTGGCTCATATAACCAATAACTAGTTCACTTAGGGGACACTACCTAAATTGGTGGTCACTCTATCCTGCTTCTGTGATGAGAAACACAGAATTGGTAATTCAAAATGTTAAAGGTAGAAAAAGTGTTCTTAAACTTTTTTTTTTTTGGCATTGTAATAAACACAAAATACAGAACTTTGTTATATATTTGGAGGGAATAGCAAGTTGTACATTATGGATTTACAGTTGCATGTGCAATCATCTTTTTTATTGTATTGTGTCATGGAAATGTTTGTCTTTTTTCCCATGAATTAAAATTAAAATTAAAAATTTTAAATTTAATTATAAAATTTAAATTAAATTTTAAAATTTAAAATTTAAATTAAAAAATTTTAAATTAAATTTTAAAATTTAAATTAAATTTTAAATTAAATAAAAAAATTTTAATTAAATTTTAAAATTTAAATTAAAATTTTAAATTAAGCTTTAAAATTAAAATTAAAAAATTAAAATTAAAATAAATTTAATTAAAAAACAAAAACAAAATAAAATATACAGGATTGCAAAGGTAACCAATTCTATTGAAATTAAATATATTTTTCCTAAGTTTGTGGACTCTCTTGGATGATCTGTGAACCTCAAGTTAAGAACACTTGGAATTTGTTGTTGTTGTTGGGTATTTCATATCTGACTCTACATAATGCCATTTGGGGTTTTCTTGGCAAAGACCCTGGAGTGGTTTGCAATTTCTCCTCCAGCTCATTTTATAGATGAGGAAACTGAGGCAAACAGGGTTAAATGACTTGCCCAGGGTCACACAGTTAGTGTCTTAGGCCATATTTGAACTCAGGAAGATGAGTCTTCCTGTTTCCAATCCCATTGCTCTATCCACTGTGCCACCTAAATGCCCTTGGAATAGGTATTACATCTGTCCACTAAGAATGGTGTCCTAAATCCCTAAATTTTCTAGTACATTCAATGAAAGTTATTAAGACTGATTTCCATTAAGCTGCTTTAAAATTTTTTTTAATTTAGTTATGCCCTGTAGATATTTACTGTTAAATTACAGTTCCTCCCACTTTCTACCATGCAATCAAAACCATGGGTGACAACCTCAATCTCATTTAAAAAGATGGAGACTAATGTAAACAACTAAGAGAAAGAAGTAGAAACCATTTGTTTTTAGAAAAGAAAATTTACTCTTCATTTTGTCACTATTCATTATATACTTGCTTTTAAAAAGTGAGGGTCTGAGTTTATTCGTGGATTCCCATTCTCCACTGTTATTAGTACAGATCATTTAGATTGTATCTAAGGAGTGTTTCAAGGAGGCTGGGATACAAGGCAGGTTGCAAACACTGAAAGCAGCTGTCGAAATCAAAGGCTCATCTTAACATGTAAAAAGCTCAAAGTTGCAAGTTGCCAGCTGTGTTTTCAGCCACACATAAAAGATATAAAAAACCTGGAATACATAAGAATTAATTCCTTAAACACTTTAGGAGAAAAGTGGTGAAGAATAAAAATGCTTTGTTTGGCTTTCTTTCTTTGGTTTATGATTTCAAATGAGTAGGGAGTTCCTAGCAAGGCCTTTTTTTTTTTTTTTGTGAATGCACATCTTCGACTCATAGTCCTAGAGAATTGCCTGGGACTCTGAAAAATTAAGGGACTTACCCAGGGTCATATAATCTAGCATGTATTAGAGACTAGATTTGAACCCAGGTCTTTCTGACTCTGAAGGCAGCTCTTCATTGGTTCCCACTGCCTTTTTACCTACTTTCAAATAACTAGTCTTTATTCTCCATTAGGAAAGAATCACTCAGACATTTCTAGATTATGATTTAATAATTTTGGATAATAATTCAAAAATTACTGGTCAGGGATCTGTTTTCTTTCAGGTTATGCCTTCTGATAAATAGCCTCTTACAAGGCAAAGTCAACAGGAGGGATAGTAACTGAGAAAGATGGTAGTTATTTAGTCATCAACAGGGAAGACCTTTGGGATTCATGGAGAAAGACAATCTTGAGTCAAAAAAAGCACTAATAAGAATAGAACAGCTGCTGTTACCTGCTAGAATCACCTTCTGACAGGTTGCAAGACAATGTCTGGGTGGGATTGCAAAAATAGGGGAGCTAGGTGACACAGGTGACAGAGCCCTGGCCCTGGTGTCAGGAGGACCTGAATTCAAACTGGGAGAAATGATTATTTCTCTGTTATATTAATGACCAATTATTGAATTAGGGCTAAGGTTTCTCCCCCCTTTTATTTCCTCATTCACCTGTAAACTATTCAGGCAGCCTTTGAAGGGCAGGGCTGATGAGATGAAATATTGGGTAGACACACCTCACTGGGAAACCTCGGATCTGTTCATAAGGTAAAGAACTTTAGTTTGCATGAATTGAAGGATTCTGGCCCATTGTTTTAGTCAGACAGGGCTGGGTAAAAGTGGATTTCCCCCCCTTTTTTTCCTAGATTACCCTAGACAGGGTGATATGTATAGATAAGTCACTTTGATCAATCGTAGTCAGGTCTTTCAGGCCCTCATTAGCATAAACCCTCCTCTCATTATAATATTCATTCTTCTTATTGTTAACCAATCAGAACTGATTGCCACCCTCAAGAACACCTATTCTTCCAAGGGCAAGTAAGTATTGAGTGGGTTCCACGAAGGATCTTGGGCACTGGCGAGTGCCACTTAGCCCTTTTATTAATTAGATGCTAATATGATTAACAAAATGATTAATCATCTAGAAACTATTTCTCTTGAACCTTTTATACTTCACAAAATAAGGCCTCCAGAACTTCCTATCTGTGTGACTCTGGGCAAGTCACTTAACTCAGATTACCTCCAAATAAAATAAAAATAATATGGAATTATAGGAGCAGCCAGGTGGTGCAGGAGATAGAGTGCTAGGTCTGGAGTCAGGAAGATTCAACTTCATGAGTTCAAATTCAGCCTCAGATCATACTAGCTGTGTGACCCCTGGGCAAGTCTCTTAACCCTGTCTGCCTCAGTTTCCTTATCTGTAAATCGAGGCTAGAGAAGTAAATGACAGACCATTCCAGTAACTTTGCCAAGAAATCCCCAGATGGAGTCACAGAGTTGGGCATGACTGAGCAACAACAAAAAATGAAATTATAGCTAACTAGTGTTTAAAAGAACTTGGCCTAACACTATACTGAGAACAATAATATCATACTGCCTGCTGCAAACTGAGTTGTTAAAAAATTTTTTTTTAAAGACTGCTCACATTTGTGCAAAATACTTTTGATTTAATACCAAAATCTATTTATGCAACAAAGTCTGTGGCAAGCACACAAATGTGGATGTGTAAAGAATTCTACAACTAGCATGCTTTGTGGTATTCTTTATTTAAAAATTGTGAGTTGACTACAGCTGTAGTGTTCTCATTTCTTACCATTTTTATGGTATAACAAACTGGGGAAAACAGCATAATTTCAAGAAGGTATTAAAAAAAAAACAAACACATATACACACACATACACACACGCACACATACATCATTATTATCTAAACACATTTAAAAATGGTGAGAAAAGCTCTGAATACACTAAATCAAATTAAAAACCCTTCCTTATAATGTGGCAATACTGTGGCTAGGAAAACAACATTCTTTTATCTGTTAAGAAGAAATAAAGTAAAAGACACTCTGGCATTTGGAACCTAGCAGCAAAGAGCAAAGCAGATACAAAGTTCATTAAAACATAAAACACAAAATAAAGAGACAGAAAACTAGGTAACAGCAAATATCCTAAAATTGATACTGTGTAGGATTGCACTGATTGTTCATTGAGAAATGGTTTAAGGAACTTTTAAGAACTACCCTTTTCCCCCGACATTTTAAATTGCTGCACATTACAAATAAGGGAAAAGGAAAAAAAAATATGTGTATATATATGCATATATATATATATATACACATATTTATATATATATGTATATATTTGGAATGCTATACACACAAACAAAATGCATTTTGCACATCAGCTCCAGGCCTCTGTTATTAGCCTTGAAAAAGAAATAGCTAAGTGCTAGCTAGGATTGTGAAAGAAAGTAAAAAACTTTAGGATCAAAGATTCCAAGTCTGAGTGTATTTATCAGACCTGAGGAGAAATCACAGGGTTTGTTTTGTTTTTTTGGGGGGAGGGGTGCAGGTTTGCACATTAAAAATGAAAAACATTGTGGAACATATAGGGTATACAAGCTTCTTTGGAAAGTGTATGGAATAAAAGAATAATTCAACTCTAAGACTACTTTTGAAGGTGATTCTGAAGTACATGATGGTCTACAGCTAAGTCAGTTGAGATCTGTTTCATAGTGGCCAAATAAATAATAATGATTATAGAAGACTACCTTTTTTACCAAACCGATTTTTGAACATTCCAGTGCAAAAATCTTTACCTGTATGTGCCTGACTGGTAATAGCACATATCTGACTCCTTACTTATGAAGAGAATTATTGACCAGCATTTTGATTCCCCTCCCTCCACTTACGTTAAGTTTATTTCCTGTATAAATACCTGAAGCTATTAGATACTTGCAAGGAAAAGAAAAGACTTTTTTTCCACTTGGTTAGGCTAGAAGGACAGATACTGTATTTTTCCAAGTAAATTGAGAGACTGTTTAGTGGGAAGTGATGTACTAGGTACTGATCTCAGGGCTAAACAGAGCAGTTGCTGAGTTCATATCCAAGAGAACTTGGAAAGGTAGTGAAGAGGGATTAGAGGTCCCAGGAGCAGCAGCACACTTGCAAATAAAATCTCTCTCTTAAGTTTACAAGGGCTCCATTGGTTCCAGAACAAAGCCCTGCCTTGGTAGACCAAAAAGTGTTTCCTGGTGTCATGGGGCAAGGAGAAGAAACCTTAGAAATCCACAAAGAACTTAGAAGCCGAATTAGCTGCTGTGGTCTTAGTCAGGACCTAGGCTACAATCTGAGTTATCATACGAGATCCCAAGGGAGGGGTGTGATTTTAGAAACACAGGTGAGACAAGTGTTTTTCTGCTCTCTTCCCTAGAAAAACCAGTTGATCAAAACATGATTCCACAGGACCAGTGATAAAGCATGCTGCCCACCTCCTGACAGAACAGTAATGGATTTGGGGGTCCTGAACGAGTCATACAGGGTGTCTTTTATTTTATGGCTGAAAACTGCCCTAGGACTTTGTGAATATCCTGTATATTTTGGGACATTGCCAATATGGGAATTCACTTCACTTGACTATGCATATTGGTTATAAGGTGTTTTCTATTGGTTTGTTTTTGTTTTATTTGCTTTACCTTCAATGGGAGAGGAGGTGGAAGAGAAAAAAAACAATTTTTGGTTAATCGAAAAATTAAATTAAAAAACCAAATTGGTCAGGCAAATGATTGGATGGCTTTTCTACAATAAAACTAGCCACTCCAGCATGTTAAGGTGCCCACTAATTCAGATTAATGCCCATAAATAAAGCGGAGAGGTATCAACTGATCATGCTGATGAATCAACCCCCAAATGACCTAAATATATAATCTATCACACTAGGTGGTTTGAATATTTTGGTTTGTTTTTTCCTGAATTTTACAGAAACAGTCTTCATAACAGGATTTAGAAAAGGCTCTTTCTTTGTAGCCTTGTGTTACTCTTCCTCTTCTTCCTCCTCTTCCCCCTCTCCTTCACCTTCTCCTTCTTTCCCCATGGTTTCCACAATGAGCTCAGCAGTGCAGGTGGCTTCTCCCAGGCTGTTGACGGCTTTGCAGGTATATTTGGCATCATCATCCCCACAAACATCAGCGATAATTAAAGAGCAGTTCCCATCCTCATCGTAGTCTATCTGGAAATGTCGAGATTCCCTGATGGACTGGTCATCTTTGAACCAGACGACCTCGGGGTCTGGGTACCCTGCAGCACACACAGAGGGAACAATATTGGTTGCAGTAAGTATGTCTCCCACCTTGGCCTCAGTGTGTATTCAGTCAATTAATTAAGGGGAGAAGGGCAAAAGTGTTCTATTTGCCTTCAGGAAACATTTAGGTACTTAGGTTTCAATAGAAATGTGTGTAGAACTAGCTCAAACCAAAAAGAGAAGCTAGAAGGGTGGTCATCTTCCCATCTGGCTCACTCTGTGCCTCGTTCCAGTCTGGGGATGGTCAACATCAAGTCTCAGGATAAAGTTTCACTCATTTCTATACACACATAATTTGTGGTCTTCTTCCAAACTCCAAAGGGTGATGGCATCAGGAATCTACACCTGAAACAGACCTTAGAAGCCACCAAATCCATCCCCCCCTCCCTCATTTTACAGCTGAGGAAACAGGTCCAGGGATGTGACCAAGGCAATACAAGTAGTACAAGCCAGAGGAGGCACTTGAATTACAAACTGTAATTTGGTAGTAAGAGTGAACAGGGAGACTGATAATGTCACAGAGTGGTCATGATAAGAAAAATCTAGTTATCTAGGTGGTACAATGGGTATAATGCTGGGCCTGAAGTCAGGAAGACCTGAGTTTAAATATGGACTCAGACACTTGCGTGAACTTGGGCAATGCTTCCTGACTCAGTTTACTTATCTGCATAGTGGAGACAAAAATAGCAACCACCTCCCAGGGTTATTGAGAAGATGAAATGAGATGCTGTTTGTAAAGTGTTTTTACAAATTTGAAAGTGCTATCTAAATGCTAGCTATTATTGTTAGCTATTACAATAATTTGCTGTGATGGGTAAAAATTGACTCTCCAGGTTGATCTTGGATTATACACTAGGTATATTGCTAAAAAGTCTTGTGTAAAAGAAATACTTGTCTGCCAATACTCATCTGACTTCCATTTTAATTTTGAAGATATTTTCTTACATAAAAATTTCTAGCCCCCAGTGCAGAATAAAAATCACATTTAAAGACTTAAGAATCCTAACATTCATTGCAAGGCGCATTCTGTCCTTGTTTATCTGTTCAGAGTCAATGTGCTTGAATTCTCCTACACACAACCCCCACCAGAAGGCAGACCAATGAATAATTGCTTATGTAAAAACACTTTAAAAAAAAAAAATCAGATGGTGGGGAGAGGGTCCAAACCTGTGATTTTATTTATTTGGAGAACTCTGAGGGTGTAAACACCCTCCACCAATGTAGATCGTTTGTCAACTATAAATTACAACTAAAATGACAACTTGTTTGTAGATTACAGGGCTGCCTCTATGCAGTTAAATGACTTGCTTTTGTCACATGGCAGGTATGAACAGGCAGGTCTTGAGCCCAGGCTCTAGTACTGGCTTGCCATCCACTAGTCCCAGGTAGTCCACTTCAGGGATTTTGTCCAAGACCCCAACTTTTTAAATTATTCTGCTTTCCTCTCCATTCTTGCCAATCCCACAACCTCTCCCAATCTTCTGCCCTGGTATGTCTTTGGGACAATGTTTATGGTTCCTACGGGCATTATATCATTTATCCTATTAAATATTTTTCTCACCCCATCAAGACCTACCCAAAAATCTGTCTCCCCAGCTGCTCAGGTGTCCTCCAAAAACCAACTTGTATTTATTTTGTATACATTTGGTAGGAGAAGCAGTGGATGGTACAGTGGATAAAACAAGCTTGGGTGATGGAAGTATATACACACACACACACACATATATACCCAATATATATTAAATATATAGCCAAATGAATATGTATACATACACACACATATACATATGTGTATATATGTATATGTGTGTGTATGTATATTCAGAAAATAACGAATGTTCTGCCATTTCTCAAAATGCATATAGAAATGTGAACTAAACAGGGGGCCAAGGGAATGCTACTTGCAGCTTACCTTCTATCTTGCAGTCAAATCTAGCAGCACTCCCCTCCACAACCTCTATGTCAAGAATGGTCTTAGTGAAGTAAGGTTTTACGTGGGGCTTCTCTTCAGCAACTGCCTCCAGGAAAGCTTGGGAGACATCTTCTGTGGGGAGCAAAGGACAATGGGTAATAACTTTGGAGGGAGGTTTCTCCAGAATCAAGAGGATGCATAGCTATCCCCCACCCCACCCTCCATGCCTTTGGCCCACCTATAAACTATAGCCCTAACAATCAGGTTTTAAAAAAAAATCTTCCCCCTCCCCATTATAAATGAACAAAACACTTCAAACATAGAGAAATGAGTCATGGGCAGGCTTGCCCCTGGGCCTTGTGGGCTTGCTGCCAAATGGCTCCTGGAAGATGCCCAAATCAGGGATAAGGACAGCCTTACCCCTTCCTCCCCACTGCTGTTAATGCCAATGCATTCAAAAAGAGATTCCCTTTTTAAAAGAGAGACATCTGCTTTATGCTTTTTATACAGCTGGCATTATTTGGGGGAGGGAGGCGGGCAGATATCAGGCCTGGGGGTGTTCTGCTTGACACTTGTGTTTCATATTGTTTCAATAGAAAAAGAAAACTATGCAAGCTTCTAAGAGCATTTTAGGTAGATAGCCCTTTGCCCTAATCCAGCAGCTCAGCCTCCCTTCTGACCCTTGAGCAAGAAGAACCAAATCCTAGCTGCACTTGAAACTTTCTAGCACTTTTCATTCCTTTCCCTCACTGTAGAAATAGATTTAAGGTTTGATCAGGAAAAAAAAATACTCAATAACTGCATTATAAAGTTTCCAGAACCTTACTGCAATCCCAAGAGGTACCAATACAAGCATTATCATCTCTGTTTTTACATGAAGAAATTCAGAATCATAGAAATTAAGCAATTTGCCTAGGTGTCAGAATCAGGCCTAGAACCTAGCTAAGACTTACTTCCTCAAGGGATAGAGTATATCTAAGTTTTGGAGTTGGGAAGATTTGAGTTTGAATCCTGTCTCTGATATTTGCTAGCTTTGTGAATCTAGGTACAGTTTCTTCATTTATAAACTAGGTAAGATAATAGTACCTATCTTACAGGGTTGTTATGAGGCTTAAATGAGATAACCCAGGTAAAGTACTTTGCTATATAAATGATGCTGATTATTCCAAGTTCAGGGCTCCTAACCCCAAAGGCGTCAGACTCACAGTCTGGCAGCTCATAGCCTCACAACTCCTAAATGTAGCCCTAATCAGAATAAAATGTAATTGGAAAAAAGATTTTTTAAAATAAAAATCAATACAACATAGATAATGTTAACCTGTAGTTTTCTAAGTCAATATGTTGCTGCAGGGACAAGTTCTGTAATTTACAGGATCATTTCAGGAGGCCAGAATGGGTTTAAAATATTTGTTTTTTTTTTTAAAATAGTTCCAGGATTAAGAAAGGCAATGTCCTTCATTGATCAATCAAATAATCTATTATTTGAGTTTGATATCACTGCTTTATATTCTATTATCTCTCTTAGCCCACCGCTGCTCCCAAGTTGATTCTAGGAACATAAGGGTTATTTGGACAGTTGGGAGAACGGAATAAAACAGAATAAGTTCCTTAAATCTACAGACCCCACTTGGCGAGTCATATTAGCTTAAGGTGAAGTTCAGGACTAGCCAAACACCCTCTTGCTTCTGATATGAGGCACAGACAGGCCTCTGATGACTTCTCTCCAAAGCAAAAGCTACCTGACAACGTGGTGCATCTAATCCATGGGAAGTGCCTCAGTGATAAAAAGGTAGACTGGGTCTGAGCTCACATGAAGATGGACACGGGCTCTTGCTAAGACACTTGAAAAACAACTTTATTGTCCTTTTTCCTTGTCCTTGCCACCTTCCCAAGAGTCGCACAATCTGATCATTACTACTGCTAAAATGTCATAGTAGACGGAGAGTCAGAGACAAAGTCAGGAAGCCTGGGTTTTAGTCCGGCCCCTGACTTATCCTGGCTGTGTGACCCTGAACAACTCGTTGGACTTCTCAGGGCCCTGGGCAGCTCTTTAATCCTATAGGCTGCAGCACAGTTGTGAATCTGCAGGGGTAGAGGTCGGTCCTTTCCTGGGAGTTATCTATGCCAAAGAAATCCTAGGACTGACAAAACAATAATAGGAATAATCATAATAATTAAGAGCTTTAAAGTTTGTCAAATGCTCTGAGCAAAAACAACAAAAAAGCATTTGTTGGAAATTCTTGGGAAAAGGATGGCAAAAGAAATTGCGACCAAATGGTTCTCAAATAATGTTCCTCGTTTCCTTCTGGGGCCATCAAATTGAGGGTTGAAACCATATTTTTAAAAAATCTCCAACTTAATTACTGGTCTCAGGGTCAGGAAGTCCAGCAGCATCTTCAAATCCCTTCTTCACCATTGTGCAAAGGATAATTCAAAATGTTATCCCTTCCTCTCCCCATTGTTCCCTCCTCTCCCCAGCTACTACTTAAGGATACAGTGTTTTGGTGAATGCCTTACCTTCTGTTTCTAGCTTTTCTGCATTTAGAGGGCTGGTTGGTGACCCCGTAGAGGACTTTCTGCCACTGAGCCCCGAGATCATTGCCATAGAGGACAGTCTTCCTATCGCTCTCACAGCATTGCCTGTTTTCTGGAAAAATAGACACACAGGGCTAGGTTCAGAAAAACTTCTTTCAATTCAGCTCAGTTGCAGCAGGAGGGTTGAGAAGAGAGTGTAGCCAAGAAGGAATGAGCGTTAGTCCTCCCTGAGAAAAGAGCCCCACAGGCTGATCCTGCTAGAGGAATGAGCCAACCCCTGCACTGCTCAGTTCTATCAGCATGTCAGAAGATGTTCAGAGAATGGAATGGGGCCCTGGAGCTGACTTGGTGCGTTAATGTGACTAAACAAGGTCAACATGAGACAAAAACTCTTTTCAAACTTTGCTTCAACTCCCATAAAAGGGATAGTTTATATAAAGTGACTGCGAGCGTAGACAGCTACAAAGACTTATTGCTAACTGGACCTGGACAGGGCTGGCTCTCAAAATGCTGCTCCAGCAGTTTGCTTCTAATTGGTTGAGGGCTCTGTTGCTAAAGAAGTAAAGGGAGTTGAGTTGAAAAGAAAAGCTTCTTGAAAAGATAGGTTCTCGGGCAACTCCATTTGTGATCCAGCACTCCCTAGGCCTCAGTTTCTTTGTCCAGAAAAAAGAGAGTTTTTATAACAAATGGTCTTTTGGCTCTTTCCTCATCTATAGTTTTTTCCAGTTCTTCAGAGATTTAAAAACAGTGAATGTTTTAATACTTATTTTTCTCTTACATTACTGCCCCTTACACTGCACACCCTACTTCACCCTCCGCTTTGCCCCCAGCACAATCCTCCCTTAAAGCAAACAAGAATCACTATTCACCAAAACTAATTAAGACACTGGCCATATTTGTCAACGTATATCCCTCAGTTTTCAGCTCTAGTCCATCATCTCTTTGCCAAAAAGAAAAGTCAGATTTCACCATCTGTCTTCTGGAGTCAAGAGCAGTCACTGCCCTAATCAGAGTTCTGATGTCATTCAATGACATTCTTTACATTTACAATTTTACATTCTTTATTATTTGGGTCACTGTGTAGAGCAAAGGTTCTTAACTTAGGGCCCATGATTTCAGGTCTGGGAACTTGGATGGGGGGAAAAAATTTCACTAACCTCTAACTAAAATGTACTATTTCCTTTAATTATTTAAAAATATTCTGAGAAGGGGCCCATAGGTTTTGCCAGACTTCCAAAGGGGTCTATGCCACAAAGAATTAAGATCTCTTGGTGTGAACTGTTCTGGTTTTGCTTACTTTGCATCTATTCATACAAGCCTCCCCCAGGTTTTAAAAATTCTCCATATTTAATCATTTTTATGATTTATATTGTGCTATGTCTTATGACACAATAAAATTTTTCTTTCTGGCTAGTTCCTATATAAGCTGTGAAATCTCACAAAGGACATTTCTAAATGTAGGTATTAAAAAAGGCAGCAGATACTTGTTCTTCTGGACATTCTGATCTTCACCCCTGACACCCTGGGGCTGGAATCAGCCTGCTAAGGATGGTCCCATAATTCTTAACTACAGTTTCTTTGTACAGTCAGTCCAAGCAGAAAACAGAAAGTGCTTTTGTGGAGAAATTGCCAAGAACATACAATATTTTCTTTTTATGACCCCCAGTTTCAATTAGAATCCTAGACACTTTTATGATTGAAAGTGAAGGAAATAGAACCAGGAGAACAATATACATCATAATTATGATGATGTAGACAAAAAGAATACTAAAAAGCTGAAATAAATTGCAATGACCAATTTTGGTCCCAGAGAACAGAATAATCAATCTTCAATGCTTAAGCACTTACTAATGATAGGTCAGGACCAGGGAGATCTTGGTGAAGTCCTGACTCTGACACATAGTGTCAAGACCCTCTACAATCCGCTACCACTGTTTTTTTTTTTTTAATGAATTTTTATTAATCTCTTTTTACAAAATTACCTGAAATTTCCCCTGAATCTCTCCCCCCACTCCCCACTGAGCACTCTGCCTTCTCAGCTTTATTTCTTTTTGGGGGGGATTAACAAGCTTACTTTAATCAAACAAACATATATTACCTAGTTCAGGGGGGAAAGGTCAACACCCCGAACTTCAGAGTATACAAACAGATCAAAGAGACAGGCTTCCAGACTGTCCAACCATTATCAATACCAAATCACAGTTACCAGAGAGGGAAGCATCAACATCTGGGTTTTCAAAGCCGGGGGGCTCTCAACAACGGCTTCCCAGAGTCTCATCTGGTCAAATCACACAACACTTCTCAAAGTGAGCCCCCTCAGCTTTATTTCATACCACTCCTTTCCACATAGTATATACTCTTCTACCTATTAAACTTCCATCCTTCACACGTACTTCAGGATTTTTGATCCCTGTGCCTGGAAGTCCACGTCAGACTGACTCATTTACAGGGTCACCTTTAGTCCTAATCTATGGTTCTATGATACTGAGTTTTCCCTGATGCCCATTCCCCACTCCTTGGGTCTCAGACATCGTTTTGTTTACACCTCTCAAATACTATTTTGCATTTAGTTATTTTTTTATATGAGTTGCATCCCCTTAGATAGACTGCAGCCCCAGTGAAGTCAGGGATTTTATCTTCATATTACCCCCAGTACCTGGCACTGCACTCTGTTGTAGAGGAGATACTGAAGAAATGTTTGTAGAATCCCCTTTGTACACCTATTTTACCTTGATCAATCCTGGCATATTCATTATGATACAGAAAAGTCATCCAATAAAATATTTTGAATTTGGAATCATTAAAAGACTTTGTCTGATTTATTGAGAAGCTGAGATATGATATATATGTTAAATTCCACACATAGAAGGGAATCTATTTATAAATGGGCTAGGCCATCTGCACATTGGCAGACAAGAGCTGAGCAGGGGCAAAGAATGTTTGACTCAAGGCTTAATCATGAGGTTAATTTTTTCATTGTACTCAAAACTAGATAATTTTTTTTTTGCTTTTTTTTGGGGGGGGGGAAGGTTGGGCAATTGGCGTTACGTGATTTGCCCAGGGTCACATGGCTAGTTTTGTGTTAAGTGTCTGAGGCTGGATTTGAACTCAGGTCCTCTTAGCTCCAGGGCTGGTGCTCTATTCACTTTGCTACCTAGCCTACCCAACTAGATAATTTTATAAAGCAATTAATTTAATTAAATAAAATTTCAGAGTCAGAAGGCATTTTGGTAATTTTTGTTGTTCAATAGTTTCAGTCCTTTCCAACTCTTTGTGACCCCATTTGTGGTTTTCTTGGCAAAGATACTGGAGTGGTTTGCCATTTCCTTCTCTAGCTCCTTTTACAGATGAGGAAAATGAGGCAAACAGGGTGAAGTGACTTACCCAGGGTCACACAGTAGGAAGTGTCTGAGGTCAGATTGGAATCAGAAAGATGAGTCTTCCTGGCTTCAGGCCAGAGGCTCTATCCATTGCACCACTAGATGCCCTTTTAGGTGATTATTTGTACTTTAAAAGCAAAACTACTTAACAGAAGCCCACAGTTTCATATACTAACCCATTTTACACTTATTGAAATGTTTATATCTGTGGATGATCATTAAAAAAGGAAAACAAAAGAAAGGAAGGAAGAGATGGGAGAGACACTATGAGGGAAGAACAGATTTGGTGACTGGATATGGGAACAAGGGAAAGGAAGAGTCAAGTGTGGCTCTGAGATGTGAAGCCTGGATGCCAGTAAATTAATTACATCTGCCTACTCCTCATCCCTGCATCAGCTACCCAGCCAGCTGCTTATTTGCCATCATTATTAATATCAAGCCTACATGGCAGATGCTTCATACAAGGTTCAGTCTCACCAGGGCAAAAGGGGTTTGAAATCACAGGATTTTACAGGTCAAAGGGCTCTCAGAGGTCATTTAGTTCAAACAATACCTTTCCCAAGATATGTGGTCATCCGGCTTTTGCCTCAAGACCTCCAATAAAGAACCCCTACCACCCCCAAGGCAGCTCACTCTTCTGGATAACTCTGTTGTCCAGTCATCTCTGTAACATCTACCCATTGTTCTGACTTAATCTGAGCACTGGAGGCCTTCAATACCTATAGCTTGTAGACTTTATCCCCTTCCTTTCTTGGAAAATCAGGACATCTACCTTTCTTCACTCCAACTCTCTCTCCTACTCTCCACAACTCTCAAAGATCATTGACAGTAGGGTTCTACAGTCACATTGGTTATTTCATCATGCAAGAGCGTACTTCATCTGAGCCTGATTCAGTCTCCTGGTTTCCTCCTCTCCTTATGGCCCCTCCCTCTACATACTCACAGACACAGAACAGTGGAACATGGTAGATAGGGAGTCAGATGAGGAACCCAAGCCAACAGGCTATGTGACTTGCTTTCTGACTGAAGAGGGGTGAATCTTACTGTTCTTCTAGCCATTTTTAGAATTTAACCTGAGAAAACACTTGCTTCAGTCTTTATGTTGCTGGTCTTGTCACGTACCTGCTTCCCAATCCACTTTGCCTGAAAATTCTTGAGGACCTCCTTGGTTGGTGACTTGTCTTTGCCCACCTGTTCTACTTTGCTTCTTCAATCATTTAGATTAGATAGTCTTATCCATTTGGCAGTTTGGAGAAAACTGTAGACCCCTTTTCAGAATGAAGTTTTTCTTTTTTTTTTAAATTTTATTTATTTATTTTTTGTTTTGTTTTTTTGGAGGGGGGAAGGCAGGGCAATTGGGGTTAAATGACTTTTGCCCAAGGTCACATGGCTAGTTTTATATTAAGTGTCTGAGGTTGGATTTAACTGTGATTTATTCACTGAGCCACCTAGCCTCCCCAGAATTAAGTTTTTCAATGCATAAAGCAAACATAGAATTATAAAGGATATCAATTATATTGAAATATACTTATCAAAATATTTTTAAAAACAAGGTCATGGACTCCAGGTTAAGAACCCCTGCTTTAAGTCTAACAATCATAGAATTTTGGTATTTTAGAGTTGGAATGAAACAGATCATTTACAGAAAGTTTTTGCTTTCACATTACCAAATTTGACTTGATGTAAAGAATTCTGAAAGAAATCTGCATTCCAAAAAAAAAACCCTATGTCAACTTAATTGTATTGTACAGTATAGTCTTTCTACTCCTGCTCCTTTTCTCAGCACTCTGTGGCCTTCCACCCCCTGACCAAAAAGAAAAACCCCAAAACCCACCAAGTGAAAGCATAACCACTTCTGCTGGTGCCAGATTGGGGGCTTGGCTTGAGACGTCCAGTGCCAAAGGTTGACCTTTGCCCAGCTCTGCCTACCTGACTACTTCCCCGTGTCTGTCTTTGTCCCTCCAGGCATGGGCACCACTAGTCTGTTTCCTTCCCCCCCTTCCCCCATGGCCATGTGTTGCTCATCCTCTCCTGTCTGTGTCTGCCCCCTGTGTGTTTTTCCTCTTGGTTCTGGCTTGGTCCCCACATGTTCCTCCTCCTGCTTTCACTTCTCTGTCCCAGCTCCCACATGTCCTTCAACATGGGCACATGAACCCTGTCTCTTGCCCTGCCCCACTTCCATGGGCAGATTCACATTGTGTAGAACTTGCTTTACTTAGAGGTCTGCAGAATGGGTCACTTACATAAAAAAGTAAGAACTGTCTCATTTAATACATGGAAAAGTGGAGGCTGAACAAAGTTAAATAATTTGCCTAAGGTCACATAACTCATTAATGGCCAAGCAGAGCAGAATATCTGGCTTCTACATCAATGCACTTTCCATGAGATGGTGCAGTTTCGTAATTATTATTTACATGGACTTTGGCATTCCTGAACACTTAAGCAGGTGGTGCCCCGTGGCCTGATTTGTATCACAGAACTGGTCTGTGGACCCTGCTACGACAACCTGTGACCTGGAAGATGTGGGAGAATGGAGTCACTAATAAGTATTTATCAACTGTCTGCCTGACCGACCACAAACAGAACCAAGAATGTTAGGATGGGGCACAAATTTGGGGGAGGAAGGTTACTTCATGTCCACATATGCTTTATAGCAGAACCATGGTAGCCTTCCAGAAATGTACTGTGCTCTAAAAAGAAGCTGCTAGTCACAACCAAGCAGACTACTTGGTTGCCATTTTCTTGACATCTAGGGAGAAGCTAGTATCTTCAGAAGGGATGATGCTTTTCTTGTCTATGCATCCCCCTCAGAAATTTTACCTCAACCAAAAGCCAGCTGCCACACACAAAGTGAGCTTCTCAGGAGAAATACTTCCTGGAATGAATCAGCCATGGGTTGAGTGGGGGGCAATAATGAATATAGTGCCTGGCCTGAAGTCAGGAAGACTCCTCTTCCTGAGTGCAAATCTGGCCTCAGATGCTTCCTAGCTGTGTGACACTGGGCAAGTCATTTAACCCGGTTTCCTCATCTATAAAATGAGCTGGAGGAAGGAACGGCAAACCATTCCAGTATCTCTGCCAAGAAAACCCCAAACAAAGTCACAAAGAGTTAGACACAACTGAAATGACTGAACAAAGTGTTTCGTATTCTGCTCTGGCCAGACCATATCCTGAGATTTGTTTTCAGGGCTCCTTATTCTTTTTTTTTTCTTTTCGGAGGAGGGAAGGCAGGGCAGTTGGGGTTAAGTGACTTGCTCAAAGTATCACAGCTAGTAAGTATTAAGTGTCTGAGGCCAGATTTGAACTCAGGTCCTCCTGACTCCAGGGCCAGTGCTCTTTTCACGGTACCACCTAGCCGCCCCAGGGCTCCTTATTCTTGAGGATGTCCCAGTGCTCCCCAACCTCTGAAGCAGGTAAAGATAGAGTAGCCTGCAGTCAGTTAGTCCATAAACATCTGTTAAGCACTTACTATGTGCCAGGGACTGTCCTAAGCAACGGGGATATGAATAGTAAAAGTATGAATAGTAAAAGATAGTCCCTGCTCTCTGGGAGCTCACAGGCTAATGGGAAGGACAACAGCTATGTAAGAAGAAGGATACACTGTAGACAGTCAACAGAGGCAAAGCACTGGGATTAAGAGGGATCAAGAAAGGCTTGTCAAAGGAGGATGTAACTGGGACTTGAAGGAAGCCAGGGGAGCCAGGAGGTAGAGCCGAGGAAGGTGGGAAGTTCCAGGCATGGAAAACAGCCAGCGAAAATGCCCCGTCAGAAGACTTGTGCAGAGATGAGGAAGGAGGCCAAAGGCACTGGATTGCACAGTACATGAGAGTGGGAGAAGCCCAGCGAGGTGGGAGGAGGGAGAGCAGGTTATGAAGGGCTTTGAATGCCAGGCTGAGGGCTTTAGATGTGATCTTGGAGATGATAAGAAGTCTCGGGAGTTTGATGAGTGTGTATGGGGAGATGACATGGTCAGATCTGTAACTTGGTAAAATAACTTTGACAATGGGGTGCAGGATAGACAGTGGTGGGGAGCCCTGTGGCAGGGGGACCAACAAGGAGCCTGTTCCAAGGGTCCAGACTTGGGGTGACGAGGGCCTGCACCAGCATGGCAGGAGTGTCAGAAGATGTTTTAAAGGTAAAACTGACAGGCCTTTGCAACAAATTATACATTGGAAATGAGAGTGAGGAGTCTGGGTGACTGGGAGGATTGTGGTACCCCAGAGAGAATAGCAACATTAGGCTGGGGTAGGGAAAAGATAACAAGTTCAATACCATACATGCTGAGTTTAACATATTTACAGGATGTCCAATTTGAGTTGTCCAAAAGGTAGTTGGAGATCTGTGACTGGAGGTCAGAAGAGAGGTTAGGGCTGGAAATGTAGACTGGAGAATCATCTGCATAGAGCTGATGACTTGAATCCATCAGCACTGATGAGATCACCAAGTGAAACAGCATAGACAAAGACTCAGGACAGAGTCCGGGGGACCTCCTGTGGTTAGTGGGAATAACCTATATGGAGATTCAGCCAAGGAGGCTCAGAAGGAACAGTCAGAGATTTAGGAGGAGAACCAGGAGAGAGTGGGGTCAGGAAAGCCCAGGGAGAGGAGATCATCAAAGAGGACAGCAACAGGGTCAGCGCCTGAAGAGGTCAAGAAGCAGGGAGATTAAGAAAACGCTGTTGTGTTTGATGATAAAAAGATGACAAGAAAGCAGTCTCAGATGAATGATGAGTGGAAGCCAGAATGTTGAATGTAAGAGAATGAGAGGAAAGGAAATGGAGGCGTCGATGGCAGACTGCCTTCCCACAGTTTCGACACAAAAGGAAGAGAGAAACGGGAGGATATTTAGCAGAGATGGAGGGATCAAGTGGGGCTTTTCTGAAGATGGGGAGGGCAGGGAAGCAGCTGAGAGACAGGGAATGTCTGAGGATAGTAGGTGAGACAAATGATGGAGGAGGCAACGTGCTGAAGAAGTCGAGATGAAATGGGGTAAATTGTGCACACAGAGGGGCATGCCCTAGCAAGGAGAAGGGCCATTACCTGCAACAAGTGTGAAGGAGCAGATTGTGGCAGAAGATGATTCGCCCTTGGCAAATGGTCTCAGATTGAGGACTCTAGTAAAGAGCCCTTCAAATCATTCCCCACATGTACTCATCACTTGCACAGGCTACCATAGCCTGGCTTCTGTCTTTTATTACAGGAAACCCCCAATTTATAAACAACTTACACAAATAAATGAGAAACAGTGAAGTCTGAGCCTGGAACTTTCACCTTTGACCCTCATTCTGATTGTGCAGGAGGTGATTAACCTCCCAGAGTTTATCTCCTTTTTTTTTTTTTGGAGGGCAGTTGGGGTTAAATGACTTGCCCTAAGTCACATGGCTAGTAAGTGTGTCGAGTGTCTGAGGCCAGATTTGAACTCAGGTCTTCCTGACTCCAGGGCTGGTGCTCTATTCACTGTGCCCTAGCCCCACTAGAGTTTATCTCCTTATTTATGAAACTAGATAGAGCAGTACTTTAAGTTTCATCTTTATTTCTTCATTTAAATTTTTAATGAAATATATGGCATACAAGCAGTCACTAAAAGTATGACAAAAATACAAGACTGGAAAAAAGGGGTGTTTCAGATAAAAACATTATTATGCATTAATAATCAAAGATCTAATACTTGGAGGGAAAATCTGCATTAACTGAATATATTCATCACTGAGATAATCATCTCATACTCCTCCAACAGGGAGAAATGTAATAAGTGCTTGACAACCAGAATGCTTTTTCACCTGGATTACATTAGAACTCAGTGTTATCTATCTTGTTTTGCAAAATGAGAAGGTCATTCTTCTGGCTGAAACTAGAAGCTCGTTAAAAAAATTTCTCCCAATCTTTATTCCCTTTCCCCCCCATTTATTTCTTTTCTGTTTCTTGAAATTAAACATCAATTTCATTTTTACTAACCAAGAATCTTTTACATTTTTTGAAACAAACAAATTCCTAGTTGATCCCAAATCCTTTTGGGGGGCATTTGGCAAAAGCTCTTTATTGCTTTCAACCTGTAGTGTAGGTTGGACCTTTGCCTCCCAGCCAAGAACTGACTACCTGACTCTGGAATGTTTCCATAAAAACTCTCTCACCATTGATGATAAGGCACCACTGATTGACAGACAGAATCCTTGAAAGCAAGAGGTCACAAAGCATTTCTCTTGTATACTTCACTAGCTGCCTAGGTCTAATGTCTTCATGCCTATGGTTTCCTTTGAGAAGAGGATAACATATTTCTATGGCAGCTAGGACCAGTTCACGTCATGGAGGATCTAAGTGTTCTGTCATCAAAGGGAAGAAAATACCATACTGTGCCTTTTCTATAATCATTGTTCAATAACACTTATGTCTTGGTAATTTCTGGGGGATGGACACTAGGTTTCCAACCAGGCCTCTAATTCCCATTCTTTGCTTTGCCCAATCACTTCCATATTATCTTCCTTTTTCCTGGAGAGATGAGGAAACCTCATAAAATCAAAGACTGTGATTGAGGGGCCTCAGAAGCTTTCAAGCTCTATGAAGCCTCAAAAGCCAAAGGTAAGTTTTAGAGTACTGGGAGAATCTGTTCCCAGGACTTTCATACTATTTCTAACTAAAAATATTTCTTTTCTTTTTTAAAAAAATAGATTTTTATTGAACTTTTGTTTTTACATCACCTACATTTCTCCCTGTATGTTTCTCCTTTCCCCTTCTAGACAGCTATGCTTTTAGAAAAAAAAATAATTTTATTTGTTTTAAATATTTAAATTAAATTTAAATATTTTGAATAAATAACTTAAAATATTTAAATTAAAACACGAGTATTTGTTTTAAAAAGAAATGCCCCAAACAATATAAAACTTCATTCTGGGGATGGCTAGGTGGTGCAGTGAGTAGAGCACCGGCCCTGGAGTCAGGAGGACCTGAGTTCAAATCCAGCCTCATACACTTAACACAAAAACTAGCCATGTGACCTTGGGCAAGTCACTTAACCCCAATTGCCCTCCAAAAAAAAAGGAAAAAAAAACTTCAGTTGTGATCTGAAGAGGCAGAGTACAATAACACTGTCTCCTCCTTGACTTGTATTGAGTTTGTGATCTTCCTGAGTCGGGTTTGTTTTTTTTTTTTTTGAGTCCAACAAACCCAGACAAGTGAGATGTTTTATTTCTATTTAAGGATACCTCTCTTTTACAGATATAAAGTGTTATCTTCCCATATGCAATGAAGAGAAATACCACATTGGCCTCAAATATGTGTTTCTTCTCTGTATTTTCCATCTCTGTATTGGATCCTCTGAATGTGTCTCACAGAGCAGAGGGCAGTATATGCGCTCATGGTGTGCTGAGATGGAACTCAGAATACACTCTCCCCATAGAAAAATGGTTATCAATGTTGGTTAGTTATAAATGAAAGCATGGGGCAAGTAGAAGGAAGAGTGGATAGAGTGCTGGCCCTGGAGTCAGGAGGAGTTTAACCTGAGTTTAAATTCAACTTTAGACACTAGCTGGATGACCTTGGGCAAGTCACTGAACCCTGTTTGCCTCAGTTTCCTCATCTGTAAAATGAGCCAGAGAAGGAAATGGCAAACCATTCCAGTATCTCTGCCAAGAAAACCTCAAATGGGGTCACAAAGAGCAGGACACGACTGAAATGACTGAATGACAACAACAAAAATAACTGAAATCATACTATTAGCAAAATTACTATACTTTAGCTCCATTATGGGCCAAAAAGGATTTTTGTGGGCTAAACCATTAGAATCTGGAGCTAAACTAATATGAGGAAGGGATTTAATAGTGTCTGATCCGACCCCCTTATTTAACACGGAAACTGGGGTCAGTAAATGCTAAGTGCCTTGCTCAGAGCTGGCATGAGAACTCAGGTCTTCCAGCTGCCAGTCCACTGTTCTGTGGAAAAGTACAAGATCTTTCAAAATGTCTTAGAGCCGTTTTAAGCTACCAAAGTTGAAATGTCGAAACTCTCAGTATTGTGTAAGGGAAGATTATGTCCACAGAAGAAAGTGATCCTTAAATACTAGCTGGGTGATCATGGCTAAGTCTCATACAGTCAGTTTTAAGCTTTGAGAGCACTAAGATTTTTGGGACAGCCTGTACTATAGGGTTTCAAATGATGGACTATTGAGATACAACTTAGTATCTTTTTTAGTGCTAGAAAATCTGATGACAGGGTACACAGAGTTATTCCAGAAAGGGAAAGTACAGGACTATAAGAGCATTTAAAAAGGATTAAATGAATGAAAATTATGCATTCATATCTATATCTATATGGCATTCATATGAATGTAAATGGAACTCCCTGGTCTTCTACAGAAACTCTGTGTAGTCCTTCCTCTGGATTCTCATTTCTTCTTTATCCACCCTTCAAGATTAAGTCTAGTCTTGACCTTGGGCCAGTTCTAGAAGTACTGAGAGCTAAGCCACTCACTCATGTGCAATCGAGCAACAGACATAATTTGACGGGCAGAATGATTGCCAAATCTCGTGGTCTTCTCTCAGTTCTCACCCCTTTGACTTCTTTTAGCCTTTGGCACTTTAATCACCCTCTCCTGGACACTTTCTTCTCTAGGTCATTGTGCCATTGCTCTCTGCTGGTTCTTTTCCTACCTCACTGTCATCCTTGGCCCCTCACACATAACCATGTTGCTAAGCTTTGTCCTTTCTACCTTCATAGCTTCTCTCCTATGTGGCCCCTCCTCCCATTTCCCACAGCTACCACCTTGGTGCAGGCTGTCATTACTTCACACATGGACTATTGCAATAGCCTTCTGGGTGATCCCCCTGCCTCCTGCCTTTCCCACCCCAATCTATGCTCCATTCAGGTGCCAAAGTGGTCATCTTTAAAGCTCAGGTATAATGTAGAACTCTGGGTCTGGAGTCAGGAAGTTTGCATAAACTTGTTTGCCTCAGTTTATCATTTATTTATTATTATTATTTTTTTAAGCAATTGGGGTTAAGTAACTTGCTCAAGGTTACACGGCCAGTCATTATTTATGTGTGGGTGCTCATTTTCTGAGGCTGGATTCAATCTTGGGTCATCCCAGCTCTGAGGCCGGTGCTCTTACTCACTGCGCCACCTAGCCGCCCCTTCAGTTTATCATTTATAAAATGGGCTGGAGAAGGAAATGGCAAACCATTCTAGTAGCTTTGCCAAGAAAACACTAAATGGGGTCACAAAGATTTGGACACAACTGAAAATGACTGAAGAACTACTAATAACCATGTCACCTTTACTCCATAACCAATTCTCAGTCCAATGTAACCAACCGACTAGAAGTTCAGTTTTTCACAACTTGTCTAGGGAATGGTCCAGAAACCCCTCTCACTGAGTGCACATGTGGGATTCCTTGAAAAATGGAAAAACAGGGGGCGGAGCCAAGATGGCAGAGTAGAAACAGCTCATCCAAGGCACTCTGACATCAGATTCCCCCCAAACTATGTAAAAGGGGACTCTGAACAACTTCTGGAGCCCCAGCACCCACAGAACGACACAGAGAAGCTAACCTCCCGCTGAGGACAGCCCAGCAGCTCTGCAGGAAGGACCAGCGCAGCAGTCTGGGACCTGGCAGCGTGCAGAGCGCAGGAGCCGAGCCAAGCCCAGGTCCGAGTGAGCCGAGGTTTTAGCCCCAGGGCGGCAGGGCCAGCAGCCGGCTGGAGGAACCCCAGAACACCAGCAGCTGTGGCGACTCCAGAATTATCAACATAGACATGCCTAGGACAAAGTAAGACTTTAGTGTCCTATGGACTTTGGGACCTGTATTTGAGGAATGCGTTGGCTCCCTCCCCTGGGGGCTAGAAGCCTCTGAGGAGAAACGCCATTTTGTAGTTTTCAGAGGCAGCTCCAGCTCCTGGTCTGCAAATTGTAGGAAGATCCAGCGATCAGTCTTGGGGGGTAATCGCTCTTGCTTTAACCTCCCTGGATCTGGATTGTGATCTAGGGTGGAAGTCGTGGGTAGGTTCCCCCACACATTAAGGACGAAAATTCCTCTATCTGGCCTTAAAGCCATAGTGTGGCAACAAGCCCAAAAGTCAAGCAATTAAGTGGCAACATGCCAAGGCAAAGGAAACAGAAAATGCAACCCTAGACTCCTATTTTGGGGGCATAGAGCGGGAAAAGGACTGTGAGGTCAGAAGTCCTGCTCCAAAAGCTCCAGGGGAAAACATGAGCGGGTTGCAGGCCATAGAGGACCTTAAGAAGGACTTTAAAAATCAAATAAGAGAGGGGCGGCTAGGTGGTGCAGTGAATAGAGCGCCGGCCCTGGAATCAGAAGGACCTGAGTTCGGAGCCGGCCTCCGACACCTAATCCACACAAACAAAAACCTAGCCGTGTAACCTTGGGCAAGTTACTTAACCCCAATTGCCCTAAAGGGGCGGCTAGGTGGCGCAGTGAGTAAGAGAGCCGGCCTCGGAGTTGGGATGACCCGAGATCAGATCCGGCCTCAGAAAATGAGCACCCACGCATAAATCAAATGACTAGCCATGTAACCTTGAGCAAGTTACTTAACCCCAATTGCTTTTAAAAAAAAAAATCAAATAAGAGAAGTGGAGGAAAAATTGGAAAGAGAAATGAGAAGGATGCAGGAAAAGTATGAAATGAGGGTCAACAGCCTGACTGAGGAAAACAACACCTAAAAAAATAGACTAGCTCAAATGGCAAAGGAGGCCCAAAAGGGCAATGAGGAGAAGAATGCCTTAAAAAGTCGAATTTGCCAGATGGAAAAAGAATCTCAAAAGGTCACTGAGGAGATTCATTCCTTCAGAGTTAGACTGGAGCAAATGGAAGCTAATGACTTTATGAGAAATCAAGATGCTGTTAAGCTGATCCAAACAAATGAAAGATTAGAAGGCAATGTGAAATATCTCATGGGAAAAACCACTGACCTGGAAAATAGATCCAGGAGAGACAATTTAAAAATTATTGGACTACCTGAAAGCCATGATCAAAGAAAGAACCTAGAAATCACCCTTCAAGAAATTTTCAAGGAAAATTGCCCTGATGTTTTAGATCCAGAGGGCAAAATAGAGGTTGAAAGAATCCACAGATCACCTCCTGAAAAAGATCCCAAAAGAAAACTCCCAGGAATATTATAGCCAGGTTCCAGAATCCCCAGATCAAGGAGAAAATACTCCAAGCAGCCAGGAAGAAACAATTTCAATATTGTGGAAACACAATCAAAATAGCCCAGGACCTGGCAGCTTCTACACTGAGGGATCGAAGGGCATGGAATATGATATTGCAGAGGGCCAAAGAACTGGGAATGAACCCAAGGGTCACCTACCCAGCAAAACTGAGTATTTTGTTTCAGGGGAAAATATGGTCATTCAGTGGAATAGAGGACTTTCAAGCATTCTTGAGGAAAAAACCAGAGTTGAATAGAAAATTTGACATCCAGACACAAGAAGCAAGAGATGCCTGAGAAGGTAATCAGGGAAAAGAAATCAAAGGAACTTATCAAAGTTGAACTATTTACATTCCTATATGGAAAAGCAATAACTGTGACTGATGATTTCTTTCTCACTATGAAAATAATGGAAGAAGGGTGTGTGGTCATATGAATACATATGTGAATATGTGTGTATATGGTTACAGTTATATATGGATAGAGGGCATAGGTTGAATTTGTTGGGAAGGGAGGATACTCAAGGGGTGAAATTATGAAGTGAGAGAGGAAAGTGGCAAGAGGAGATGGGGAGAGACAGGGTAGGGTAAACTGTCTCATGTAGAAGAAGCAAGGGGAAGTGGTTACAAGGGAGAGGGAGAATAGGAAGGAAAAAAAGGCAAAACCACATTCTCATTGAATTTGGTTCAGGGAGAGAATGACATACATACTAAATGGGATATCTCAACCTGCAGCAGGATAGGGGGAAGGGGGATGTGAGGAGGGATGATGGATGAGAGGGCATCCTTGGGGTGAGGGGAGGTTGGAAGTACCCACTATAGAAGAGGGACAGGAACATGTAGGGAATGGACCAGGTGGGGGTGGGATGAGTGGGAGGGAATTATAAGCAGCCTTGTACAATATATCTACTATGATAATGTTTTGCATAGCTAGACATGTACAACATATACTGAATTACTTATCTCCCCAGAGGGAATGGGTGACAAAGGAGGAAGGAAATGGATCTGAAATTCGAGGTCTTAACATTAAATGTTTCCAATATATATAAATACTATTATTAATACTCTTTTGCTTGTAATAGGGAGATAAGATGTGCAGGCATTGGGACACAAAGACTCACCTTCCTCTAATGGAAAAGTCGATGGGGTATGGGAGAAGGTATGGGAGAGAGCAGATTGGAGGAAGCGATATCTTGTGGGACTACTATTCTGGGAGGTTGGGTAGGGGAATAATGGGGGGAAAATGATTGTAACTCAAAATATGGCGGAAATGAATGATGTAAAACAGAAGTTAATAAAGCATTTGTTTAAAAAAAAAAAAAGAAAAATGGAAAAACAAAACAAAACAGAGTCCCTTACCTATCTTTCCTTGATTTACTAAATGTTTTTCCAAGCAGTTATGCTCATTTGGGCCATAGCCCTAGCATTTTAAGTTATTTAATTTCTCAACCAAAAAGTGATTTCTTTTGTGCTATAATAATCTCCCTTCATGTTAAATCCTTGTTGTTTTTCAGTCCTCTTTGACTCTTCATGACCCCATCTGAGATTTTCTTGATGAAGACATTATAGTGGTTTGTCATTTCCTTCTCCAGCTCACTTTACAGATGGGGAAATGGAGGCAAACAGGGTTAAGTGACTTGCCCAAGGTCACAGAGCTAGTAAGTGCCTGAGGCTAGATTTGAACTCAGGAAGGTGAATCTTCCTGACTCCAGGTCTGGTGCTCTATCCACTGTGCCACCTAGCTGCCTTAGGCATACCCATACTCAAAGCAAATTACTGACAGAAAAATCACAGCTAAAGCCTCTCATCTCTTTTTCTCTCTCCCCTGTATAATTTTTAAATTTCTCATCATTCCTCAGTTCAATCACCTTGCTCCAGTCAAGTAAACCTGCTGAGTAAGAAATTATTTTGGCGTCTGAGTCCTCATTTCCCCCACCTGGATGGTACTTTCCTCTTCTCTCCATTAATCCATGTTCTTCCACATAACTAACTGGAATCTCTGTTCATTCCAGCATCTATCCCCCTCAACACTTCCAAATATAGTTATGGAGAGCCGTATGGAGCCATGATGTTTATTATTCTTTGTGGCATGTCCATCCCACAGGACTATAAACTTAGCTTCCTTACATTAATCATGTGTCCTCTGTTACACTGGGGCCTCTTAAAAGGAAGGGAAATCTGTCTCTCCTCCCTCTCCAATCTCTCTCTACACTAGACTAGAAGTTTCCTAAAAGTAGAAATCATGAGTAAAGGAACAAAGGAATAAACAGTGGGTGTGGAATAAAGAGATTAGGGATTCTAGTTTTCATTCTGCCACTCATTAACTATGTGAATTTGAACATATAAGTCACATAACCTGTCTGTCTACTTGGCAGCTTTCTCATCTGTTAAAATAATGATGTTGGTGCAGTGGATAAGAGAGCTGGGCCTGAAGACAGGAAGACTCATCTTCCTGAGTTCAAACCTAGACTCAGACACTTATTAGCTGTGACCCTGGCTAAGTCACTTCACCCTGTTTGCCTCAGTTTTCTCATCTGTAAAGTGAGCTAGAAAAGGAAATGGAAAACTCTTCCAGTATGTTTTCCAAGGAGATCCCAAGTGGGGTCACGAAGAGTCAGGCACGACTGAAATGATTCAACACTAACAATAACAAAATCCTTCCAGCCCCAGTGTTAGATGAGTGATTACACGTTATCTTCTTTCTTTGTTCTCTCTATTGTACTGAACTCTCTGTAGTGGGAGCTTGTGTGAAAATGTTCTAATCAACCATGCCGATAGAATCCAAGATAACGGTGAACAAAATGAATTTTTTTTAATGAAACCAAACAGATCAATATGTTTCTGCTGATTAACAAACCCACAAGATACCATTCTATGCAGTGAGGCCCTCATTCTCCAGTGCTGACATTGGTACCCGTAGCCAATTCTCTTAAACAGCAGTGTGCTGGAGCCAGCTCATGCTGGTACTCTAGAGTTGATTGTTAAATTTTCAGTGTGAGCATTTACACCTCGGAAAAACGGTTTTTGATTTATTGTTTTGTCGATTGTCTAGACTTAAACACGTGATGATCGTGAGTAAAGGAACAAACAGTGGGTATGGAATAAATGTAGAAAATGTTAATAATGTAGATTAAATTTAGAAATGTGTTATATATATTTTCCAGAGAGCCTATTGTTAAACATTTGCCTGTACATCACTGCTCCTAAGCCCTTCATACTTTCTCTAGAATGGGTAGAAGCTGCACTGAGGTCTTTGTAGTCTTTTGTCCAGGCCTCAGACACTGTGTGACCCTGGGCAAGTAACTTAGTCCTTTTTGTCTCAGTTTCCTCGTCTGTAAAATGATCTGGAGAAGGAAATGGCAAACCACCCTAGTATCTTTGCCAAAAAAATCCCAAATGGGGTAATGAAAAGTCAGAAACAACTGAAATAACTGAACAACAACAACAGCAACCACCACCACAACACCAATCTGGTGAAGGAGGGGTCCATAGTTTGCAATATTGCTACCATGGAACAAGGTAATGTTAGTTGGACCATAGGAGGATTGAGCCCATTGGTCTGGACTCATCCATGTCATAGGGCTCAGGGGTCATTTAATCTAAACCCTTCATTTTAAAGATGAGAAAACAGCCCTGAGAGCTGTCTGTCAACCAAGTTATCTGATCCTATAGAACGTTTCAGACACTTAAGCTTCCCTGGAAACAGAATCTCTGTGAGAGCTGGGGAGCAGGACCGTCCTGTGTCACAGTGATCTATGGCCACAAGTCTGTTCACGATGATTTCCACATTACCTGCCATTTTCTTCTCGCCATGTACTTTTTCATCCGGTCTTTGGATAGCTTCTTGGCTTCCATGTTTTTGGTGTCTTTCATTAGCCATGGATGTTGAAGGCACTGGGTGCAGTCCAGGCGGTTCCTATCACAGACAAATCAGAGAATCAGAATGTTAGAGCTACAAGGACATTGGAGATGGTCTAATCTAGCCTCCTCAGCTGACTGATGAGGAAGAGAGAGAGACTGATGGGAACAGTATCACCAAACAAGTCAACCAGACAGTTGTACATAGAATTCAGGTTTTCTAACTCTCAGTACTACGTTCTTCCTGCTGAACCAAGTTGGATTTCTAAGACACCACAAGAAAATGTTTTTGTTCATATCCTTCTAGCTCCATTTCAACTGACTTAATCCTATTTCAAATTGGTAAGAGAAAATGCATCTGGTGACAAGAATACGTGACTAAAGCTAGGGGGTGGGGAGGCTTGGTGGTGCAGTGAATAGAGCACTGGCCCTGAAGTCAGGAGGACCTGAGTTCAAATCCAGCCTCAGACAGTTAACACTTACTGGCCGTGTGACCTTGGGCAAGTCACTTAACTGCAATTGCCTTACCTTCCCCCCTCCTAAAAGAAAAAAAAAAAGCTAGGTAGTACAGTGGCTAGATGGGTGAGCCTGGGGTTAAGTAAGACTTGAGTTTAAGTCCAACCATAGACATTTAACTAGCCATGTGGCCCTGGGCAAGTTGCTTAACCAATGTCAGTCTCAATTCTCTCATCTATAAAATGATGGTAATAATAGTACCCACCTCCCAGGGTTGTTGAGATGATTAAATGAGACGATATTTGTAAAGCATTGGGCAGTCCTTAACGCAACATAGAAGCTTCTGTCTGTGGCTGTTATTACTCTTGTTATTTCTAAAGAAAGGCCCAGAACCTGGAATCCTTCTGTGCTTAGTTTGAACAGAAAACTAATTTTGGCCACTGAAATTCTGAATAATTATGCAGTGCTACAAGCACATCTGGGCATTTTTCTAGGCCAGGCTGTCTGAGGCTGCCATAAGAAAGAATGGGTAGCACTAGAAACCTCTGCTTCTCTGTCTCTGTTTGCTTAAGAAAAGTAAGAGGGGGGTGGCTAGGTGTCGCAGTGAGTAGAGCGCCGGCCCTGGAGTCAGAAGGACCTGAGTTCGGATCTGACCTCAGACACTTAATGCACACACAAACAAAAACCTAGCCGTGTGACCTTGGGCAAGTTACTTAACCCCAATTGCCCTCCAAAAAGCAAAAAAAAAAAAAAAGAAAAGTAAGAGGGATACACGTTGCTGAAAGAGTTTTAAATCAAAGCAACATGGGACTATATGTGCGAAATACATTAAGCTTCTGTTATCCGAAAGGCTGAGAAATAAGATCCTCTGGTTAATCAGATACCTTAGTTAATAGTATTGCTCTTTGTATCACACGTGAATTTAGAATATGAGAAAACATTAAACCTACAACTGTACTGAATATTGGTGAATATTTCTCTGATACTTGCTGAAGTTGAAAGTGTTTGCCCTCACTTCCAATTTTTCATAATAGTTTGCTTGGACCATAGGTATTTGTGTATGTGCCCTTTTCCAACATGAGATCTTTTCCTTTTTTAAAGATATTTAATT
This sequence comes from Gymnobelideus leadbeateri, assembly GCA_011680675.1. Lineage (NCBI taxonomy): Eukaryota > Metazoa > Chordata > Mammalia > Diprotodontia > Petauridae > Gymnobelideus > Gymnobelideus leadbeateri. The sequence goes on from WOXC01009262.1 coordinate 179,489, forward strand.
TTTTCCTCAGTTACAAGTAAAGATAGTTTTTAACATTCATTTAAAAAATTATTTTGAGTTCCACATTCTATCCCTCCCTCTCTCCTCTACCTCCTCCCTGAAACAATAAGCAATTTGATATAGGTTATACATACTCAATCTAGTCATGTTCATGTTAGATGTTAAGTTCCTTAAGAATGGAGATTTCCCCATATCTATCTTTGCAAACCCAGTGCCTTGTATGCATTAGTAGATACTCTGTATTATAATATAGTATCTTTTTAACTGAATGGAGGAATTAATCCTGCTCTCAATCAACAATAATTTTGTAAGCTCCTACTGTGTGCTAGGCACTGTATTTAGCTCTGGAGATAAAAGTCCAAAGAAAGAAACGAATTCTAGTCACAAGAAGCTTGTGAATCATACCTTCAATTCCATAACACTTAACTGGTAATAATAGCTCACATTTATATAATATTTTGTCCTATGCTTTATTACCTAGCATTTATAGAGCTCTTTCTTTCCTTCTTTCTTCCTTCCTTTCTCTCTTCTCTCTCTCTCTCTCCCTTCCTATCATTCTTTTTTCTCTTTATTATTTTTTAGTTTACATTATTCATTTCCACAAGGTTTTGAGTTATAAATTTTCTCCCCATTTTCCCCTACCTACCACCTCAAAACACTGAATATTCCCTCCCCCAATCTGCTCTCTCCCATATCGTCCCCCATCACCCCTCTGACTTTCCAGTAGGGCACGGTGGATCTCTGTGCCCCAGTGCCTGTATATCTTATTTCCTAGTTACATTAAAATAATAATAATAATTATATATATATATATTTTTTTTTTCCTATCATTCTTTCTTTCTTCAATTGGGCTTAAGTGACTTGCTCAGAGTCACATAGCTAGTAAATGTCTGAGGCCAAATTTGAACTGAGGTACTCCTGACTGAGCATCCTGACTCCTGACTCCTAGCTGCCACTACAGAGTTCTTTAAAGTTTGCAAAGCACTTTCCATGATCTCACTTCATTCTTACAAGAACCCTCTGACAAAGGTTCTATTATTACCCAATTTTATAGATGAAACTGAGACAGTGGTTAGTTAAATTTTTTTTTTATCATATTCTTCTATCTGCATTTCAGCTGACTTAAATCCAGCTGACTTGCCCAGGGTCACAGTGTCTGTGGCTAGATTTGAACTCATCTTCCTGACTCCATATCTAACACTCTCTTCACTATGTTACCTCGCTGTCTACTTTGCAATTCACAAAGCACTTTTGTTGTAACAACCCTGTCAGGTAAATAGAATAAGCAGGAATGGTTTCATTTTACAAATGAGGAAATTGAACCTCAGAGGGCCTCAAAGACTGCTGATGGTCATACAACAAGTTAACAGCAGAATGGAAACTCAGACTTAGATCTGACTGATTCCAAGTCACCACAAAGTTACTCATTACATAGCTGATTCAGGGATTTATAACCTGGGGTCCATCAACTTGTATTTTTTTGAACAATATATATTTTGATAGCTATATTTCAGTTTAACTAGTTTCCTTTGTAATCCTACATATTTTACTTTATACATTCAATAGCATTATTGTGAGAAGGGGCCAATAGGCTTGCTCAGACTGCCCAAGGGGTAACAAGGTAAAAAAAACCCCTAATTGCTTCAATTCTCTGCTTCTTTGTATATCTAGACTATACTATTCAATATTCCCTGTCTGATACCGTATACGAGGGTGACATTCACTGATTAATAGAAAATGTCTTCCTTCTCTCTTTACCTCCACTTATAGACACACAATCAGGCTCCTCTCATCCACAGTGACAGCCCACCCTTCTCTGTTTCCATTACACTGCAACAGTGTGAGGCCACAGGGCAGTGGAAATGGAGGGTAAAGGCAATAGTCAAACAGTCCCCTTTTTCTATCCCAAATCTTCCCCCTCCCCCAAAGTGAAAGAAAGGAAAACCATTTAAATCTCAGTGGCATTACTTCATGTCCTTTTTCAGTAAGTTGCTAATAAAGTCCTTGGCATCATCAGAAATTTCGTCAAATGCTTCATCGTCAAAGTCCCAGGTAGCAGAGGTAACGTTTGCTAAGGTTTCGTTGTCATTGTCACCCATGAAAGGGGAAAGTCCACTGACCCTGGGGAGAGGGAGATGGAGAGAGCACAGGTGAGCAGGAAGCAAGTAGGCTATCAGGGGTGAAACCCTTAATAGCCAGGACAGCAGGCTGCCCCAGAGAAGCTGAAAAAAAAAAAAAGACAGGAGGTCAGAGTGAATTGTGATTGGAACATGAAAAGGTGGCAGAATCAGGCTTACCCAAGTTTTACTGAACAGCACCAGCTACATAAATAAGGTTGTGAGATTTTAGACATTACCAACCTGTGTTTCACTTTCCCACTAAAAATTTTCCCCCATTGCTGAAAAGGAAGATGTTCCTTGTGAATAAGGATTGTTTCAGTCTTTGTATTTGTGTCCCCAGCATGAAGTATTGTGCCTCAGCCATATTAGGCACTTGATAAATACTTGATTGATTGATAGAAATGAAATGTTTTGTTCCATTAAGTTTATTGCTTTAAAAAAAGGCAGTTAAAACAAAGAGAATTTTCCTTCCATCATGGCTCTGGTCCTCTTTTCCCTGCAGCCCTAATCTTTCCCTAGGCCCTGGGCACAAATCTTCATCTATTTTCACAGAAAACCTACACTGGGAGTAAAGGTAAGGAAAAGGGCAGAGCAGAGTAGTATGGTCTGAGCCCTACCCAATGAGGGGTAGGCACTTCATAGCCCAAGAGATCCTCAGAGCAGAGATCCCAACTGATGCGGTCTAGGGAAAGGCGGGAGGTAGGGAAGAAGGAAAGGAGTGGGATGGGAGCAAGATAAAGGAATAGATCTCATACCCAGAATGACCAGCACAGGCAGGGGTGGGGGTGGAGATCACGTGTCACAGTCCAGGTGAAAAGTGTCTGCTAGAGCAATATGATGGAAGACGAGGAAAGGGTGGAGGGCACCAGGAATCATGCACAGATGATACTTCTGTGGCTACAGTGTCATCTTGCAGAAAGTTTCAGAGCACAAAAGAAGCAGGCTGAAGGGAGGACTGGGGTGGGGGCTAGGGGGTGGGGGTGTTCTTTCACTGTATGTTCTATAACCCAGTAGGAACGAGGGATGTGCTGAAGCCAACTCGAACTGGATTGTGGGAACCAATTATTACATTTTCAATGTGAGAATTTTACACTTCAGAAATGAGTAACCACTACAAATGAGGGCTTGATTTATTGTTTTGTTGCTTGTCTAGGCTTAAAAGAGTAATGGAAAAAATGTTAACAATGCAGATTAAACTAAAAAGTATGTTATCCTCACTGCCCCCCTTTCCCCTTTCCGAGAGCTGATTGCTAAACATTTACCAGCACACCCCTGGTAGGAACCCAATAAATGTTAACTAAGGATTCCAACTCCCCTCCACCCCAGACCAATAAATATGATATGTCAGCACAGCTAATGTTCACAGGAGGAGGCCTCAAAACAAGATGACAGATGAGAATGAGACAGACAGTGTCCTCCAGAATTGTCCCAGAGCTGGCAAGTCACAAGTAATACCTGAAGGGGACTAGCAATGGGTAATCAGCACCAGCTGGGCTTCCATTACCATAATTGCTTATCAGGGGAAAGGAGAATAAAGGGATATAGCTTTGAAGGCATAAAAACATCACACACACAGCCCTAATCAGAGGCAAAAATGGATGATTTGCATCAGTGACTGGAAAACCTCCCAGGCATGGAACCCTGCATGCCCTGTCTGATGCGGTCTCTTTGATGGTTGGCTCTGCTCAACTGATTTTCTTTGTTACAGAGAGTACATGGAGAGTAGTAAAGTGAAGCAATGCTGGAAAGGTAGCAAAGAGCCAGGATAACTTCAAGCTGGAACCTCAGTGAATGGGAAAAGGCCTTGAAATGGTTTAGTATGGTCATGCCTTCATTTCTGTGAAATGCTTTGCCCCTAGAAATCTTAAAATTCACTATGTATACACCTTATCCTTAAAAGCATTTCTGTGAAGCAAAAATACTAGGAATTAAATCTATTCTATCATTTTCTATCTTACTCTGTTCTCCTATTCCATTTTACCTTTTGGAATTCTTGTTGTATTGGTCTTTTATGTTTTTTCTATTTTATTATGAACTTAATAATCGTAAACAAACAGGAACATTTCAATGTACAAAGAATGACATAAAACTGAAATGCTTTTGAACAAACAAACTCAACATAGTTAGAACTAGGAGGAATACAGCTAAATAGGGAAAAAAATTCCTATGATATTTCTGTAACTATGGTCTGCCTAATATCCAGGATTAATGGGGAACGAATGCAAAAATATAAGAATAAGAGCTATTCTCCAAGAGATTTATGGTCAAAGTATAGGAACAAGTGAAAAAAAAAGGTGAGATACCAACAAACATGAAGAAATGCTAATAATAGAACTGCAAATTCAAACAACTTCAAGGTTTCACCTCATGCCCATCAGATTGGCAAAGATGGCAATAACAGAAAAGGGCAATTGGAGCCTGTGAGAGGACAGGACACAAATATACTGTGGGTGGGGCAGTAATGGAATCAACCATTCTGGAAAACCATATGAAGCTATGGAGTCACTATATTGTACATACTCAGTTTTATTATTAACAAACTGCCTTCTGTGTTTGATGTGTAACCTCTTCCCATAAATTACTGTGTGTATATTTTGCATTTATTTACATGTGCAGAGAGGATAGATTATTTCATTTTGTCTTTGTAACCCTAAAGCCTAGCACAGTGACTGGCACAGAAAAGTCACTTAATAAATTCTTTTACTTTGAGTCGATTGAATTACAGTCAACTTGCTATTATACAGATGATATAAAAGAAGAAAGATAATCCTTGTCTTACAAATGTGGTATGAAACCAGACTAATCTGAGAAAATACCCTGAGAAGCTCAGCTTATAAGACTAACTATCTACATGTAGCTTTTTCATATCTCACTGCTGAATTCCAGATTCACTTGCCCCTGCCACACAGCTGTGACACTTTTGGGACACCTTCCCTTAATTTCCAGTTCTTGGCCGCCATAAAAAGAGCTACTATAAATATTTTTGTACATATGGGTCCTCTTCCTATTTTTATGATCTCTTTGGGATACAGCCTTAGAAGTAGTATTACTGGGTCAAAGGGTATGTACATTTTTATAACTTTTGGGGCATAGTTCCAAATTACTTTCCAGAATGGTTGAATCAGCCCACAACTCCACCAACAATGAATTAGTGTTCCAACTTTCCTACATCTTCTCCAGCATTTATCCTTTTCCTGTTTTGTCATATTAGCCAATCTCATAAGTGTGATGTGTTGTTTTGATTTGCATCTCATTAATCAATAGTGATTTAGAGTATTTTTTCATATCACTATAGATAGCTTTACTTCTTCCTCTGAAAACTGCCTGTTCATATCCTTTGACCATTTGTCAACTGGGGAATGACTTGTATTCTTATAAATTTGACTCATTTCTCTATATATTTTAGAAATGAGGACTTTATCAGAGACACTAGTGGTAAAAATTCTTTCCCAGTTTTCTGCATCTCTCCTAATCTTGGCTGCATTGGGTACTTAACTTTTAGTAACAGAAAATATCGCTGAAAAGGGAAAATACAACTTTTTGTGAATTGAATCCTAATTTATATATGTCAGGGTAGCTTGTTTTTAAAAGAAAGCTTATGGAGATTTTTTAAGTTTAGAGACCCTATCTAAGTTTGAACCTTGTATGAGAGGTACAGGATATTAGCTTGGAGAATTTGCTGTATATGTCTGTTTTCCTTTAGAATTCCAGAACATTAGAGCCAAGTCCGACCTGCATTTTCCAACTCAGAGCCAAAGTGGGAAAGCACCACCAGGGGGCAACTAGAACCAGCTAATGGAGTGATGCAGGGCATCTCATTCAGGCTTCTTGGGATAATGAACTCTGATGGGAGTACAAAAACAAAGGAACCAGCCCTTGTTAACTATTTTTAAATTGCAGCTGCTCTGAGATAAAGGGCAGTCACTATCAGACTATTGGCAACATAAGAGAGGCCCCATGCAACTGCAGAAACTGGCTTCTGCCTATGCATATTGTCATGTTTCATAAACCTTGGGGATTTCAAAGTATCTGAATGTTATTTTATTTCTTAAAAATAACAACACTGCTATTTGAAGAGAAGGCGGCTCTCTGTGTAAATACTACATCTAAAGGGGCTAAGGTTTTTTTTTAAATATATGTATATACATATTTCATTAAATATTTCCCAATCATGTAAAAAAATTTTTTACATTCATTTAAAAAAAATGTTGAGTTCCAAATTCTCTCCTTCCTTCCTGCTCCTCCCACTTCCTTGAGAAGGCAAACAATTTGATATCGATTATACATGTGAAGTCATGCAAAACATATTTTCACATTAGTGGAAGTTTTTGCATAAATTCTATCCATGCTGTCTAGAGTTAGTGGGCTATAGTAGATAGAGGGCTGGGCTTAAAGTCAGGAAGATTTGGGTCTAAATCCCACCTACATGGGGGAGCTAGGCGATGCAGTAGATACAATACCAACCCTAGAGTCAGGAGGACCTGAGTTTAAATGTGACCTCAGACGCTTGACACTTACTATCTAAGTGACTCTGGGCAAGTCACTTAACCCGGATTGCCTAGTAAAAAGAACAACTACAACAACAAACCAAATCCCACTTATTCAATAGCTGTATGTATGACCATGAGCAAGTGACTTCACCTCTGTGCTTTTGGACTTACTCATCAGTCAGGAAAGAGTTCATACCTACTGGGAGTCCTACCTGTAATTCACATACTATCCCCAGGACCTGTTCTTTCATCTAGGCCTGCCTTATGTGGAAAGTGCCTTAAAGTGGAAAGTAGGCTGTTTTTGTCTCAAAGAGACTTGAGGCAGCCTTTATATTCAAGTCTCCCGTGCACATCAGTAAGCCAAGGAAACTAGAACGGTTCTAGTGGTTTGACAGGTGGGGCACCTCCTAGTTGTGGTAAACAGCTGAAGTTGGTGATAACAGAGGGCATGATGGTAACACTCAGGCATGTGTGTCTGCATCTGGACCCATCAGAAAGTCCATCAGAGCAGCTGTAGGAATTTTGCTCATGCAAAGCAAAAGGAAACCAAATTTAATTTAATTGCTCCTTTATGGTTTAACCTCAGTCACTTGTTTTCCTTTGTTTTTTAAATTTCCATTTGATATAAAAAGGAAACGATTTTTTAAAAAGCCACACAACCCTCTATTAGATCTTAGAAAAACAAACATTCTTGTTTTGGAATGCTGAAAGGTCCTAATCTGCAACCCTCTCTTCCTAATTAGGAACTCTATCCTAGCAAAGAGAGGTCTTAATTGCCAGAACCACAAAGCTTTCCTTGTCTTTGGCTAGGCTCCAGGTTCTTACCCCTTTGGCATGGTGCCTTCCTTACAACTGAACCTGACTGAAATACCCTGGCCTCATCCAGTGGATGGCCTGCCCTGGCCCCATCCTACTCTTTGTCTTCTCCTGGGCGCCACTGGACAAAACTCGGTGCAAGGGGATCTCATCTATGGGCCTCTCCTGCTCACAAAACAAAATGAGGGAATTTTGATTGGGTCAGGAAAGAGCACAGCATCTCCTTTGCTACGTCCCCTCTAATTCTACAGAATGGGCAATGACGACTCCCTTTCCACCTCTGTCTCACCTTTGCAGAGGTGCGGTGAGATCAATGGGGAATGCTGCATATACTGCGGGCTTTTTGAGATGTTCTTACTTTTGCTGAAGAGGTTTTTTTCCTCCTTTTAAATATTTTTTTCTTTTTGTTATCAAAGATGAATCTTTGGGGGTTGAGAGGTAAAGGAAATGTATCTCATCACTAAGGAAATGATGTCAATATTATCAATAAGATGATATCAATGTTATCAATAAAATTTTAAAAACTCACATGCTATATAATAATAGCTAGCATTCATGAAAGCACTTTAAGGCTTGTTATCTCATTTGATTCTCACAACAAAATCATGAGTTACGCACTATTATTACACCTATTTTACAGATAAGGAAACTGAGGCTGAGAGAATTTACTTGTTACTTGCCCAAGATCACATAGCTAGTATCTAAGATAGGATTTGAATGCAGGTCTCCTTCTGTGCCACCTAGCTACAGTTTTACAGTTTGCCAGATACGCTCCTCACAACTCTCCTTTAAGATAGCTACTAACAGCATAAGTATGCCCATTTTGCCAGCAAGGAAACAGGGGTGAATGGTGGTGAGGTGGCTTGTTCAGGGTCACGTAACTGGCAAGCATTGGAGTCAGGACTAAAACTCAGGTCTTCAGACTCCAGGGGGAGTGGTTCTCCCTCTATACCAGGCTGCCTTTGGGGCAGATGACTGAGGTGAAGTGTTATATGTAGTAGAAACGAACATTAGTCTGGCAACTCTGGTTCTAGCCTATAGCTGAGCGACTTCAGATAAATCACTCACCCTCTCTGGGCCTGTTTCCTCAATGTAGAACAAGGAGGCTGGACTGGATGGGCTGTAAGGTCCAGCTCTAAGATGCTGTGACCCTGTGACCATGCAATGTCTGACCAACTCTAAACCTGGGGATTTCGTGAGGGGTCTGGGGAAAGGACCAGCCATGCTCTTAGTGCAGGCCTCCTGATCCCGCTGGCGTCCTGGGATGGCTCCCTCCATAGGGAGAGAGGTATACATTTGGGAGGACAAGCATTAAGTACCACTGTGCTTTGGTGTTCAATCAAGCCCAACTCTTCCTGACCCCATCTGGGGCTTACTTGGCAGAGTCACTGGAGCGGTTTGCTGTTTCCTTCTGCAGTTTATTTTACAAATGAGGAAACTGGGGCAAACGGGGTTAAGTGACTTGCCCAGAGTCACACAGCTAAGCGGTATCTGAGGCCGAATTTGAACTTCGGAAGAGGAGTTTTCCTGACTCCAGGCCCAGCACTCTATCCACCTCGCCACCCAGCCTTGCCAAGTACTTTATAAATATCTTATTTGACCCACACGACAGTACTGGGAGTCAGGTATAATTATTACCCTCATTTTACAGATGAGGAAACTGAGGCAAATAGGTATTAAATGACTTGCCCAGGGTCATGCAGCTAGTAAGTGTCTGAAGCCACATTATAACTCAGGTCTTCCTCATTCTAGGCCCAACACTCTAATCCAGGGGTGGGGAACCTGTGGGCTTGAGGCCATATATGGCCCTCTAGGTCCTCAAGTGCGGCCCTTTGACTGAATCCAAACAAATCAGGATTTGTTCTGTGAAGCCTGGATTCGGTCAAAAGGCTGCATCTGAGGACCTGTAGGGCCACATATGGTCTCAAGGCCACAGGTTCCCCACCCCTGCTCTAATCCCTATGATTTGGAAATGAAAGTGATTAAAAGCAAAGTTATCAATATTTCCCCCCGACTCTGCTTACTTCACTTTGGATCAATAATTCTTTCCACGTTTCTCTGTAGTCATTCTGTTATAGTCCAATAATACTCCATTACATTCATGTATCACAATGTGTTTAGCAATCCCCCAATCCACAGGCTTATGCTTTGTTTCCAGCTTTTGTGGGTTTGTTTATTTGTTTGTTTTTTGTTATCACAAAAAGAGCTGCTACAAATATTTTGATGCATGGGCAGCCTCTCTTTTTGTCAATGACCTTTTTGGGGTATATGCCTAGCAGTAATGGCTAAGTCAAGGGACATATTTTATTTGCATTTTTTGCATAATTCCAAATGCTTTCCCAAATGGTTATACCAATCCATAGTTCCAACAACAATGTATTTCGTGATTACAAAGTGAAGTAAGCAGTAAACTAATTTTCTGAGAGAGGGGGGAGATTCTATGAGGAGACCTAAAGAACCCATTCTTAGGGGTTTCCCTCTGTTCCACAATTCATCAGGTTCCAGAAACTATCTTAAAGGCACTTAAAAATGATGATAATGAGGGTAGGAGAGGGTTAAAAAAAAAACAGAAAATGGGGAGAAGCTTCTGGGCCATTTTTCCTAAAGCCTCAGGCAGGCCTGGAGTAAGCAGAGAGACCAGTTTCCCTCTTTGTTTAAAAGTACTTTAAAAAGGCATTTAACCTGTTTTAATGTGTTTTTGAAAGTTTTATTCCAATCATCTTGGATTTATGACTTCCTTTTAAAAGAAAGAAGCTCTGTATGACAGAAACAAGTTTATACTTGATCTGATTCTGTTGCTTGATAAATGCTGATCAGGAGAGAGAGGAGGCCCTTGGAGCAAATTAGTCAAGTAGTTGAGAAATTCCCTTCTGATCAAGAAATGAGTTTCATGGAAACAAAAGCTGAGATGGGCCATAAGGTATTTCCCCCCTTCCTCTCTTTAGACTCCTATCCAAGGAATGCAGCATTCAAAAAGCCAGTTGGGAGTGTTAAGAAGGTAACTTTTCTCTGATCAGTTTGGAATGATAATAGCTAGCATTTATATGGAGCTTTACAAATATTATCTCATTTTGTCCTCCCAACAATCCTAAGAAATAGGTGCTATTATTATCCCCATTTTGCAGGTGAAGAAATTGAGGTTAAGTGACTTGCCCAGGGTATCACACCACTAGTAAGCCTTTGAGACTGGATTTGAATGCTGGACTTCTGGACTCTAGGGCAAATAGCAGTCTATCTATCTATCCACTGTGCCATCTAGTTACCCTTCACTGAATGTAGTCAGGGCTCTCTAGCTAGATAATCAAAGACTGGTGGGAGGCTTCAGACAAATGTAGAGAGCTATCTTTAACTTATGATGTAAAACTGACCAAAGAAACCAAAGTCGGAGATGATGGGGTACTTGGGTGCTTGTGCTTGGACCCCAGTTCCAAGATCATATTTATCCTTAACTTCAAAACGCTATCCCTGACAGTTTTCTCCCCAGCACAAGGATATTATGCCTAGCAATTACTCATGAGTGGGCCCCAGTAAAGCAAACTACCTTTCCCCATCACAAGAACAAGCTGACCTCTGAAGAAATTCTCTTGTAAAAAGAGGACTATCTTGTAACCACAGAATTATCTAATATTGTTTACCGAAGTTATCATATTCAATCTAGAGGACAGGCTATAGACATTAACTCTCAAAGCTATCTTACTACAGATGTAACAGACCAAAAATACACCCCTGAGAAACCCCTTCCCCTGGTTTCCAGTAGTGAATGATGCCTGTGACCAAGGTTATTACCCAAATTAGCATATCTGTCAGATAAACCATTACTTTTCCTATATAAGCTTCAGCATCATTCCTGTTAAGTTGCAAGTTTCCTAAGGAGCTCTACCTGCTATATTGGCATTAAAATAAACCTTTACCACCTTGACTTAAAGAATGCTTGAGTCCATGAATTGATTTCAAATGACCCTATCCAGTACTCTGGTGTTTTGGGGGGGGGTCCCTGAACCACAAACCACATCAGGAACATTTAGCAGCAAGATTTGGGATCCCAGTTGAGATGAATTGAAGGGGAGGAAATAGTCTGCTCACTAGACAAAGGATAGGATTAAGCAGTGATAAATAACTTATAATTAGAGGAAAAAGCATTTAGTTGTACCTAGGGGTTAACATTTCTTTATATTTTACTTTAATTATGTGTCCCCTATTAAAGAAAATAATGTTTAGATTTGTAACTGATTGATGTTTATGCCTGGTTATCTTAATAAAGAGTTGTATTTTTGCATAAAAGGATGAATCACAGATTTTAGAGGGTACAAGGAACCTTGAAGGGTATCTCATTCAACTTTTCTCATTTTAACAATGATGAAATTAAGGTCTAAAGGTCACACATGAAGTAAGTGGAAGAGGAGAGGCCTGAATCTAGGTATTCTGACTCTAAATATGGAATTCATTCCACACTAGCACAGCACCACAGTAGAGTACCTCTGTGGGCATCTGGAGAAGCTGCTTCAAATACAAATTGCCAGAATCTTTAGCTGACTTCAAGGTCTACCAGAATATCTTGCACATACTAAGTTTTTAAGAAACATTTGACAAATTCACTCGAATTTCTGAATTTATAACTAGAGAATAAATAGATGAAACCTCTCTGAAATGGGAACTCTGAGCTAGAGTTGGTCCATCCCAAGGAGCTCCTGCTTTCTAAAAAAAAATGGCTTCTACTTTCTCACATTGCTTGCTCTTTGTATCTCACATCTTTCTATGTGAATTACTTCATTGTTTCCTGTTGCCTGATTCCTCCCACTGAAGACACTAATGCTGAACTTCACTTTCTCATCACTGAGAACTTTTATTAACTGACACTTCCTTTCATATGGCTCTCTGCTGGGTACTACACCAGGACATTGGAGACACAGAAGAGAAAAGTCCTCAGGGGAATAATGTGCTATCAGTTACATACAAAGAAGCAGCTCTTGGAAAATTTCCTTCCTTCCTTTCCTTGAAGAGCGATAGGTATGGAATGTTGCAGATACATGGTCAATATGTTAGTTGGTTTTGCTGAATTAAAAAAAATTATCATGAGGGAAATTCTCATTCTCACTACACAGAAGAGGAGAAAAATATTCAGAAATGAATATGATTGTAAGAGCAAACCCATCATGCTCTTAATTCCTTAGAATGTGTGTTTTACCCCAAGCTACCCACATTTTCCCACTGAGAGCCTTTATGATCAATGGTATGAGGTTCCATTATAGTGAGAAAGTTGACCAAGGTGGTCACTACAGTCTGTCTACAAAGAACAGAATCTATCTGCCATGTAGCAATCTGGCCTTGGTTAAAAAGATTCCCCTCATGACTCTAGATGTCCCTTGGATCATACTCAAAGCAACATTTACCAGGTAGACTAATTCAAACCAGAAGCTTCCCTGGCCTCCTTCCCCTTCATGCTCTCACCCTTTCTTCTGTGTCTTCTTCACTGATCCAGTGGATTGTGCTCTTGATTTGGAGGCAGAGGACCTGAGGATGAGCCCTAGCTAGCTCATGTTTTGCTGCTTACTGAGCACCTATGTGAATTTAATTTCTCAGTTTTGTCATCTGTAAAACTAGAGCTAGCTGAGCCAGACATACATAGTTAACATCTAATGAATGCCTGTTGACCAATGGACTGACCAAGGGGGCTGGACTAGAAGAACCATAAGGTCCTGGCTAGCTCTACCTTTCTAGTCCTGGTTCCATTGAAATGGTATTGGGCATTGAGTCTCCATGTTCCAGAGGACCTTGTCTAGGACTGGCTCCTTGATGAGCTAATATCTATAGCTACTTTAAGCCATGATGGTCACTTACTTTTAAATCTTTCAGAAATCTTGTACTTGCCAAACCATCCCACCCCTGGCCATACGTTAGACTTACAGGATGTAGCAGATGACTCCAATGCTCCACATGTCTGTGGCATAGCCAATTGGCTCATAGTTGATCACTTCGGGGGCAACAAACTCTGGCGTGCCGAAGAGGACCTTCAGGGAACCTGCATTTTCTGCAATACAAGGGGAGGGGATCACTCTCCAACTACGTTATCAGGAATAAGGATTAAACCTTGCTATTAATGGACTGCATTGGGTACAAAAAAGACAGAGTAACACAGACATGAACCTCACCTGTAAGGGACTCCCAGTATGAGACAGACAGAGAAAAACAAACATATATTGAGAGTACGCTTTATTTTATTTATTTATTTTTTAAAGCAATTGGGGTTAAGTAACTTGCTCAAGGTTACACGGCTAGTCATTATTTATGTGTGGGTGCTCATTTTCTGAGGCTGGTTTCGATCCCGGGTCATCCCAACTCCGAGGCCGGCGCTCTTACTCACTGCGCCACCTAGCCGCCCCTACACTTTATTTTTGAAAGCATTTTTATTCTGAACTTAATAAGAATTAGTATTAATTACAACTATAATTCATAATTTATAGCTAGAATTTACATAGTTTTTCAAAGTTTGGGGGCATGGATAGAGTTCCATGGATAGAGTGCTGGCCGGGAGTCTGGAAGACCTGAGTTAAAATCTAGCCTCAGATATTTACTAGTTGTGTGACCCTGGACGAGTCACTTAACCTCTGTTCGCCTCAGTTTCCTCAACTTTAATATGGGGACCGTGGAAAATGAAATGGCAAACTAGTATCTTTGCCAAGAAAACCCCATAAAAATGGGGTCATGAAGAGTGGACACAACTAATCCGACTTAAAAACAACAAAATTAAAGTTTGCAAAACAACTTTACATGTGTTGTCTCATTTTATGTGCACAACAACCCTGAGGTAGGTGCTGCTTTTATTCTTATTTGGCAGATGAGGAAACTGAGTCTGAGAGAGGGTAAGAGGCTTACCCAGGGTCACACACAGCTAGTCAGGATCTGAGGTATATTTTGAATTCAAGTTTTTTTGACTCCCAAGTCCAACACTCTATGAATTAAGTCACATACTTGTCTTTCAAACACCAAATAAAGGGGTCTTTCCATATACATAGTAGAACGGGGGAGAAACTAAATTGTACACAGAAATGCAGATCTTTGTTAAATACAGTTTTCTTTTCCTTTAAAATCTATAACTTAAGGAGCGGCTAAGTGGTGAAGCAGATAAAGCAGTGGCTCAGGAGGCAGGAGGACTTGAGTTCAAATTTGGCCTCCAACACTTGACACCTAGCTGTGTGACCCTGGGCAAGTCACTTAGTCCTGATTATCTTGCAAAAAAAACCCCAAAATCCCCACAAAACAAAAAACCCCAAACCCAAACTAAAAGAAAAAAAATCTATAAGCTAAACCCGTATCTTTCAAAGCTGTCCTGCCTGTCGGCTTATTTGTAGTATCCCTTCTGTTCTCTTTATGGTATACTTTAAATTAATGCATAAAATCAGAAATGAAGATAATTGTTTACGTTAAATGACAGCAGAAAGGTCAGGATATTCAGTAATCAGGGGAGATGAACACTGGGGGAACTGCCAACCTCGCCTAATGAGTAAAGGAAGATAGATGGCTGGGAAGGAAGGAAGAAGGCAGGATCACAAAAGTTGTTGGAAGAATAGGAGGGAAGAAACCTGGCTCTTCTTTTCTAACACCTCATCACTGGAAATATCTTCCTAGACAGCTAGGTGGCTCAGTGGATGGAGATATGGACCTGGCAGCAGGAAGAGCTGAGTTCAAATTTGGCCTCAGACACTAATTGGCTGAATGACCTTGGACCAGTCACTTAACCACACCATCACAGTTTCCTCATATATAAAATGGGGATAATAATAGCACCTACCTCAAGGGCACTCTGAAAATTTAAAAACAAGGTATAAATGTTAGCTATTATTACTCCCCAGAAATTTAAATTCCTCTTCTTTCAATTTAAACATCTCTCCCAGGTTTAAATTAATTAATTCTCCAGGTCTCAGATAAATACAATGAAAAGTTTGCTCCTTCCCGTCCTGAATTACTTTATACAGTATGCTTTCACAGAAGTGATTTCTACCTCAATTCTCCTGGTTTTGAGGCTCACAGCTTCCAGTACCAGGAGGGCTATTAGTCAATGTGCTGTCTAAGCTTAAGTCACTGTCATTAGCACTTTTCCTGTACTTTACTCATAAGTGAAGGTGCTTTTACGGGGCTGAGAATAGAGAATAACAAACTCTTAAGAACTGGAAGAGATCTAGAAGTCTAGTCTAACTCCTATCTTCATAGATGTTATTTGCAAAAACACTGCTGGGTTTTATTTCCTATCTTTAAAAGTTGTGTTTTGAACCTCTGACTTCCTTGGTGTTAGGGAGCTCCTAGTAAAGATTCTTCTCTTTGAATGGAGAGAAAAGCAGATCTTCAAAATGAAAAGGCTTGATTTGCTGTCCCCTGGGGTCTCTTTAGCTTAAGATCCTGTGAAATGGCCATTGGCTTGGCTCCCCTACAGCTTTACTATTAAGTCCCTTAATCCCTTAATTGCTCTCATAATTTCAAATTCTCTCTGTAAAAAGGGTCCTTTGTTGTTGTTCAGTCTTGTCCAACTCTTGGTGACCTTATTTGGGGTTTTCTTGGCAGAGATACTGGAGTGATTTGCCATTTCCTTCTCCAGCTCATTTTACAGATGAGAAAACTGAGGCAAATAGGGATAAGTGACTTGCCCAGGGTCACACAGCTAGTGTTTGAGGCCAGATTTGAACTCAGGAAGAGGAGTCTTCCTGACTTTAGGCCTGGTTCTCTATCCACTGCACCACCTAGCTGTCCCCAAAAGGGTCCTTCTTAGAGTTAACTTTTCATTATCTAGTGTCTAGAGACAGAGAATTATCGACATGAACATTAGTGCGTCCCTATCTTTCCTCCCTTTTCCCCAGGTTGTGGCCTACCTTTCTGCTTAGAAATAGGGTGGTGCATATAAGAGAGAGCACTGGCTTTGGAGTCAGAGGACCTGGGCTCAGATCCTGACTGTCGCTCACTATCTGTGTAAACCTTGCACAGTCACTAAGCTTCTCCAGGTCTTTGTTTCCTCATTTGTAAAATGAAGTGGTTAGTCTAGATCTGTAGTGTCAAATTCAAATAGAAATAGAGCCTCTAAAATGAGATTGTCTTGCAAAAAACAAACAAAAAAACCCCCACAGGGGTACAGACTGACTCTGAAAACATTAGCATTATCTATGTTTCTAAGTTTTTAAAAATTTGTTTTATTAAATATTTCCCAATTATATTTTAATCTGGTTCAGGTAACACTTGGGAGTGTTGTGGGCCATGTGTGAGACACCTTTGGTTCAGATGGCTTCTAAGACCACTCTACATCAATAATTCTAGGATCTCCAGAGAAAGAACGGACAGAACCTGAATGCAGGTCCAAACATACTCTTTTTCACTTTATTTTTTTTTCAACACTGAGTCTGTGTCTTCTTTCACAACATGACTAATTATGATAATGTTTTGCATGACTGAACATGTATATCCTATATCAAAATACTAACCATCTCAGGAAGCAGGAGAGTGAAGGAAAGAAAAATTTGAAGCTCACATTTCTTTTTAAATGGATGCTAAAAATTGACTTTCTATGTAACTGGGGAAAAATAAAATATTATTTAAAAATAATTCTATGATCTTATGATCCCTTCTTCAGCAAAGTATCACAGAAGAAAAATAAAAAGAAGAGAAATTCACTCCAAGGTCCTCTGGGCATCTTTGTTATATAGCTCTGGGAGGAGCTTTTAGAGAAGGTAAAGACATTATTGAAAATGAAGAATATTGGCTGCCCCATTTACTCATCTTTGTATCACTCACATATTGTTAATATAGTGTGTATCCAATAAATATTAGTTTAATTGAAAAAAATAAAAAAAAACATAAAATAGTAGGGGATGGGATAATTAGAATGGGCAGACATGGTGGTGTCAGGGAGGCCCAATGCCCCACACAAACACCTTTTTTATAGGCTTCCTGATACCTAAAATTCATATAATGGGGCAAAACCTTTTGCTTTAGGATTATAAATAAGGTTTAAATATAAATATTTCTAGGAGCCTTCTGATAGACTGACTTAAATTCACACAAAGGTATATATCATGACTGATAACAGATTGTGAACAGAGCTCGTGATGAAAACAGCCTGCATCTATTTAGTGCTTTAAGGTCTGTGTAGTATTTTTCATACGTTACTTGATTTAGGCCCCACAATGTGCCCTGGGGGCAGATACTATTAAAATACCTCCATTTTACAGATGAGGAAATTAAGACTGAGGGCGCAGGAGGCAGGGTTTGAGCTGAGTCTTCCTGACTTCGAGTCCAGAGTTCTCTCTGCTAGACCAGCTTGCCTTTGTCATGAGGCAGTGGAGACAGAACTCTCAGAAAGAGAAGGCCAGGGATACAGAAGACACAAGGGGAAAGGAAGAAGAGTTTATATAGCCCCTACTATGTGTCAGGCACTGTGTTAAGCACTTTTTCCCTCCACCAAACATTATCTCATTTGCTTCTCATAACAACCCTGCAGAGTAGGTAATTAATAATAGCAATGATAATAGATAACATTTATGTAGTGCCTACTATGTGCCAAGCACTGTGTTAAGTGCCCCCATCCCCCATTATCTCATTTATACTTACAACAACCCTGAAAGATTAATAATAATAATAATAACAATAACAATAATAATAATATTAATGCTGGATTTAGAGTCAGGAAAACCTGAGTTCAGATCTTGTCTTGGACACTTTAGCTGTGAGACCTTGGGCAAGTCACTTAACCTTTGTTTGGCTCAGTTTCCTCATCTGTAAAATGGGGCTAATACCACCAACCCTAAAGGGCTATCATTGTCTGAAATAAATGAGACAACACACGCAAAGTATTATTTAAACATTAAATGTTGTTATTATTACTTCCTATTACCTCCAGGATCAAATGCAAAATGCTTTATTTGGCATTCGATGCCCTTCATAATCGACCCCTCTCCTATCTTTCCAGTCTTCCAACACACACTCTTCAATTCCGTGACACTGGCTTCCTGGCTGTTCCAGGATTAAGATCCTCCATCTCTCAGCTGCAGGCATTGTCTCTGGTTATCCCTCATGCAAGGAATGTACTTTTTCTTCTGCTCCTAACTGACTTCCTTTTAAATCTCAACTAAAATCTCAGCTTCTATAGGAGCCTTCCTCAACCCCTCTTGCATCCCCAGCACTTAGCAGCATCTGGCACACAGTAGGTGATTAATAAATGGTAACTGATTGATTACTATCAATATCACTGTTGTTGTTATTGCTTTCTATGTGGCTTTAGGATACATTTTGTAGAAGGACCAATGCCAACGGGAGGTAGGTCCACGGAAGTTTGCCTCCGGTTTACATTAAAATAAGATTTTACAGGTTGACTGATAGCAAGGGATAGGGTAGACCAGGAGGATTCTAAAGTGGGGCAGAGGACGGAGGTGGGAGAAAGAGTACTCTAACTAGGATTAATCATTCCCAGCAGACAATTTACACAATATCTCATAAAGTGAGTTACTTAAAACAAAAGTTGATTATGCTTTCATTTTTTATATTACCAACTCATTATTCTCCATTTTTTTGGTTTAATCATCTGAGATCAATCAAGCAAACAAAAGAGAAAGAATGTCTGTTCTTACCTAGTTTCCTGGCCAGTCCAAAGTCAATGAGCTTGATCCTGGTCCCAGTCTTATTGACACACATGATGTTCTCAGGTTTGAGGTCAAGATGGACGATACCTTGCTTATGGATATACTCTACACCTTCTGAAATCTGTTTCATGTACTTGATACACTCTCGTTCAGTCAACTCAAAGTCCTCATCGATGATCCGCTCAAACAGCTCGCCCCCAGATACACTGGAGGAGGAGAGGGGAATTGTGGGAGAAGAGAAAAATAGAAAGTTCAAAGGAGAGATTAGATCTCCAATCAGTCTTAACCAGGGTTTAGGTGTTCACTATGTACCAAGAAGTGTGCTTAATGCTAAGGATTTAGGATACAAAAAAAGGCAAAACCAGTCTCTGCACATTACTTTTGGGACTCACTGAGTCTTCCCCATCCTGGGAGAAGATTTGGTTATTGAGCATCACACTGAGTTTTCACCACATTTGATGTACAATAGAGAGAAGGGTTTGGACTGAGAAGAGGTACTATGATCCTGGACCAAGAAGTGTTAGGATGCAGGGAAGGAGTGTCAGGGAGTGGAAGTCAGGAAGTCTGCATAGAGGGCAATGAAACCTATGCCTTGGGCAGCAACTGAGACTGTGTGCTTTTTAAGGGGTAGGGAACAAAAGTGTGCTAGGTCCTAGGTAGGATATTCCTTAGGCTATTCTAGGGAAGGAGGTTATCTCACTTTCTAGGCCACAGGTTTTGAGACAGCCTACCTAGTAATGACTCATGGAAGAAACTAGCTGGGGGAGATGGAGGTATCTTTTTCAGCTTGTTTTTTTAAAAAGGGAAAAAAACCCCAAGACTCAGAAACAAATAGCCAGTCTATAATTGATATGATTCACAAACTGTACCCTTCACACTTGTTGATGTTTTCTATTATTATTTCCATTTTGAGATTGACCTTGATGGTCATTTAAGGCTAATTTTTAGGATAGGACCAGGAGTGGACCTGTGATTTCACTGTTATAAATGAACACCCAGGTGAGGAAATTCTCTCTACCAATGCAAGCTGTTGCCTTTCTGAAGGTTATAGTATTAGAGTTGCCTAGAGGATCACACAACCCATATGTATCAGAAATAGGACTTTCACCCAGGTCTTACTGGAATTCATTCCCTCTTTACATCCAGCTCATAGGTTCCTTCCCTCCTTCCCTTTAAGATGTGGCTTAAAATTATTTTTGGCATCAAGTTTTTTCTGATCCCCTCAACTGGGCAGGCTAGGTGGTGCAGTGAATAGAGTGCTGGTCCTGGAGTCAGCAGGACCTGAGTTCAAGTCTGACCTCAGACACTTAATACAGAAAAAACTAGCTGTGTGACTTTGGGCAAGTCACTTAACCCCAATTGCCCTTCAAAAAAAAAAAAGAGGCAAAAATTCAGAGAGTTATTGACCTAACTTGATGGAGGGAGTTTTGTCACCTGGGAGGTTCCTACATTGCTCTTCCTACTAAGCTACCTTCTGTTTAACTACTGTGTTTACATAGCTACATATTTACATAGGGACTTGTCTCTTTCATTTGAATGAAAGCTTGTGAGTAGGGGCTGCTTAATTCTTTCTGATTATATACTCAGTACAATGCCTGGAATACAGTAGGTACATAATAAATACTTGTTGATTAATCGATCAATTCAAAGCTAGTTCTCTATCCACTCTACCATGCTGCCTGATTTTACTTGTATAAAAATGTTTAGGGAAAGGTAAGGGAGAGGGGGATCCCATCTAGTACCAACAGAACCTGTTATCATCAGTTGGGCTGAGCATTAGTATATGATAGGAATTTGTTTAGTTTGATTTAATCCCTCACAATTTGATTACCCTTCTTAAGATCAAGTTTCTGAATTTCCACCTTGACACTTCCATAGCCATCTTTAGTCACCTCTTCATTACAAGCATCACCCGCCAGAGGCAAGGCCTAAGCTATCTTCCCCTTCCTTTCTATATTTGTAAATGCAAAACTAATCCATAGCTTGAGATACTTCGGAAGAACGCATCAGACTTTATCTAAGGGAGTTTTGAATATTCTTTAAATGTATCAATTAAAAGAGGTAGGAAGATGTAGAACATTGGGGTCAAACTCAAGTAGAAATGCAAGCCATTAAACTGCACCTGAGAATCCCCATGGGATGCATACTGACTTACTTCCAACACATAGTATTATCTATTTTTTGGCATTTTTGTTTATTTTGTTAACTATTTCTCAAATCTATTTTAATCCGGTTCGAGCTGTACTCAGTAGTGTTGTGGGCTGCGTGTTTGACGCCTCTGGTGTACTATACAGAGAACAACAACATGTGGCAAGTCCTCAACGAGACAGGAGCACCAGATCATCTTTTTTGTCTCCTGAGGAACCTGTATGTGGGCCAAGAAGCAACAGTTTGAACTGAACATGGAACACCTTATTTATTTAACTAATATGCAAAGTACATCATGTGAAATGCCAGGCTGGATGAATCAAAAGCCGGAATTAAGGTTGCCAGGAGAAATATTTATTCCAGATATGCAGATGATACCGCTCTGAAGGCAGAAGGTGAAGAATTAAGAAGAATCTTGATGAGAGTGAAAGAGGGGAGTGGAAAGCTGAGTACTACAGAGTCTACACTTTTGAATTATGGTGCTGCAAAAACGTTTTGAGAATCCTTTGGCCAGCAAGGAGGCCAAATGAGTAAATACTTAAGGAAATCAATTCAAACAGTTTACTAAAAGGTCAAATATTGAAGCTGAAGCTTAAATCCTTTGGCCACATAATGAGAAGATGGGGCTCACTGGAAAAGACTGATATTAGGAAAGACTGAAGACAAAAGGAGGAGGGGATGGCAGATGAGATGGGGAGATAGCATAATGGAAACAACGAACATGAACGTTTACAGACTTCGAGAGACAGTAGAGGATGGCAAGGCCTGGCATGCTAGGGTCCATGGGGTCATGAAAAGTTGGACACAACTTGAATAACTGACTGACAAGAGAGAATTGGCCCCAAGCCAGGAAGACAAAAGTTGAAGTCCCACCTCTGACATATGCTGGCTCTGTCACTCAGTGACTTAGTTACTTGGCTTTGAGGTGCCCTAAGCAACTCTACAAAATTAAAAATTCACAGAAAGGGGGCAGCTAGGTAGCACAGTGAATAGAGCATCGGCCCTGGAGTCAGGGGGACCTGAGTTCAAATTCAGCCTCAGACACTTAACACAAAACTAGCCGTGTGACCTTGGTCAAGTTACTTAACCCCAACTGCCCTCCAAAAAAAAAAAGGCAAAAATTCACAGAGAGTTATTGTTGGAGGGAGTTTCCTCCCTGGGAGGTTCCTATATGAATGAGATCACAGTCCCTATCACTATCCTAAATCAATCTACAAATGTGTATTAAGTGCCTACTATCTGTAAGTCTCTAAACTGAGTGCTAGGGATTCAAATACTGAGAATAAAACAATCCCCAAAGAATTTAGCCACTGATCTCCTCATTTTCTTCGTAGCTTATATTTTCAGACTTATATTCAAGATCTATTTAACCTTTCACATTCTTTTCTTAATCTCTACTAGAAAAGTTCTTCCCTTGTCAGATTGCTGTGATTCTATCTCTACTGATTATATAAGAAGGAATATAATGTTTATTGTATTTTCAGGTGGGTATAAGCAGCATCTTTATTATCTAACAGACTGGAAGGAGTATGACATAGAAGTGTGGGAGCCAGGTGAATAGGTTCCACGCTTCTGCAATGATCTGGATCTTCTTCCACTATAGGTATTCTGACAAACTGGGGCCAGAAGGATGAGTGTGACTCATCTCAGATGACAGAAGAGGTTTGTGAGATCATCTTAGCATTTGTCTCTCAACCAGGAGCAAAATTAATTTACAAGCCACTGACTTATTTTCTACGTAGAACAGTAACACTATGACATAACAGTAGTGCAGTAGATAGAGTGTTGGGCCTGGAGTCAGGAAGACCTGAGTTCAAACTTGTCCTCAGACACTTACTAGCTTTCTGAGCCTGGGTAAGTCATGGAATCTCTTTATGTCTTGGTTTCTTTATCTGTAAAATGGGGGGAGGGGAGTATTTGACTCAATAGTGACAGAGGTCCCTTCCAGCTCTAAATCTATGCTCCTTTGCTAAATCCTGCCTTAGCTGACCTTACTTCAACACATTTGTCTGCCTAGTCTTGCTTGTCTAGGCAGTAAGAATTTGTCTGTGTTTGTGCGCCACTGTGTTGGGAAGCAGATTGGGTATACTGGTTGACTGGATTCCCTAGAGAGAAATACTGATGGACTGGAAGTTATCCAGAATCAACAAAATTGTCCCTGAAGAATCTCTAATTCTAAATGTTCTAATTCTTTGCTCACCAAGTAACCAGTTGAACTATAACAGGGTCAGACTAACTTAAAAGAGGTTCCCCATACAGACTTCAAGTCCCAATTCCTGGGCATGGTATATCCTTCACCACAAATTCATCATTTGCCATTCCCACTTAAAAATAATCTCTTCTGTTTATTTAGGGTGAATTAATCTCTACAGATTTCAGACACTCCTCATAAAATTTGCGTTTCTCAGTTTGCAAGGCACAGTGACCCCATCAAGGTGTAACCATCCCATGAGACTCTGCTTGAGAAAATAGCTCTCCTTACACAGTCAATGAAGTCCCTTGAACTCAGAGCGTGAATCACTTTCCCCACCTTGGGCTGTGTAGTTTTAACTTTTCCTTGGTTGAGAGAAGCCATTAAGAATTTTATATAAAAGGAAAAAAAGAAATTGACATGATAATTTTGTTGCATATTTGAAAGGAACAGCAAGTTGTGCATAAAAGATTTGCAGTTTCATGTGCAATCATCTTTTTTATGGTACTATGTTATGGAAATGCTTGTTTTACTCCATAAATTAAAAATAAAAATTTAAAAGTAACAGGATAAAAAAATAAAACAAAAAGTAAAAATATTTTCATATAAAAGATTTCTTACTGAGTGTCTGGACATTAGGCTGTCAGAGTGAAAAAAACCACCACCACCAAGGGATTGTAAATATGAGGGACTACTCATAATGACGACTCACATTTGCATGATTATCTAACACTTACAAAATACTTTCCTGATAAGAACATTATGGGTAATAGTATGAGGCGAGTATTATTATCCCCATTTCACAGATGAGAAAGTAGAGTTCTGGAACATATCTATAGTCACACTACTATTAAGAATCTGAATTAGGATTCAAATCTATCTCTCAACTCCTAGTCTAGTGCCCTTTCCACTATATAAGGGACCTTATCATTTTAAAACAATGGATCACTATCAGTTATTATGACTACTACATATGGTCAACTTCAGGTCTTGCTGGTAATTCCAGGAGGCATATGCAATGGTACTTTGACACTTGAGTGAAATGAGATGAAAGGACAATAGCACAGAGGTTCTTCTACCTTACAATGCATTCTCTGGCAGGTCATCCAAAAGGTAACTGTTGCCCAAGCTGCTATTGCTAGAGGCTTCTATAGAAGAAAAGGATAGGTAAAGGCAGCGAGGTGGTGCAGTGGGCAAACTGCTCTGCCCACTGTGCCACCTCCCTATCCCATGGACATCATTTTTGCTAATAACTTGCATGAGAACATTGAGGGCACCCCTAAGACTTTTTTCCATCACAGTGTTGGGAAGGAAAACTAACAGAATCAATATTTAAAAACCAGACCTTGAAATATTAGGGAGCTTTGAGAAAGTAAAATCCTTTAATGTGTCCCCTGGGAGTGAAACCTGAGAGTGGTATAACTAGATAAAGAACAAGAAGCTTAAGGCAAAGAGGGAAAGGAAAATGGAGAAAATTTTGAGCAGATTCTTTTGGAATCATTGATAATATAAAGCTTGGAAGGAGCTCAAACAGCAACAGCGATAGAATCCCCTTCTGAGAATCACAGAATCTCAGAGTTAGAAGGCATCTCAGAGTCCCTCTGGTTCTTCAGCAGCCTGAAATAATGGACCCAAAATAACACAGGTAAATGCACAGTCCCACTTGATATTTATAAAAATATTTCCCATACAAATATAGGTTAGGTCAGACATGGTGTGACAGCAGTTCATGCAAAAAAGATCTGGGGGTCTTAGTTGGGTCTAAATGAGCTAACGATGTGGGTACAAAAAAGTTAAATTGATTTGAAGTTTGTTTTGTTTTTTTTTTTGGAGGGGGGAAGGCAGGGCAATTGGGGTTAAATGACTTGTCCAAGGTCACACAGCTAGTAAATGTCTGAGACTGGATTTGAACTCAGGTCATCCTAACTGTGGGGCCCATGCTCTATTCACTGCACCACCTAACTGCTCTCATTTGAAGCTATTTTGATAGAAATATAGCATCTAGATACTTTACTCAAGATTTACCCCAATGCTCCATTGTAGCATAGAGGTGAGCCTTCTCTCTAAGGATCAAAGGTAGAATACAAAGTTTGGCTGGTCCTATCAAGTTGGAAAGGCTCACAGTATTGGATTATTGAAGGACTGTAGTTGAGGACTATTCTAGCAAAATTCAGGGAACTTCATCACCAGAAGATTGACTACTAAGAATTTTTTGGGGGGTGGCATAGTACTTCATGACATTGTCTAAAAAGGCATGTGAAGGCAGTGGAGTACCCCTACCAATGAAATGATGAATTAATGAAGTACTGGAATAAATGACCAGATCACAGAAATCATAGTTTGGTTGAATTCTTTGCAGATCGGACTACATCTGGAATATTGCAGATTGAGTTCCAGGTACCTCATTTCATACAACCTATTGAAAAACTGCTGGACATTCAGAAAGGAGCTATGGGAATGCTGAGGAGTCTGGAAACTGTTGTCTGTGGGATCAGGGGGTATGGTTAACCTCTGGAAGAGAATACTTTGGGGTGGGGGACTTGATAGCTGTCCTCAAGTGTTTAAAGCACTGTCATGTAAAAGTAGAAACAGACTCCAAAGAGCAGGGTTAGAGCCAATGAGGGGGAAATGATAAAGAGACACACTGCAGCTCCAGATAAGGAAGAACTAACTGCTTGACAAACAGAGCTGTTAGGGGAAGAGGCTGCTTTGAGAGAGAGCAGCTCCCTTTCACCGGGCATATTCAGAGGATCAATGAGCATCTGTCAAGGAGGCTCTGCTCTGGGAGGGATGCTGGACTCAAATACCTGCAAGGTTCCTTTCAGCTCTAAGATTCTTCTCTGTTTAAGATTCACCGTGAAGAATGGACAATAGCAGCCAAAAGAAGGATTATGGGGAAGGGACAAGGTGGAGAAACTCTCTCAGACCAGTGCTCTAGAGGCCTTATCTAGTAGCTACAGCAGAAAGAAGACAATTCGAGAGAAGAGGAGGAAGCCTCAATAAAGGAACGATTTGGTTGAAGGGACTGGGGAAGCTTATCCCAGAGAAAAGAAGAGTTGATAGCTATCTTCCAGTATTTAAAGAGGACCTGGATTCATGCTCACTATTTGTGTGACTGAAGGCAAGCCATTACTTGGCCTTTGGCTGCCTCATCTATTTAACGAGAAGGTTAGATTAGATGGCTTCTGAAGTCCTTTCTAATTTAGATCTAGGATTCTATGATGTCGGGCAGCTAGGTGGTACAGTAGTTAGAGCGCTAGGACTAGAGTCAGGAAGACCTGAGTTCAAATCCAGTCTTAGACATTTACTAGCTGTGTGACCCTGACCAAGTCACTTAACTCTGTTTACCTTAGTTTCCTCATCTGTAAAATGGGCTGGAGAGGGAAATGGCAAACCACTCCAGTATCCTTGCCAAGAAAACCCCAAATGGGATCACAAAGAGTCAAACTCAACTGAAAAGAATGAACAAAACAAGAGTGATTAGTCTTATTCTGCTTGCGGACTCAGCTTTGGGGTAGGGAGAGGTTGTTACATGATAACTTCCAGCAGTTGATGTCAAGTCAGAGTAGAAGAGGCTGTCTTGGGGAGTAAGTGGATGAGTCTCCTGTCATAGAGGTCTTTAAGCAGAGACTGGATGACGACTATTTGTCAGATGCATGTTTCAAAGTAGGAATTTGGATGTGCCTAGTTCTTTCCATATTAGAGGCAGCACAGGTAGAAGCTGAGAGACCTGGGATCCATTTCCAAAATGCTGTGCATTACCAAGTCACTGCTCCTCTACTTTCCTCAACTAATTGCTCTTAAGGAAGTAACATTTTAATGGAGGAGGATGATACATAAAGGGTGTTGAGATAGGAAGAGTGGATATAGCATTTTATAGATTTAGAAAGAAGCTAAACTCAGACTCAGTCATTGTTAAAAGTCAAGGTCTCCATCCTCACCTCTGCCTCACACTAAGACTTTATAGTCTCAGTGTATTTAAGACTTTCTGCTGTTCAAGAGGGAGGGGTATGCTGGGTGAAAGCCAGTCCAGCTGAAAACTTTATACATTTTCTCCCTTTGTTTTCCATTCAGCTTGCCAATTCCTAATTCCAAGCTAAGTATGGAATTCAATGCACCAGCACTGCTGCCATATGCCCAAACCCCTCCTGCTCCCTGCCCCTTCCCTTGCATCCCCGCTCAAAAATTTATACAAGTACTGACATAAATATTCCATTACTGGAATAGGTGCCGAGGGCATAATGACTGCGGTGGCAGCCATGTGGAGGAAGGAGGCAGGCAGCGGAGCACGGAGCTGAGGACTCCTTCAAAGTGACTGAGGATTTTTTCTGCATCTTATATGCCTCAAAAGGATCATAAAATGTTGGAGCTGGAAGGGACCCTTTATATCATCTCATGCAAATGTGCCCTCTTTTTTTGTTTCCTTTTCTATATATGGGTGAAAACTGAGGTTAAGCTTAGATTAGAACTCAGGTCTCCAGGTTCCTAACCCAGTGTTGTTTCCACAGGACCTCACTGTCCTTAAGTATGGACTTGGTGAGAAGAACTATATCTCCAACAGGAAATAGTTTAAGAAATACCCTTAGTGGCACAGTGAATAGAGTACTGGCCCTGGAGTCAGGAGGACCTGAGTTCAAATTCGACCTCAGACACTTAACACTTACTAGTCGTGTGACCTTGGGCAAGTCACTTAACCCCAACTGTCCTCCAAAAAGCAGAAAAAAAAAAGGAATACCCTTAGCACTGAGCACAGGAGGAACAAAGTGGCAGAACAAACGGCGGTAGAGAGCTTAGGGCTGAAGCAGGGCAGGTAATGGAGGATGAGCAAGTCTCTCCATGCCCCACTCTCCCAGGCTACCCACCACTGAACACCCCACAGCTCAGCGTTAGTACTTTAGAGAGGATGAGACAGTCTAGTTGGTCCATTGCCATCAGCACAGATTGTAGGGGCGAGGTTCAGGGTTGAAACAAAATGACAAAAAATTGGTTCTCCCCAAACGCACAAAAATCTTCTGGCTAGAAAAGATGTTGAGAAGTCAACTCGCCTAATCTAGTCTAGATTGTACCTAACTCAAGAGAGGGAGTTAAAGATCTTGGATGAATCAGGGGAGTTGAAGAGGAAAAGGATAAATAAAAGAATAAATGGGACTACAGAGAGGTGACGAATTCTGCCTTGGGTCACAGAGAGCCAAGAGTAGAGTCCTGGACTCCTCAGAATGCATTCTTGTGTCTTAAAGCTTTGGAAAGGAAAAGATTCAATGTCTCTCCTCCCTCTCTTCCCTCCATCTCCAACTCTCCCACTTTGGTTTGTAGTTACCTACAGTTGAACTGTCCCTAATCAAGGGCAGCCAATGTGACTAATGGTACCATGTTCTTTGGTTTTTTTTTTTTTTTTTTTAAGCAATTGGGGTTAAGTAACTTGCTCAAGGTTACACGGCTAGTCATTATTTATGCGTGGGCGCTCATTTTCTGAGGCCGGATCTGATCTCGGGTCATCCCAACTCGCTCTTACTCACTCCGCCACCTAGCCGCCCCTTTAGGGCAATTGGGGTTAAGTAACTTGCCCAAGGTTACACGGTTAGGTTTTTGTTTGTGTGGATTAAGTGTCAGAGGCCGGCTCCCAACTCAGGTCCTTCTGACTCCAGGGCCAGCGCTCTATTCACTGTGCCACCTAGCCGCCCCGTGTTCTTTGGTTTTGAAATGGTGAGGGTGGTGGTAGATGAGGAGGACAGGTGGAAGTGGCTTATGACTTTGGATACTGTGTTACCTTGGGGAGAAGGGTTGTATGGGTGGGAAGCACTCACATTTCCAAGACCATGACGATGTTGGCTTTCTCCTCAAAGGCATCAACACATTGCACAAGCTTGGGGTGGTGTAGACAGTTCATGATGTCAATCTCCTGCCGGATATTCTCTTTATCTTTTGCCGAATACGCCTTGAAGAATTTCCCTGCCCAAATTTTTCCAGTTTTCTTTTCAACAAGTCGAAAGACCTGTCCAAATTTCCCACTGTAAAGGGAAAAAAAGAGTTTGGGGTGGGGTGGGAAAGGATCATTTAACCATCATGCCCATGAGATGTAGACTAGAGGTAGTAAACCTCCTTTGCACAGCCTTTGCACTTGAACCTTTGCAATTCATCCAACTATATCCCATGTCTCCTTCCCAAAGGTATTTCTCCCATTAGATTGGAAGCATATTCCCTAAGGGCAGAGACTCCTTTTCTTCTATTAGGCCAGGAGTTCTTAGCCTTTTTTGTGTTATGGACTGATCACTTTGGGGATTTTTATCAGAATAATATTTTAAATGAATAAAATATGTAGGAATTACAAAGAAACCCAAATATATCAAAATACAGTTATCAAGAGATTATAGATTATACCCTAGTTATAAGAAGTCCTGCATTAGACCTTTCTTGTTATAAGGAAATGGGATGTGGGACAGTCTTTGGGGGAGGAAGAGGAGATGGTGTTAATCTTTACAACTCTGTTGCTCTTCTCCAGAATGACTGTGTCTAGAGTATTACTGAAAGGGATTTTCTAATTCAGTGTCTGGTCTTCTTATGTGCCACCCAGGTAGGTACTATCAGGTTTAAATTTCTGTCTTTCCCCATAAATACATTTTCCTGTAGTGAGAGTAACAGCCTAGTTCCATGTCCTCTTTCCCTTATTTAAGGTAAAACCTTCAGAGTGACTGGTGATGATTAAAAACTAGGGGAGACCTTAGGGATAGAGATCACCTCCCTCCATTGATTCTCCCTCCTTCTGTGAGACAGAGCTAATGCTAATTTTATCCCTATTAATGAGTGTAATGAATAAGCCCTATATTTCAATAGAAATGATGGACTTAAATTAGATTACTCAGGTCCAAGGGAGGGTGGGGTGCACTTCTGGCTCCCCTGACTTCTGGGGATAATTTAAAAAATCTTTTTAGAAAAAAATCACACTTGTGATTTCATCAGTATAAGAAGTACCCAGGGAGAAAAATCCCTCTACCAATGCAGATCTATACATTCTGTGTGACTTAAAGTCTTTTTAAAGAGAGTTGCCTCAGGGCATTAACAGAATAAGGGAATGCCACAGTCAGTTCCCATAAGGCAGGAACTGAAGCTCCTTTCTCTGACTTTTAGGCCAGGGCTTAGCCATTATGCTACTCTTCCCCTCTCCAGTTGGGGCTGTAAGGGGTGAGGTGGGGAATGTATCATTAATATGATATATATCTATATCTATATCTATATGCATACACACACATATATCACTAATAAGAAATACTTTTAAATGGGTCTTACATCTTAGCAGCTGCTAATTCAGGCAGTACATTTGAAGTACTGTCCTGGTGGGGATGATGGAGTTCAGTTGTTTTCAAAGATAGAGAGTAACATAGGTGGGAATTTATGAAAGTAAAATCCTATGTTTAAACAGGTAACTCTCCCTAAGAATCAGCCTCCTGCCCTGCTGCCATTCCAAAGCCACTAGCCTCAATGCTGGAGAGCAGGCTCCCACCCCACTTACGATCCTAATCTCTCCTCGATGTCATAGAAATCAGCAACTTTTTGTTCGGTGTTGATTGCCACTGTCCGGTAGTCTACCTCAGGCTCCTTCTCATCTACAAACAGGGGATCAGGGTTAGGGTCAGCAATCAGAATCTGCCCTCCCCTCTGCCCAAGATTTATATCCCCCCATCCCAGTATAATTAATTCATTCTTGTACCCCATCTCAATCTCAGAGGAAATTATGGGGTGTTCCATACCATCATCTGACAGTTCCACTTCATCCTTCGGTTCTGTTGGGAAAAAAAAGAGAGATAAAAGAGTCAGACAGTCTACTTAGTGGTGACCATACAAAAAAAAAGTGGAGGAAGCACAGGAGACCATGTCTCAGCTTTACAAGGTACAAATATCTGACCATGAGCCCCAGAGCCAAGTAAGAGTTATCTTTCCTTCTCTCCTCTCTGTTACTCTGTGGTGCCCAAAAGCTGACCAGTGGGGAAATGGCCATAAGGTGTGGAACAAGAGAATGGGGGAAAAGAGGCTAACTTTTAAAAAGATGATAACTATTCAGAGATGGTTTAAAAAAGTGGCATGGTTCTGCAAGAATGTCAAGAACAAGAAAGCCCAGAACAAAGTGAGGTTGGCAAGGGATGTGAAATTATATTAGGGATCAGAAGAAGATCCAAAGAGTTATGGGACCAGTAGTTGGCACAGATGGAATTATGTTAGTAGATGACAGAATGAGGGCAGAACTAATAAACTTTAATTTGCTTTGTTTCTCTCCACTAAGGAGTTATCTTCAGACAGCAAAGTGAGGAACAAAGATGGTTAACAAGAGAATGAAAATCCAAGAGGTGTAGGGAGATATTAAGATAATATCTTGCTATACTTAGCCAGTTCAAGTCACCAACCCAGATGAAAGATATTTCAGGGTACCAGAAAAAAAAAAACTTGTGGATTTGATTGCTGAGTCATCATAAATGATCTTTGGGGAACTGTGGATAAAAGGGAGCCATCTGACAAGGTCTGTCACAGGCAAATGTACAAGTATTCAGAAAGAGAGTAAAAGTAGATTCTTGAAATTATAGACTGGTAAGTTTGTGGTTTAATTTTGCCAATTGTCTGATACATCTTATTAAGGGAATAGTTTATGACTGCTATTAAGAAAGGAGCACTAGGAACACTAAGGGGCAGCTAGGTGGTGCAGTGAATAGAGCAATGGCCCTGGAGTCAGGAGGACCTGAGTTCAAATCCAGCCTCAGAAACTTAACACTTACTAGCTGTGTGACCTTGGTCAAGTCATTTAATACCAATTGCTCTGCATTCCCCCACTCCAGAAAGCAAAAAAGGAAAAACAAAACAAAAAAAAGGAAAACGATAATTACTAAGAGACAGAATGGATTGATTGATAGGTTATGCAAGGCTAACTCCATTTTCTTTTATGACAGTGATACCAAGCTGTTAGTGAGATGAATGCAGCAGACACAAGAGAAACAAATATACAGATGATTTAAAAAATACATAGGCATTTTTGTTATTGTTGCTGTTCAGTCATGTCAGCTGGTTCCAACTCTTTGTGATCCTATTTTGGGGTTTTCTTGGCAAAGATACTGAAGAAGTTTTACCATTTCCTTCTCTAACTCATTTTGCCAATGAGGAAATAGAAGCAAACCGAGTTAAGTGACTTGCCCAGGGTCACACAGCTAGTAAGTGTCTGAGACTGGATTTGAACTCAGGTCTTCCTGACCCCAGGCTCAGCACTCTATCCACTGTGCCACCCAGTTGCCCATATGGAAGTATTGATAATAGATCTATATAGATGAGGTGGTACAGTGGATAGAGTACTGTGCCTGGAATCAGGAACACTTGTCTTCTTGTGTCAAAATCTGACAAAATCTGTCATACTTCCTAGCTGTGTGACCCTGGTCAAGTCACTTTACTCTCTTTGCCTCAGTTTCCTCATCTGTAAAATGAGCTGGAGAAGGAAATGGCAAACCACTGCAGTATCTTTGCCAGGAAAACCCCATATGGGGTCACAGAGAATCAGACATGACTGAAATGATTCAACAACAAGGTATGTAGATAATAATAATAACTAGCACTTATATAGTGCTGTAAGGCTTGTGAAGTACTATCCATCTAGCTATTGATCTACCTCTCTCTCTACCTATCTACATCATCTCATTTGATCCTTACAACAACCTTGTGAAGTGGGTACTATTAGTATCATCATTCCCATTTTACAGATGAAGAAGCTGAAGGAGAGAGTTTAAAATCAGTGTCTGAGGCAGAATTCCAACACAGATCTTCCTGACTACAAAGTCCAACAAAACTCTTGTCCTTTATGGCACCTAGCTACTGATTATTAAAGACACATGTGAGAGCCTTATATAATAATCCTGTGGTGAGATGGAGAAATACAGACTGAATAACAGCACAGTTAGGGAGACAGAACAGCATGATTGAACCCAAAGAATATTGATTAGTAGATACATATGAAGTTGGAAGAAAATCTTTAGTGGAATAGCCTGGGGATCTGTCCATGGTTCTGTTCCATTTAACTTTTTTTTTTTTAATCAATGACTTAGATGAAAGCACAGAAGGTAGGCTTATCAAGGATGCCCAAGACACAGACCCCATAGAGATAATGGATATATTAGATAATAGATGCAAGATTCAAAAAAGACCCACGACAGGCTAGAAGGCTGGGCTTCAATAAGATTAAATTTAACAAGGACAAATAGCTATAATCATAAATAACTCTTCTAACCCTGGATAATCTGTTTAACACAAAGGGATAAAACACTAAGGGGAAGATGTAGGAAAGTAGGATCCTTAGCAAATGATACTACAAAAGTACTTTCCTGGAATATCAATAAGGCTGACCAGGAGTACAAGTTGTATTAGAACTATGGCTAAAGTCAGTTTAAGTTTAGGGGTGACACTGCCATTAGGAATGTTTTCTGATTAGGAGGCATTTTTAGGGTTGGGGTCAGCATTAGGCTTATGATCCTAGTTAGGGATGAGATTAGGCTAGAATTATATTTATGGAAAAGTGTTATACCAACTTGGAGTTAGCAGGAGGATTATGGATAGGGCATGGACTGTAGTGGTCTAGTTTGCATTTTCTAGACTTAAAGGACTGAAGATTAAATGGGACACATTATTTGCTAAAACCAAGGTGTCTGGATTTGGAATAAAAGAAGCTGGGTTGGAATGTTAACTCTACCACTTACCTGTGGGACCTTGGATTCAGTCACTCAAATAGTTTTAGATTTGCCTAGCTGTGCTATCATCCAGTCTACATTTCTCCATCTCAGTCATAAGGTTATTATAAAAGGTTCCCTCAGATGTCTTTAAGAATCAGCAGCTAAAATATTTCAAATTGTCTTTACATGTAACTGGGGAAAAATAAAATATTATTTAAAAAAATAATTAACATCTGGGTGGCACA
Organism: Gymnobelideus leadbeateri; assembly: GCA_011680675.1. Lineage (NCBI taxonomy): Eukaryota > Metazoa > Chordata > Mammalia > Diprotodontia > Petauridae > Gymnobelideus > Gymnobelideus leadbeateri. Next base: position 213,811 of record WOXC01009262.1, read on the forward strand.
ATGGATAAGAGTGCTGGACTTTGTAGTCAGAAAGCCTGGAGTTCAAATCCTGCCTCAGACACTGATTTAACCTCTATCAGTTTCTCTCTGGGCCTTAGTTTCCTCATCTATAAAATGAGGGAACTGTACTAAATGACATGTAAAGTCCTTTCCATCACTAAATTAATGATCTTTTTCTGGGAGTGAGGTATGGAATTTATCATATCCCAGGCAAAACAAATTCTCTTACCCACCAGACTCAAGATTTGCATTGCATTTATTTTGGTCCCTTGACAGAAATTGTATTTCCTTTCTGCAACAGAAATTACCTAACACGGTCTGATATCTAAAAGAAGACTGGGAAAATCTTTTGTTCTTTCTATACCTCTCTTCTCTTTCCCTGAAGCTTAGAGCCTGCAATCAACTACACCCTTCTCTTCCCCTTCCTATCTCCTCAATAAATAATGCAGCTGGGCTTTGGGGGTTGGGAGAGAGGTTTTCCTGTTTGGAAGCCCTAAGTGGCCTTGTTCCACTCCTCTGAATTCCAGGAGATTTCAACACTTCCCTTGGAATTTTAACAGCAAGGGAAGGGGAGGGGTGTCATTGGGAAACAAGGGAAGTCAAGCTTGCTCCCATTAGACTTAATCAACCCAACTAACCTACTCTAAACAGACTTATCTAACCCACTAACTGTGTGATGCTGGGCAAATCATTTAATTCAGTTTGCCTCAGTTTCCTCATCTGTAAAATGAGTTGGAGAAGGAAATGGCAAACCAATTCAGCATCTTTGCTGAGAAAACCCCAAATAAGGTCACAAAGAGTGAGATGTGACTGAAATGGCTGAACAACAATTATCTTCTTAGAATTTTTCTCTCTTTGGTATCCTTCCTGAGAGTTGTGACATGATTTGTTTCATCTTAACAGCTCTTCATCTTTCTAATAATTAGAGTGCAGAGATGCAAAGGGTCTTTCTAATGTCTCCTTTAGCTAGTGGGCCTCTCTGCTTGTACTTTTAGTAAATATAATCAGTGATACTAGCTTGTAGCTACATATAGCAATTAAGGTTTACAAAATACTTTATATACATTAATTTATTCTTAGCACTACTGAGTTAGACTGAAAGAGACCTTAGAGGCCATTGAGTTCAACTTCCTTATTTTACAGATAAAGAAACTGAGGCAAAGAAAGGTTAACAGGATTTGGACTTTGTTCATCCTGACTCCAAAGGCTAGTACTCTTTCCATTACTCTATGCTCACAACAACCTTTTTTTTTGCCTTTTTGGAGGGCAATTGGGGTTAAGTAACTTGCCCAAGGTCACATGGCTAGGTTTTTGTGTGTGCGTTAAATGTCTGAGGCCGGATCATCACAACAACCTTTTGATGCTGTTATAGCAGGTATTATCTCCATTTTATAGATGAGGGAACTCAAACCAAGAGGTTATACAACAAGTAAGTGGGTTTGGACCCAGGTTCTTTCTCAACTCAATGTTCAGTATTCTTTCCTTTATATCACTTTGCAGGCAAATAAACATAGTACATAACATAGTGACAGTGCTCTCGATGTTCACATTTCCTCTGGATAACTCTCTTCTTCACCTATTTCATTGTTAGCAAATTCTCCTTCATCCTGGACCACTTCTTTTCACAATCCTTGATTCTTGCACAGATGGAAACCTGACTCTCTTTGGAGGATGACATTTACCATCTCTTTTGTGCTTGTTGATACTTTTCTTAAGCTACCCACCACCTACCCATAATATAGTGGGCCAGATGGAGAAGTTAGCACAGTCTCCACTCTCTACTGTCACTTCCAAATCCTCCCTTTCCCACTATCAGTCAGTAGCCATCTTTCCTCTTTTGAGGTTCATTAAATCCATCTACATTACCCTGATCAATTCTTGTCACGGCAATATACCAGCCTTCCATGGTTCTTCTTCTTTTTGCAGAGTTCAGTGACAGACTCAGTGTTCTTTTCTCTTTCAACTCTTGTCCTCATTCTTGGGCACTTTGAGAAACATGTGAATGTTCCTTCAAATACCCTAGACTCCTACTTCAACTACTTTCCAAACCCCTTTACCTAAAGATCTAACCCACCTCAACTACCCAAAGGAGTGGCCATCCCTTAAATCTTATCATTGCACATAACTGTGCCAACTCTACAATCTTTAAATCTGAAATTTCCTGCTCTCATCCTAATATGCTTTTCTTCCAGCTCTTTCTCTCTGTCACATTCCCCCAAACCTATTCTCTGCCCTCACTGTAACCTTCAGACCCTCCATCCCTTCCTGTTCTCCCAGTTTGGCTCTACTCTGAATTTCCTTTCTTCATAGTCTTGGCCCTATAGTGAAACATTCCAAATGTACACTGTCCTCCGTCTTTCACTACCTTCCCTTCTTTGTCCTCTATCATTCAAATATTACTAGTTCTCAACCCAGGAAGTCAAACCATCATGCCAACTATGTCCACTACAAATCCATATTATCTAATCTCAATTGGGTCCTCACTGCTACACAGTAATCATCTTAAGGCATAAATCACTTCCTTGCTCAAAAATTTTGAGGGAATTCCTACAGCCTCAGGATAAAACACAAACCAACTTGATATTTATGACCCTCTACTACCTTGCTTAGCTCTAACTTTCCACTCATATTTTATACTACTCCCCTTTCACAAAATGATTTTCTACTGAAACTGCATCTGTGTTCCACCCTCTAGCTCCCACTTCTATGCACTCTCATTGGCCATCAACTAGCCAGGGACTGTATGTCTTCCTCTCAGAAGCCATATCTTCTTTCATGGCTCTGCTCAGCTATTACTTTTACCATAAGCTTTTCCTTCTTAGAAATTTTTCTCTCTTTGGTATCTTTCCTAAGAGTTCTGAGATGATTTGTTCCATCTTAATAGCTCTTCATCTTTCTAATAAAAAGAGTGCAGAGATGCAAATAGGGCTCTCTCCCTCCTTACCTTTTCTTATATTATGCTTATTTGTGGACAAGTATGTCCCCTCCATAAGAATGCAAACTCCTTGAGGGTAGGAACTGTTGTCCAATTTCTTGTACACAGTAGGTGTTTTACCAAAGTATAATGAATTGAATCATTATTTCTAAATAGATGAACAATCCTTTGTGAATGCCCTCTTCCCCTACCCATCCCCACCCTTCCATTCTTCCAACCTCATCTCTATAATCTACGAAATTCGGACCTATGCCATCTCTTTCTAGGGACAGTTAGGTGGTGCAGTGGATAGAGTGCCAGTTCTAGAGTCAGGAGGACCTGAGTTTGAATTTGGACTCAGACATGTACTAGCTGTATGACCCTGGGCAAGTCACTTAACCCTGTTTGCCCTGGTTTCCTCATCTACAAAATGAACTGGAAAAGGAAATAGCAAATCAGTCCAGTATCTTTGCCAAGAAAATCCCAAAAGGGAGTCACAAAGAGTTGGATATGACTAAAAAATGACTAAACAACAATCTTTCTTCATGGTCATAGGAGTATCTAAGAAGCCCTGTTTAAAAGCCTGCTCCTCTCCTTCCCCTGCCTTAGTAAATATTCTCTACCAGCAGGTAGCATTTAGCTTCTTACACCTCAGAACAGACTCCTCCCAAGGCCTTACCCAGGAAGAGGCACACCTCTATTGTTGATGCTTCATGGTTTTTTTTTTTTAATCTCATGCACACAAAATTATCAAGTAACTCTCTTATTAAAAAAAAAAGTCTCCCTGCTTTTATGAGCTCATTTGGCGATTTCTGCAGCTCTCCCTGCCACTGCTAATTCTGACAATGACCTGGAGAAGGTAGTATGACTGGGGAGGGGGAGGCAGCTCCAAGTCCTGGAGTTAAAGAAAAAAATTGGGAGTAGCTAGGTGGTGCTATGAACATAGCACCTTCCCTGGAGTCAGGAGGGCCTGAGTTCAAACCTGGCCTCAGACAATTGACACTTAACTAGCTGTGTGACCTTGGACATGTCACTTAACCCCAATTGCCTTGTCTCCCCCCTCCAAAAAAAAATCAACTGAACCTTTTATGCACCTGATCAGCCCACAAACACCACTCCATCCAACACTACCAAAAGGGAACTTTCCTTTCTTCCTCCTTGCACATACAACCAAATTAGAACTTGGGATCATTAATGTCTGCCAAGCACAGATATTTGGGGCAGCTAGGTGGCATAGTGAACAGAGTACCAGGCCTAGAGTCGAGAAGACTCATCTTCCTGAGAAAAAATCCGGCCTCAGACACTTACCAGTTGTATGACCATGGACAAGTCACTTAACCCTATTTGCCTCAGTTTCCTCATCTGTAAAATGTGAAGGAAACGGCAGGCAAACTGCTCCATTGAATATGCCAACAAAACCTTAAATGGGGCCACAAAGATTTGGACACAACTGAAAAGCAACTAAATAAGAAATGTTTTAAAAGATGCTTATGTAAATGTCAATAGGCAATGCGATGCAGTGCACAGAGAGATGGCCTTGAAGCCATGAGGGTTGGGGTCCAGGTCCTACTTCTGACACATGTTGGCTCTGTGATCCTAGGCAATCCCTTAACCTTTCAGGGATCCAGGAAACTATCTGAGACCCTAAGTTACGAGAACATTCTGACTTCCATGGGTGCAGGGAGTTTCCTGAAGTCACAGGTATAACCCCAATTCCCAGATACAAATGTCATTTATCATTACTGATTCCCTTTTTGGGATTTTTTTCCCCCTTCAGTGCAGCTCTGAGGTGAGGGAAGAGACCAGGAAGAGCACCATCAGAAAACCTGTGAGGGAATCCAAGACCAAGCGGTCAATGAATGGGCCTTTATAATGCCAGGTACCATGATAAGCTTTAAACTACAAGTCACTTCACTTCTCTGTGTCCCAGAATCTCTATGTCTGGTCCAGATTTCTCCATCTCTCAAATGAAAGGCCTGGACTGGATGACCTCTAGCTTCCCTCCAGCTCTAAAATCTTTTAAGTTCATTATAAAGACTCCCTTTCCTCAAATTCTTACCCAGTAGCCCTCGATGATACATTCCTTTGCCTAGATCCTCCAATAGTTATTTTGAAAAGGAGGGATTCCTAGATTTATGTTGCAGATTTAGGACTCCAGATGGCATCTCAGAGGTCAACCGATCAGCATTCATTAAGTATTTACTATGTGCCAGGCACTACGCTAAACACTGGGGAGACGCAGAAAGGCAAAAGCCCAGTCCTGGATCACATTCTTTTCCTTTTTTTGCTTTTTGGAGGGCAATTGGGGTTGTGACTTGCCCAAGGTCACACAGCTAGTTTTTGTGTTAAGTGTCTGAGGCTGGATTTGAACTCAGGTCCTCCTGACTCCAGGGCCAGTGCTCTATTCACTGCGCCACCTAGCCACCCTTCTGGATCACATTCTAAAGAGGTAGACAACATGCAAGCAACTTTGTGCATATAAGGCACATACAACGTAAATGGAGGGTGAAATCTCCCAGAGACACTTGGGGAGTGGGAAGAGGGACCACAAAGGCTCTTGCAGAAGGTAGGATTTAAGTTGAGTCTTGAAGGAAGACAGGGAATCCAGGAGGCAGAGGTGAGGAGGGAGAGCATTCCAGGCATGGAGTGGCCAGGATAAAGGTCATCTAGTCCAATCCTTTCTTTATACAAAGGAGGAAACCAAGGCCCATGGAGGTGGGGTAGTGTCTTGTCCAAGGTCACACAGGCATTAAGTAGCAGAAATCTAAGTTCAGGATTCTTTGCTCACCTCCACTTCCTCCATCCAGTGTATGACTTATAAAGACTCTGCTTTCTACCAGGAAATTGATCAAGAGGAAAGCATCATTCATTCAATTATCTCTGGACAACTGTTTAAAGAGGTGTGGGCCCTAAGAGTCATCCCCTCCCTCCAAAAGCCCTTCTAACTTCCAAGGCAAGCAATAATTGTTAATTAAGTGCTAAATTAATATTTATTATATCTAACATCACAGCTTTAGATCAAATTTATGCTCTAGCAGGAACGTATTTTTTTATGTGCCATATATTTAATTTATAGTACACTAGGGTCAAGGATAAAGAACATTTAAGGGCCCATTTTATGGAGCTCAAAGCATAATTCTATTAATTTAAATGATTATAAAAGCTCCTTGTTGTGGTGCCTGTGCTTTTATGACATGCTGTTGATCCTATCTGTGATGTATTTGCTGCTGAATCCTTGGTCAGGAATGTAACCCCTGATTATAACTCTCTTCCTTTGGGAACATATGGTCTTCTTTATGTTGTGGTTCCCAGGGACACACTGCAGTAAAAAGCAGACAATGTCTATATAAGCAACATTCTGATAAAAGAAATACCGATGCCAGTGGTATTAGAATTCCTTATCCACCCCTGTACCTGCTGGTGAGAGGTCCTAGGAATGTGAAAGTGTGTGTGTGTGTGTGTGTGTGTGTGTGTGTGTGTGTGTGTGTGTGTGTGTCTGTGTGTGTATGTATACACGTGCACATGCACACACCAGGAAACAAGACCATAAAAAGCCTTGACTGCCAAGTTAAAGAGTTTTAACTTTATCCACTAAACCAGGGACTCAATATAATTACTTTCCTTTATAATCCCACAGATTACATTGCATGTATTTAAAAACATCATTCAGAGAAGGGGTCCGTGGGGTTCACCAGATTATTGAAAGGGTCTATGACAATAAAGATTAAGAGTCTATCCAAGCGAGAGCCACTGAAGATATCTGGAGCATTATACTCACATGATGTAGTGAGATTATGCTCTGGCCAGATAACCTGAGCAGTAGAGCGTGGAAAGAGAGAGGCAGGTTAGAGGCAGGGGTTTTAGGAGGCTGTAGTGATCATCCAAGTATGAGGGGAGAAGCCCCTAAACCAGAGGTTGAGCTCAGTCAACAACACTACCAAGTACTGCCAGAACCAGATTAAAATGTAACTGGAAAATATTTAACAAAACACATACACATATAAGACACGGATAATGTTAATATGTGTTTTTCTAAGTCAATATGTGCTGCAGGGATCCTTATGTAAAGTCGGTAGCCCCTGTTCTGGTCAAATTTGATACTGTATCCATAAACTATGGTGCTGGAAACAGAGAAGAGATTGCTATAAAAGACATTAAGAAAGAAAAGGCCACCCGAAGTGGAAGACTTGTGTTCAAATCTTATCTCAGACCCTTACTGGCTGTGTGACTTTGGGCAAGTCACTCAGTTTCTCTGACTCACTGTCTGATCTGTACAATGGGGATAATTAATCTCACCTACTTCACAGGATTGATGTAAAGATAAATGAGATACAATATAAAGCACTTTATAAACCTTGAAGCCAAACTAATGTTAGCGATTGTTGCTGTTCTTGCACAATGACTCTTCTGTAATAAGACTCTTTCCTAGGGCTGCAAACTGACCCCGAACGCAATGGAACTAGGCTACTTAGGACATTGCTTTTAGTACCCCCAGTGGTTTCTGATTAAGACCTCTCCTAGAGAAGAAATAACATTTCTTCTGTTGTGAAACTGGTTAAATCTTGGCTAGAAAACACTTTTAAAATAAAATTTTGTTTACCAAGTTCTGCTTTGAGTAAGGGATTTGAGCAGTCTGCATTTCAGGCTCTTGGAGAAGTAAATAGGCATCATACGCACATAAAGTTCCACCTCACTCCAAGGAAAGAGATTAAATTAAAGAGTAGTGAAGACTGAAAAGAACCTGGTAAAACATCTCCTCCAGACTGGAGATTTGGAAGGACCAGTCAAGGGGTGACCTAAGCTATCCCTCCACAGAGCCCTGAAGACCTGATGTTTTATCTTATTTCAGTCTTTGAAAAAGTTAGTAAAGACCTTAGATGCTCATTGTAGTGTGAGGGAAATTTAGGGCAGGTTTACTAGACTTCCTGTGGCTAAGATACAAATAAAATGAAAGGAAGGAATTAAAGGAAGGAGTGTTTCTATATCATCTGATATCTAAACTAGCCCAAAGGTCAAACCAAAGGGAAGGTTATTTGATGTTTGATGACAAATTGAGAATTCAGGTTTAAGCTGATAGAGGAAAAAGTAAGAGCTGGTGATACCTGTATCAAACAGTATTTGATTTACTGACAATTTCTGCTTTGTCATCAATCTCTACATTAATGTAGGCATGCACTATTATCTTCTAAGCAGCTGATTAGTTAAAGGTTAGTTGTCCTTTTTAACTTGAGAGGTTTTTAATGAGAATGATCAAGCACAAGGAATATCAAGGAAATTTCTAGTTCAACAACAAACCTATGAAATGAGTTCTATAATTTGAGAATAAGGTCAGCTGCCTCATTGAAGAGCTAGCTATAATTTAAAATATAACATGGGACATTCTTGGTTATAAATTTGGGGGAAAGGACGGATAAGTCTGAAGTGAGAACCTCATGCATCTCTCTGGCAAAGGGTGCATGGACCTTGCACCCTGTGACAGGGGCATGACCAATTCTGGTGGCAGTGTAATGAAATTCCAAGCTCGATAAACCAGTAGAATGTGCTAACTAAAAACTAGGGAATGATAGCACAGATATCCATCGGATGGGGACTGGCTAAACAAATTACGTTACATGAACATAATGGAAAATTACTAGGTTGTAAATAACAATGACAATGAGAAATTCAGAGAAGCATGGGGAGGCTTCTGTGAATGGACATATAACAAAGTAAACAGAAGCAGGGAAATCATATACACAATGACTAGCACAATATAAATGGAGAGAAGGAAAAGACAACACGACATGCTTTGTAATTATAGTGACCAAACTTGACCCTAGAGCAGAATTGAAAAAATGTGCTTCTCTCTTTTGTTTACAGAGATGGGGGAACTGTGAGGATGGAATATTATCGATACCGATAGACTTGGCTGATGTGTGACTGGTTTGGGGTTTTGTTTGTTGAAGCTGATCTTGTTCTCTTTTTTATTCTTTGTTACAAGGGATGCCTGGTTTGGTAAGGGAATAGGGAGGGGTATAAAGATGGAAGAAAAGATGTCTCTAAGAAGTTTTTTTTTTTTAACAGTAGATATGCAAAATTATATTGTGAAGTGATAGCACTGTCGCAGCCTCAGATCTGCGAGTGTTTCATGGACAGGGACTGTGACGTCTCTTTTCTCTGTATGGCCAGATTTACACACAGAGGGCATGCCATCCAAAAGTGAAGATGATGATGATGAATGAGACTTACCTTCAGGTTTTTCTCCCACTGTGGTGAGCTCTGACTCTTGGCTGGGTTCACTGGTTCCATATACATTGATCGCCCGCACACGAAACTTGTACTCTCGATCTGGCAGTAAGTTCTGGACGCTAAAGGAGGTGCTGCGGCATGTGGTCAATTCTTTCCACTCCTTGTCTGTTGAGTCCCAGATCTCCACACTGTAGGATAGCACAGCGCTGCCCCCATCATATGAAGAACCGTACCATGACAGGGTCAGTGATGAGCTCCGAATATCTGAGGCACAGGGTGTGCCTGCTGGGGGATCTGGCTTATCTGGATACATGTAAACACAGGACAAACCAAAACACCATAAGAATTTCAAGAAGAGTCTACTTCATTCACTCAAATAAACTGGAAAACAATGGGTAGAAATTGCAAAGAGGAAAAACTTTCTAACAATTAGAGCTAACCAGAAATGGACCAGGCTAGTCTTGGGAAGAAGGTGGGTTCTTCTTTCTCCCCCTTATTGAGGGTTTTCAAGCAGGGGTTGGGTGACCACTTGTCAAATATGTTGTATTGGGGGATTCTTTGCAGGTAGTTGGACTAGGTGACTGTTGAAGTATCTCTCTACTCTGAAATTCTATGATTCTGAAATTCAGAACCACTTATTTATGATTTTGGAATGAAGCCCGACACATAGACATAACAACAAATGATTATATGGCCCTCCCCCTGCTCCCAAAAGAGTCAAAATGGAATATACATCTGCTTTGTTCAAAGGGTTGTGTGTGTGTGTGTGTGTGTGTGTGTGTGTAACAGGACTTCCAGCTCACAAGTTGTGATTTCCTGTGCATAGTCTAAGTCATAAACACATTTCTCAGAACAGCCTAAGTTCAGACCCTAATTTTCCCCCTGACTTGCTATGTGACTTTAATAAGCATCTTTACCTCTCTGGGCTCAGGCTCTCACCTCTATACAATGGAGAGGATCAGTCCTTGGCTCTCATGGTAGGTAGAAATTAAATAAGAAATGGTTATGAGCAAACCCTGACAATATGTCACTAGTTCTTCTTCTGGAATTTTGGAAGATAAGGCAGTATTTGCCATTCTCAGGGGTCAAAGACTCTTGGTCATAGAACTGAGCTAATCCTGCTGAATTCTGATGAAAACCAGAAATGCCCACTTATCCAAGGATGAATTTCTCCTAATAGATGCAATGGGTCATTAAAAAAAATTCAGGAATAGAATGTCCTAGTAAGCACAATTAGCCTTTCACCTAACCAATGCAAAGCACTCCATCTAGTGGCAAAGAAGGCCAACTATGGGCCACAGAGTATTATAAGGAAAAAAAGGCTTTCTCATGGTGACATCAGAAAAGCCCACAGCTATGAAAAATAAGGACTGGAGGGACACTGGGAGACCAATAACTTTTTGCTGTAACCAGCTTTGTGAGATACTGGTAATGTCTGTATGGGTCTGAGCCAAGAGGTCTTCATAACATTTCTAAATTTTCTGTTTAAAATGTTCTTTTTAACATGGTTTGTTCTTAACTTGACCCTTAACAAGGGTCTCTCTTTGTTATAGCAGAATAAACACTGGTTCTGATGTTAGAAGACCTGGGTTCAAGTTTACCTGCATGACCTTGGAGATATCCCTTAATAGCCCTGGGCCTCAGTTTCCTCATCTGAAAAATCTATGTATGTGTGTTGGGGGAAGAAGGCAAGTTCGAAATAGACTAGATGGACTCTAAGATCCTTTTCAGCTTGAAATATATGACCTTATTCCCTTCTTTGATCAAGTAGGGTACTATGGGTGGGGAACACTGTACATATTATTATATTTGGTTGATGTGCTGGTTAGTTCTCTTTTTCCCTTTTTCTTACAAGGGATGGTTCTCTGGGGATGGGTGTGGGAAGGGATATATGTGAAAATGAAAAGTGATATAAAAATAAAAGATATAAATGAAAATGTAAATCAAATTAATTTTTCCCTAGAAAATATTTTAGAATAATTTTTAGTTTTAACTGTGATCTTTGGGTATTCTAGTGAATTAGAGTTAAATAACAAAAGTGGTTAGTTGCTAAGCAATAACGATATTCTAATTTTTGGGTCTACTTCAAGAATACAATAAGTTAAAAAGCATTTAAAGGGAGGAGGAAAAGACCTGTTAAATAAACCCTTTTCCCAAAAAGTAAATGAGCTGGGAAACTTCTACATTAATGTAGATATGCACTATGATTCATTTTTTTTCTTTCTGCCACAGAGGGAGAAAAAACTAGGTTTAGCTCTTCAATGGATGTGGCAGATAGATCTTTGGCTTTGGAAAAGAAGAGCCTTATAGCTGAGGGGTAAATTTTGGAATAAGTTCTAATTCTAAATGCAAACATTCTTATTTTGAGGGTGGTGGCTGGGAAGAGTGACCATAAAGGTTTAGAAGGAAAGGATTAAGGACCATAGCAGTTATATGATGAAGAAGGCATCAAATTATTATTATTATTAAGATATTTCTCCACATTGGATTAGAAGTCACTTGAGGGTAGAGTCCATATTTTTGTCAATGATGCACAAAATTCAGTCCTAGAACCACATGAAGGAATGAAGAGAGTCATAGATAAAAATCCTAAAAAGGAATATTCCCAAAGGAGTCGGATTTTCCCATACTTTTTCAGATTTCTCATACATACCCACACAAACACACACATGCTGTCCATGTGCAAAGCATCTGCATGTAGCACTAGGCACTTGACTTCGAATCTCACTTGGCATTGTTGCTGGTCAAGCAATAATGAGGGAGCTAGGACAACAGGGAGTGGTGGAAAAGGGAAGGGAAGACCTGGGAGAGAAAAACTATTTCCAATCTCTGCAGCTCCTGTGGAATTCTCTCTCACGTATTCTTATCCACAGGGATACAGTTAATCCAACCACTCTAGCTATACAAGCTTACTTTTCTCAGGAACAGAATCTTCTAGTCCTAATCAAGGATTATTCCCCACTATGCCTTGCTGAATATAAGAACAAGCATTTATATAGTGCCTTAAGGTATGCAAATTACTTTAAAATATCTCCTTGTTTCCTCCTGACTCTGGGAGGTAGGGGCTATTGTTTTTCTCATTTTAGAATTGGATTGTATGTGAGTAATATGGACATGTGAAGTAACAAACACATACCCTAGGCTGTCCTGTCTTACTTCCTGCAGGCATTTCTTCTCCCTCTGCCCAAGTACCTTGCCTCAGGTAGTAAAGAAAAAGTCAAGGGGCGGCGGCTAGGTGGCGTAGTGAATAGAGCATCAGCCCTGGAGTCAGGAAGACCTGAGTTCAAATTCAACTTCAGACACTTGACACTTACTACTGTGTGACTTTGGACAAGTCACTTAACCCCAATTGTCTTGCCTACCCCCTCAAAAAAAAAAAAGGAGTCAAGGGGTATTTCTGATACCCAAAGAACACCTTAATAAGTTTCTGAGTTGACCTTTAAAACGAAAAGAGAACCTGCATGAATTAAGAATCCCTGGGGAAATGCTGTGATTTTTATTGGTGCAGGCGCTGATTCCACCAATGTTTTCCAATAGCTACATGTTTTAGTGGAAGGTCTCCTGGAGATTCTGGGGCTGAAATTTTATCTCCCTGAGGCTAATCAGTGGCTGAGCTTTGAGGGGAAAGGTCAGCCTATTTTTTTAAAAAGGAAAAAAAAGCAAGCTGTAGACTATACAAAAAGGAACAAAGTTTTCATATTTTGGAATAGAAAAAATAATACAAAGTTAACCAAGCTAACAAAGTGTTTCCAAGTCAATGTCCTACTTGGACATTCTTGAATCAATCAACAGGGCCATCTGCAATGAACACACTCATTGCTGGTTTGCAAATAGGTGCTGCTAAAGTGTTTGAAAGCTTTGTCTCAAGTGGGTTTACATGACTCCTTTATAATATTGTTTATGTGGTTCACATTCTTAGCAAATTCTGTTCATGGAGAATGCATTGATGTTTATGGAAAGGTAAATCTCAGCTCAATCCAAGTTGGATTATCAGTACATAATTCTGAATTGGGGGGGTCTGAGTGAATGAATGAGACTTTACTGTATATAAATATGAGTCCTCGTTTCACTGAACTGTTCTATTCTTAGCTCTGTGAGGGGGAAGCAGACAGAAAGCACTATTTGCCTCCATTCCATTCCCCTTGGAGGCTATTTAGAAGGGACGGTATTTAACATGCTGCTCTTGCCAGCTGGCTGGCTGCCATGCCGATGGCCCCTGTCAGTGCTGGCCTCACAAAATAAGAAACTAAACCATAAAAGGCTACAACTGCAGAAGGGTTGATGGGGGGTGGGGGGGGCAAAGCCTTTGGGGGAGGATAGTATATGTGTGGGTGTGGGGGGAATGTTACAGGAAAAAGCAGTTGAAGCAGCCAGACCCCAAAACAGCACAGCAGAGGAGATAAAACTATGAGCTTAAGAGAACTAACACTTGTTGGGGGGTCAGGGGGAGGGTGGGGTTTCATACTCATACACTCCTAGGCACCTGAAGGAACACTCCAACTTACCCTCACCCATGGAGCCAACAAGCCACTACTTATTCCTCATTCCAATGAAGTTAATATCTAGTGCCCTCAAAAGAGAATTGGGATGGGAGGGCAGGGGTGACAGAGAAATAATTAGTCTCACCATTTTTTAGATGGGGACAATGAAGCCCAGACATGATAGCAAAAGATAGAATTAGCGGGGGAGAAAGAAAAAGAGGTTCTTACTCCCAACCCTTAACCCCTCACAAAAAGGACTGATTTCAGTTGATGGGACAAGAGATGAGAAGACAGAAGATGTGAAGAAGATAAAAGAGAGAAGTAGAAAGAAAGAATGGAAGATAGAGAAAAGAAGGAGGAGAGGAAGAATGGAAGGAGAGTGAAAATATGAAAAGAGAATTGAAAAGAGGAAGAGGGGAAGGAAGAAAGAGGAGAGAGAGAAAAGAGCAGATTGGAGATAAAACAGAGGAAAAACAAGAATGAAGAGGCAGCTCCTGAAAGAGGGAAGGAGAAAACATGAATTAGTAGCTAATATGAGGTGCTTGGATTCTTTGGGAATGCCTGGGCTCTCTGACTTCTTCTATGGGATTAATGGAGATGGTGGGTGAATAGAGAAAGTAGTCCAGTCTTGCTAAAGGTTTATTGTACCCTTTGTTCAAGTAGTTTGGGACTGCTCTGAGGCTGGAATTAACTGTCACATTTTTGTAGCTGGTCTTAAATGAATTCCAGCCTCTCCCCACCTTCCAGCTTAATTTCTCTTCAATCTCCTGAGTCACAGCACCTTCTGCTTACCTCCACTTTCCTCAATCAATAACTTCTTCCTCTTACCATCCTCTTAAAAACTGAGTGTCCCCACCCCTAATACCTTTGGTTTTTAAAGAAACAGTGGAGAGCAAAATAAGCAACGTCCTAGTTGGTAGATACAGACCACCACAAACTACTTGGTCTCAGTGGTTTTGAGTCTCATGATTTTTAAATTCTTTTCCATGCCTTTTTTCCCTTTTCCCCACTTCGCCTTTTATTTTTCACTAGCCTGTTCTTTTTCTCTGCTTCCTTCTTCTCTCCAGTTATTTTCTTCCCATCTATTGTCCCATTAGCTGAAATCAGCTATTTGTTGGTAAGGGATGGTGGGATGAGAGATGGGACTAAACATTTTTTCCTCTCCTTCTACCCAACTGATTCTATTATTTGTAGTATGTCTGAGCTTCCATTTTCTAGTCCAAAAATTCTTTCTGCCACAGGGACAATCCCTACCTCTACCTGTCCACAAAGTGGCTTCTAATATGTTGGGAGTGGAGAGACTTGTCTCCTAGTCCTTACTTTGAGTTCTTTTTGCATTAACCCCTGCAGAACCTGAGCACTCATCAGGAGGGAGCCAGCTATGCAGACCCTACGGTGTGTGCGCGCACGCACGCACGCAGAAAGGTAATGAGGTGGGAATCAGTTCTGAAGCTGTCTGAGCTGAGAACACATGGAGAAGCCACATGTACACAAGCATAGTAGATACACCCACAAACCTACCCAAATACCTACAGACGCATTCAGGCAAACACATCCATTAACAAGAAGGCACATCCAGGCAAAGAGAGGCCAGTTTTGTGAGTGTCTGCTCATCTCAATGCACAGAGATGCAGGTTCTTCATTTCCGTCATCCCTGGAATCCCTTACTGGAACCATCTTTCTCTCCTCCTTCCCCCCAGCCATTCCATTGGCCCTGGCCACTCACCCACAACAGTGACATTGACTTGAGCCTGCTTGGTGCCCAGCTTGTTCTCAGCCAGCAGAGTGTAGCAGCCACAGTGCTCTTGCCTAGTGGCAAGGATGGTTAGCTTACTGCCATTCTCATTGCTCTCAATCTTGATGTGTTCACTCTCTTGGATCTGGTGGAATAAATGGTACAAATGAGCATAACCAGATAAAAGAAAGAACATTACCCCCTCCCTCCCTCTCAACTTGTGGTCCCTTCCCAACCTGCCTAGGATAGAGCAGATTCTCTACTGCCCCTGGTTACAGAGAGCCTGGAGCTGATTTGACACAGTTCCATCTAGAGGTAATCAATCAGTCAATTAATCCATCAGTCAGTCAATCAATCAATCAACAAGCATTTAGTGAACACTTATCTCGTAGTGCTAGGCACTTTTCTAGGTAAAGGGAATACAAAGACAAAAAAAGAAACTGTCTTTGCCGTCAGGGAGTTTATATGCTGGGGAGGGGGTTAGGATATGATGCAACACATACTCTGTGTGTGTGTGTGAGCGTGTATGTGTACACACACTTATGATATATTATATGTGATATATACAATATAGCATATAGTAGATATATATGCCTCAGTGGACAGAACAGGAGGACTGAAGTCAGGAAGACCTGAGTTCAAATCTGACCTCAGACACTTAACTAGCTGTGTGACCCTAGTCAAGTTACTTAACCCTGTTTGCCTCAGTTTCCCCATCTATAAAATGAACTGGAGAAGAAAATGGCAAACCACTCCAGTATATTTACCAAGATAACCCCAAATGGGGTCATGAAGAGCCAGACATGACTGAAATGACTGAAAAATAACAAACAATAACTATATACAAATACATATGGCACATATTTGTACACACACGAACACAGATATGCATATGAAATAAATGCAAGAGGCAGTGTGTCATAATAGGTAGCTAGTCAGTGGGTACACAGAGAGGAGGGGTATAATACTGGGCAAATCACTTAACCTCTCAGTGATCTAGGCAACTCTCTAAGGCAGAGAAGGTACCAATCTGCAATGGTAGAGGGAACTTCCTTACTTGGGAGTACCCTGTGCTAAAGGAATCACAGGTTCAGTCGCCTATTACTAAACAGGAGGTAATTTTAGGAGGGAGGCACTAATATCTGGAAGGAGGCAGGGATCACAAGAGGCCTCTTCTAGTGGAGGAGATGACCTCTGGCCCTGGAGCTCTGTGGTTTCACTTTTTATACTCTTTCTCATCTGTTCCATTTTTCTCTCTTAGCTCCAGAGTCAAATTCTCCATTTCAGTGACTTAGCAGTGTCCCTGGCTCTGGTTCTAAGCAAAAGAAGCTGTGGAAAGCCTCTGGGTGTTGGCTAGGAAGGGAGAGGAGAATGAACTATTTCAGCACTTAGTTGGTCCCCAGGCTCAGAGTTTAGGGAGCTTCCCAATTTTCCTATGCTTTCTTGTTTAGGATTATAGAAAAACTTTTCAGAAATCTTTTCCAGCAAAATCCCAGCTTCTCAAAACTGAAAAATCCTTAGCATAAGTATCTTAACCAAGCATGAAAAATACAGGGATTCTTTGTTACTCTTTGATGATCCTGGGTGGAGGTTATAGTTTGGAAGTCCCAAGCATGTCCTTCCCCTCCCCCCACATCTCTATCTTCCTAATATTTAGGTTCTTGTCCTCCTCCCTACTCCCATCCCTATACTCAGTACTAGCCTGGCTCTCTACGCCCTCAGGACACCTACAAATATCTTGTTAATAGAGAAAAGAAGGGCTCAGGAGAAAAGAGCTCTTAGGTTTCTGCAATATACATAGATAACTGTAGACTCATATGAAGAAAACAGACAGAAGTCCCTGCCTAACATGTGGACTGTGTTCCAAAACTATTAGTAAGGCTCAGAACAGGAAACACAGAAACAAGCTTCCTCACAGTGGTTAAATCCCCAAGCTAATCCACTAAAGCCCATTTAACCCATAATATGGCTAAATTGTAGAACTATTGTCAATAAGAGCACTAATCTCACCTGTTTTACAGGTTGAGTTAGCTTTTTGTGAGTAAGCTTGGGAAACTATCTCCCAAGCATCTCTATACCCTTCAGTATCCTTTCTCCAATTAACAGGACCTCCTGGGGAGGCTGAGGTCACAGTCTCCTTCAGGTCCTAATCACCTGAACTTTTGCAATCACCTCTTAATGGATCTCCCTGCCTCCAGTTACTTCCCTCTTCAAGCCACCCTCTATACAACTGCAAAAATCATCTTCCTAAGGCAAATGTCTGATCACATTATTTCTCCATTCCCCCCCAAAAAATTAGTGATTCCTGACTGGTTATAGAACAGGAGATCCTGACTTTTTTTTTTTTTTGTATCCTGGACCCCTTTGACAGCCTGGTGAATCCTAGGAACACCTTCTCAGAATCAGGTTTTAAAATATATAAACTAAAATACATGAGACTATGATAGAAACAAATTCTACTGAACTACTGTTATTGGGATATTAAACAAACAAGTTTTGGGGCCCCATTTTAAGAACTCCCTACTTCAGGACAAAATCCAAAGTCCTCTATGTGACTCTTTAAAAGTATCCTCCATAATTTGGCTCCAAATTACCTTTCCTGACTTCTTTCATTTTCCTCACCTTCTTGCCCTCTATGTTCCAGCCAAACTGGGCTATTAGCTGTACTCTAAACTCTGCGTTCCATCTTCCAACTCTGAACAAACCATCCCCCCGGTTGGAATGCACTCCTCAACTCAACTCAGCCTTTCAATACTTTTTTTTTTCCATCAAAGTTCAGCTTAAGTGCTCACCTCCTCCCCGTTCTCTTTGCTGGTTCCCACACCCCAATCTATCTCCTTTTTTCTCAGTCTCTCCTCTCCCCTCCCCTTTCCTCCCTCTCTCTCTCTCTCTCTCTCTCTCTCTCTCTCTCTCTCTCTCTCTCTCTCTCTCTCTCTCTCTCTCCTTTCAATTTCTCTCCCTCCCCACCATCTCTCTCCCTCACTTTCCCACTTCTCTCATTCTATCTCCCAATTTCTTTCCCTCTCTCCCTTCTCTCTCCCTTACTCTCCCCCTGTCATTTTCTCTCTGTCTCTGTCTCTCTGTGTGACTATATTGGGTTACTCCCCATCCCCTGGGAAAGATTAAAAAAAAATGAAAAAAATGTAGCACAATATAGACAATGTTGATTTGTGGTTTTCTAAGTAAATATGCACTGGCAGAAATCCATTTCTATATGATTATGACACTCTTGTCACAGAGTGTAAGTTCTTTGAGACTAGGTCCCATTTCATTTTTGTCTTTGTATCACATCACATTCAGCATCCATCTTCTTCCATGAACACATCCCTGGTTCCACTTTCTACTTCTTGTTCTGGGAACTATAATACAACCAATAACACCATTGCTTTTGGAACACAGTTCTGATTTCCCAGAACAAAACAACCAATCATCCCAGGAAACCACACCTACTTTTTTTTTTTTTAAAGCAGTTGGGGTTAAGTAACTTGCTCAGGGTTATATGGCCAGTCATTATTTATGTATGGGTGCTTATTTTCTGAGGCCGGAACCAATCCCGGATCGTCCCAACTCCAGGGCCGGCACTCTTACTCACTGTGCCACCTAGCCGCCCTGCTACTTTTTTTTTTTTTAAAGACTAGATGGTCTTTTGCTGAGACTTGATGTACAACAGCCACTCATTGGGTGATCCCATGGTTGAATGGCACTGGAGCGCTGACCTGCTCCTTTTCTGACCTGGACTCATTTACCCCTATTTAGACAGCTTGGTGGGCTTCCACCCTCTGACACTCACAGTATTCATGCTGGATTTGGTGTGGAGGGAATATGGTATCTTAGAAAATACTTAAAATTATTAAACTTAAAAGTTAAAAACTCTGCCCCTGCCTGAATGTTAGTAAGTACATAAATTTATGAGTTGGGTGTTTGCATATTTAGGAGTATCCACATATGCACAGTTTAAAACAGGTATTAAAATTTGTGTTGGAGGGACAGGAGACATCTTCCTACACAGCCAAACTTTGTGAATGCCCATCTTCTGCCATTCTACAGGCAAAACCCAAGCCAATAGCCTTCTGCTGGAATAGGCCTTTGTCATCAGATATGTTGGGGACACCAGAACAGTTTGTCTAGAGCATCTTAAAAGGGCCCCACACCCTTGCATTGCTATAGAGATGTATTATCTAACTTCATTGTATCCTCACACGAGTCATATGAAATAAGGATAATTCTTCCTTTTATACAGATGGAGTCTCTGATGCTTGAAGAAAGGAAGTGATTTATCTACACTGGCACTACAAATTTGGGGTAAAAGAAGGGATGATAACTCAGATCTCCTAATCCTAATATATGTAACATTGTACAATATCTTTCTCTGTAATTGTGTCTT
The DNA here is from genome assembly GCA_011680675.1 of Gymnobelideus leadbeateri. Lineage (NCBI taxonomy): Eukaryota > Metazoa > Chordata > Mammalia > Diprotodontia > Petauridae > Gymnobelideus > Gymnobelideus leadbeateri. Next base: position 233,553 of record WOXC01009262.1, read on the forward strand.
ACTTACTTACTAAACTATGAACTCTGTGAGGTCAGGGGCCATCCCCTCTCTAAGTTTCGTATGTCCATCAACACCTGATATGGTGCTCTGTATACAGTAGGCAATTAACAAATGTTTGTGTTTGTTATTGGCCATTTAATTCATCTAGACTCTGGATAGGACCAAAAATAGATTGACAGAGGGATTGCTCTTATTTGGAAATAACTCTGAGAAGGAAAAGTCAATGCCTCCTTTGGGTCCCCATAGCTCTGTGGTTCCCCATGAAAACTACCTATATGGTGACCTCTCTGATTTGTAAAGACCTCTCAGTAGGAAAAGAGTTCCTATGCCTCCTTTGAGTCCTCATTAAAAGGTCACCCCCCCCCCAACATACACATACATCTATATCCACTTCTTGGTCAGGTCCTGACCCTTCAGATTCTTCATGCATGAAAATTACCTGCTTTCTGAATTTCATCCACGTGCAAGTGATGGGCTGGGTGCCTGCAACTTTACAGAATAACTCCACGGACTCTCCAGCCCGAACCTTCTTATCCTCGGGGAACTGAATAATCTGGGGAGGAAGAGCTAGAGGGCAAGAGAGAAGGGAGTCAGAGAAAGAAAGAGATCAAGAAAAAGCCCAGTAGGCAGATAGAGACAGAGAAGTAAAGAACAGGTGGATGTCTCCCCAACAAAGCTGGCATTGCATTGAGCTGCATTTGATGGGGTGTGGGATGGCCACAGCCACGTGGCCATAGACTGTGTTAGTCTGCCTCCTCCTTCTCCATTCCCACACTTTCAGGGAGAGGACTAGAAACTGGAACTTAGCTTAAGAGCTATGACACAAGCCTTAGAAAAACTTTCCTGATAAACCCCAATCGGCCATAGTCACACTCTTAAAACAGCATCCCCTAGGTATCCATGTTGAATGGTACTGTCCATTTATTTTATTGCAGTGCAATGAAATTAAGTTCGACACAAATTGATAAAAGCCCATTATGTTCAAAGCAAAAAGAAGCCTGCTGAAGTGGATGGAGTTACCTGCCTCTGACATATATACTATCTGGGCAATTATGGCCAACTCACTTAAACTCTCAATGTCCTAACTTACGGTCTCTAAAATTTTAAGTAGAGGAAAAGTTGCTGGTCTTAATCAAAAGAGGCATCTTTTTAAACCAATGAAATCACAGGTTCTGATCAAAAAGAAAATGTGTCAAGCATAGTCCTAGTCATACAAAGACAAAAGTGAAAAAGTCCCAACTATTCAGGATATATATTCTAGTGAGTCAAGGAGATCATATAACAGAGATAGAAAAAGTCAAAGGGAGGAAATGAAATGGTCGAAATCCATGTTGCTTGTTTCCTGGGAATACAGTCTGCTCACAGGGAGCAGAGGAGGGAGACAAAACCAGTTCCATATAAGAAGAATTAAGAGAGACCCTGCAAAATGAAAAAATTGCAATTGTGCGTGATCAATGGAGAGGAAGTAGAGTATGGTGATAGTTGTACAGGAAGGGAAGGTTTTCTCAGAAAGCCACAGACTTTGAGAGTTGGGAGGGCCCTCAGTGGCCACCCAGCAACCCTTACAGGAAAGGAATCTCCATTACAGCCTGGCCAGCAGGAAGTCATCCAGTCTCTGCTTGAAGACCCCCAAGAAGAAGCCTCCATCACCAATGACAGCCCATTCCACTCTGGGATAGTTACAAATCATAGGGAATTTTTTTCCTGAGATTCTACCTAAATTTGTTTCCTTGTGGCTTTCATCCAGTGCCCTCTGGGTTCAAACAGAATAAGTCTAATCTCTCTCTTATAGCCTAGTCCTTCAAATTCTTAAAGACAACTATCACGGTTCCCCTCAATCTTCTCTTCTCCAGGCCAAACACCTGCAGTTCCTTCTACCTATCTGAAGGCCTTAACTTCCTGGTTGTGCAATCCTAGACACTCTCCAGATTATCTATGTTCTAAACTGTGGTTCCCAAAATGAAGCACAATATTCCAGATAAAGTATGATGAAGGCTATAGAACAACATTTTTATTTTTATCACCTCTTTTTCCCTAGAAGCTATGTCCCCCTTAGTGCAGTTAAATTTTAAGTAAGGCTTTAGGGAAGAGGAAGGGCAGCCCATAATACTGTACAATGTTGATGAACTAATTTATCATCAGGAATTCATTAAAGACCTACTACATGCTAAGACACTGTACTAAGCCCTGGAGATATAAGGATGTAAATAACAAGCCCTGTCCTCAAGGAGCTTGGATTCTGTTGGAGGAGACAGCACATACACATGTAAGTATATACATATGTAGGTATATACAATACACACATGAAACAAATGCAAGGTAATTTTTAGCAGTTGAGGGGTAGCTAGGTGGGGCAATGGATAGAGTACCAGGCCTGTAGTCAGGGAGATCTGAGTTCAAATCTGACCGTAGACACTTACTAGCTGTGTGACCTTGGGCAAGTCACTTAGCTCTGTTTGCCTCATTTTCCTCATCTGTAAAATGAGCTGGAGAAGGAAATGGCAAACCACTCCAGTATCTTTGCCAAGAAAACCGCAAATGGGGTCACAAAGAGTAGAACACAACTGAAAAAGCTAAGTTTTGAAGGAAATGAGAGATTCTAGTAAGCAGAGGTGAGGAGGGGGCGCATTCCAGACATGGGGTTCAGCCAGTGAAAAGGTGCAGAAAAAAGAGATCTAGTGTGATTAGACTGGCTGAACTGTAGCATGAGGAAAGGGGATCCATGGATAAGACAGGAAAGTAGGTTTAGGCCAAGCTCTAGAGGGTTTGAAATGCCCAACAGAAGAGGTTATGTTTCATGCTGAGGGAACCACTGGAATTTGTTGCTTAGGGGAGTGTCATGATCATATCTTGCAGTATATGAAGATCACTTTGGCTGGAAGTAGAGGACGAAGTGGAGAGGGGAAAGACTTAGGGCAGGAAATTATCAAGTGGCCATTGCAATAACCTGGGGGAGAAGTGATAAGTCCCTCCTTTTTTTTTCTTTTTGGAGGGGGGAAGGCAGGGCAATTGGGGTTAAGTGACTTGCTCAAGGTCATAGGCTAGTAAGGGCTAGTAAGTGTTAATTGTCTGAGGCCAGATTTGAACTCAGGTCCTCCTGACTCCAGGGCTGGTGCACTGTATCACCTAGCCTCCCCAATAAGGGCCTTTTAAGTGAACAGAGATAAGGGCACCTAGAGGAGAGATGTGGTGAAAGTAGAAATGACAAGATTTGGCAACTCATTTGTCCTATGAGGTGAGAATGAATGAGAAAAGTTAGAAGGAAAGAGGGGAAGAACTAGGCTGGCATTCAGAAGAAAGAATGAGCAAGCTAGCACGAGGGAGAGTCTGGATCCAGAGGATGTGAGAGATGAAGGATAAAGATATAGGGCCATCCTGAGCCACAGAGCCCCAGAGGACAAGTAAGGCAACAGGCTGAGGGAAAAATACCAAATCCCAACAGGCGATCCCTTGTCCCAGGATGCTACCAGCAATTAATTACCTGCCTTTGGGGGAGTCTTGGGAGCAGGTTTCTTTTTCACTGTTGCATCACCTGAAATACAGAAAAGATCAATTACTTATGACATTTCTTGGTGTCCCAAGGAAATTGCTATATCTTATTACCTACTTATTACATATTAATAATCTTCACTGACTTTTTTTTTCTTTTTGGAGGAGGGAAGGTAGGGCAATTGGGGTTAAGTGACTTGTCCAAGGTCACACGGCTAGTGTTAAGTGTCCAAGGCCATATTTGAACTCAGGTCCTCCTGACTCCAGGACTGGGGCTCTATTCACTGAGCTACCTAGTTGCCCCAGTCTTCACTGTCTTGACCACCCCCACCTTGGATCCATTCCTTGGATCCATTCCTTGGAGTCCAACTTCAGATCAAATATCATCCTCAACCTTCCTGTCAAATATCAGAACACAAGGAACAGAAGCAGTAGTCTCTGGAGCCTGAGGTGTTGGGATAAAGAAGGTACATTGTTCACTGACAGGGGATCTCTACACCCTATCTAAAGACACAATTGGGAACTTACCAACCATCTTCCCTTCCCCTCCTAACCCCTCAAAGGACCCGAAAATAAAAACAGTGTTAGAAAATCCGATTTGCCTTCCACATGGGCTCAAGGGTCTGAGCTTTTGTCCAGGGCAGGGAACCTTAGCTGGATGCTTTCATTTTCAGTTCAGAGAACTATCTAGACGACTTGCAAAAAAAGTAGTGCCTGACAAAAAGCAGGAGCGTGATATGAAAGAAGTACCTATCTAGTAAACAGGAAGCCTTGGATTTGAAGCCTGATATTGCCCATGAGCCTCAGAAGTCTCATTTTAGGAAGGAAATACAGTACAATGGCAAGCAAATTGGATTTGAAATCAGAGGATGTGAGTTTTAGTCATCACTCTAGCACTTACTTTCTGTATGACTTTGACCAAGTCACTTAACTTCTCTTGGGTCCTTAGTTCCTAAAATGTATAAAAATGAAGGAGGTGGACAAGATGACCTCTAACATTGCCTCTCAGTGGTAAATCTCCAATTTATCTTCAATTATCTTCAATTAATCTTCAATCAACACTTATAAAATTTATAAATCACTGTGCAAATATTAATGTTTAGCACAGATCCTGGCACATAGTTGGTATTTAATAAATGCTTATTTCCTTCCTTCCTAAATATTAATTCCAGACTAGACTCTTTCTGCCACAGCTCACCTCAATTAACCGATCAGTCAGTCAATCAAAGGGCCATTTAATTACTGAGCACCTCTTATCAGCATAACTTCACCTCTCACCCTCCCATGTCCAATCAATCAGTGGCCACCTCCCCTTGTTTCTATTTTCTTTCTGTCTCTTGTAGATGCTCCCTTTTCTCTTCTTCTACCACCACCAGTCCGGGGCAGACCCTCATCCATTCATGCTTAGACTATTGCAATAGCCTGCTGGTTGGTCTCCCCACCACAAGTCTCTCCTCACTCCACTTCATCCTCCACTGAGCTGTCAAACTGACCTCCCTAAAGTACAGATCAGAATCTGTCCCCCTCCAGTCAATAAATTCTAGTGGGTCCCCAGTATCTCTAGGACAAAATATAAAATCCTTTGTTGCCATTCAGAACTTGGCTTCTTCTAATCTTTCCAATCTTCCTATACCTTAGTCCCTACCACATAACTGCAAGTATATGACATCCAGCTAAGGTTCCCTGCCCTGGACAAAGTCATACAGTGACACTAGCCTCTTTGCTATTCCTTGAACACGACACTTCATCTCCCAACTCAATAATTTTCACTGGCTTTATGTTCCCCATGCCTGGAACGCTTTCCCTCCTCATCTATTCCTAGTTTCTATGGCTTCCTTCTAGCCTCACCTAAAGTCCCAACATACTAGTTAACTGTTAGGCAGTGAGGGATGTAAGGGGATAGGGATAGGTCCTGGACCTGTATTTCAATGATTTAGGGAACTTCCAGATGAGAAATCTCCCTTTACCAAATCTACCCTATTGCTTCCTTCTCTGTAACTAATAATCTTAGAGTGTTAAGTAGAGCAATAGTGTCAAACTCAAACTGAAGTGGGGACTTAGCTGTTCTCAACAAGACAATGATCCAAGACAACTCCAAGGGACTCATGATAAAACATGCTTTCCACCTCCAGAGAGAGAACTGAGGGAGTCTGAATGCAGAAGGAAGCCCTTGTCACTTTCTGTACTTTTTTCCTTTGAGACTTTGTTTTCTTTCACAACATGACTAATATGGGAATATGTTTTACATGCCTGAACATGTATAACCTATAATGAATTTGCTTACTGACAAAGGGAAGGGAGAGATTGAAGTGGGGAAAGAAAAAATTTGAAACTCAAAATGTTTTAAACTGAATGTTAAAAATGGCCTTTGCATGTAACTGGGGGAAAATAAAATATTATTTAAAAAAAAAAGAAATGGATGCTACTAACCATACATAAGGAGCTCTGTAGCCTGCCTATTGACTTAGTTTTAAATTTTAATATTGTTTTTGTTTTATTGTCTTTTTATTTATTTGTTAAATATTTCCTAATTACATTTTAACCTGATTTGGGTGGCACTTGGGAGTGTTATGGGGCCAGGTATTGGACACCTCTGGACCAAAGCAGGGGGGTATTACCTAGAGGGATATAAGATACATAGAGAAATTCATTCAGGAACAATGCATAGCAAAATATAATTAGATATATAGAGGTCCATGAAATAATAACAGGTAACACTTATAAAGCTCTTTAAGGTTTATAAAGAACTTTACATATATTCTCTCACTTAATTCTCAAAAACAATATATTATTAACTCAATTTTATAGATGAGGAAACCGTTGAAGTGATTCGACCAGGAGCAAACAGCTAGTGTCTGAGGCAAACTGAGACCTGGTGAAGACCTTATCTTTAAAAGATCAAGGTCTCCCACAATGTACAGGGCCATCTCCATTTATCCTGGTCTGCTTCTTGTCACTGGACCCGGATGAATCTGGGGGAGAAAGTGAGGCTGACTTCACACAGATTTGCCTCACTTAAATCCAATTCATTTACAAGTCAAGACATCACCCTCTTGTCATTGGTTCTCTTCAAGAATGAAGGACAAACAACAAGTGTCTAAGGCAAGATTTTAATTCAGGTCTTCCTGATTCTAAGTCCAGCACTCTAGCCTTGAGGCTTTAGGCAAACAGAGACGTCAATGGGGATCTGGAAGAGGTAAAACTTAGGCTAGGTCTTAAAGGATGAATGGGATTTGGATTGGTACAGAAATGTGAATGGGGTTACATGTGGGTAAAACACCATGAAAAAAGGCCTGGAGTCAGGAATAAGCAGAAATCTTTGGGAAGATATTGAAGTAACAAGGTTTTGTACTGAAGAGTTGTAGATAGTGAATTTGTATAGATAGGAGAAAATAGCAAGATTATGGACAATCTTAAAAGCTGGGTTAACAATAATAGTGATAAGACACTCTCATGTAGTGCCTTTAGATTTATAAAGTACCAAGGAATTTGTACTTTATCCTGAGGACAGCCAGGAGCCATTAGAGATTTCTGAGAAGTGAGTAACAGGATAAAAGGGATGTGTGCAAGGAAGCTTAGTTGGCAGTAGTATTCAGGAGGTACCCCTGGAGGGTGAAGGGAGAAAATGGAGGCAAGGAGGTCAAGTATAAGAGAATCCTGGGATAATTCTGATGTGATGTGATGGAAGGTGAGGCTAGAAGGCCACAGTTAGAATGGAAAGGAAGGGACAAATATGGCAGACATTTGGAAGGAAGAATGTATAGGAGATGGTCATGGATCAGATATATGGAATGAAGTCCAAGATAATAGATCTCTTTTCTGTGTGCCTGGGAGAATGGTAGTACCACTGATCAAAATTTGGGAGGGGAGGTTGGTTTGAGGGGAAAAGATGATGAGTTTGGTTCTGAATGTGTTAAACTAAAAGTTTATGAGATATTTCATCAGAAACATCCAACAAGCATTTGGAAATATGGAACTAGAATGCTATGAAGAGGTTGGTTTGGTGAGAGGGATTTTGGGATCGAGCACAGCAGCTGGAATGCAGAAGTGTATCAGTCCTCCAAGGGAGAGAGAAGGAGAAGCTCTGAGGCCTGAGCAAGTGGACACAGTTAGGAAGGCAGAGGAAAAAATGGGGATTTTAAAAGGTAGAGAAACAGCAGTCAGCAGAGGTGGGATAGAGAATTGAGAATGAATGAAAAGGCTTTTAAAAGCACTTACTAGGTGCCAAGCACTGTGCTAAGTAATGATTGTGCAATTGCTGTACTCCCCACCTCCCCTCACCCCTCTGCAAAAGAAAGAACTTACATTTGCCTTGAAAGAATTTACATTTCAGGAGGAGAAGATAACACCAAAAATAAAAGAAAAAAGGCATTTTAAAGAAGGAATAGCTAAATTGTCAAATGTCTCAAAAAGAATGAGAACTGAGAAAAGATCCTGAAATTGACAGGTGGAGGCTCCTTATAACTTTTTTTTTTTGGAGGGGGGAAGGTAAGTCAGTTGGGGTTAAGTGACTTGCCCAAGGTCACACAGTTAGCAAGTGTGTCAAGTATCTGGGGCTGGACTTGAACTCAGGTCCCCCTGACTCCAAGGCTGGTGCTTTATTCACTGCACCACCTGGCTGCCCCTCCTTATAACTTTTAAGAAAGCAATCAGCCAACAAGCATTTAGGATGCACCTACTATGTGCAAGGCACTCTGATAGGTGCTGGAGTGGTCCAAAGCAAAAGTCAGACTTGGAATAGTAAGAGTGAAGGAGAGGACCAGTAGTGGGTGACAAAGCAGTGAGGAAAGGCACAACACTCTTCACAAAGTAGGCGCTTTGCATCTGTAACATTTATTTCAAAGAAGTACTTGAGTATCAGTTATGCAATAAGGAAGTTTGGTGGTTGGGGGCGGCTAGGTGGCGCAGTGAATAGAGCACCGGCCCTGGAGTCAGGAGGACCTGATTCAAATCCAGCCTCAGACACTTGACACACTTAATAGCCATGTAACTTTGGGCAAGTCACTTAACCCCAATTGCCCTCCAAAAAAAAGGAAGAAAGGAAGGAAGGAAGGAAGGAAGGAAGGAAGGAAGGAAGGAAGGAAGGAAGGAAGGAAGGAAGGAAGGAAGAAAGGAAGGAAGGAAGGAAGGAAGGAAAGAAGAAAGAAAGAAAGAAAGAAAGAAAGAAAGAAAGAAAGAAAGAAAGAAAGAAAGAAAGAAAGAAAGAAAGAAGGAAGGAAAGAAAGAAAGGGAAAGAAAAAAAAAGTTTGGTGGGCAAATAATAGAAACAAAATGATAGTTGAAGGAAAGCAGGGTTAGGCAGAAAGAACCCTCTCCCCCATCATTATTAACTTAAGAGAGGACAGAGACATTGAAGACAATGGAAAGAGGGGATGGAGGTGTGGGGGCAGGATCTGGATGGAATCTGGTGCAGCAATGGAGGGGGTGGCCTGGAACTGATCAATCAACTAGCCTTTGGACCAGGCCCTTTGCTAGCCCTTAGGAAAACAAAGATATAAAAAGAATGGTGTCTGCCCTCAAAGACCTTAAAGGAGTGACTGAGATTAGGGGAAAGGGTTGAGTGTTGTGGCACATGTATGTAATTTCTGCTACCAGGGACGCAGAGGCTGGTGGACTGTTTGTATGGGAGTTCTGAATTGCAATAAGGCTAAAGCTGAACAGGTATATGAAGGGAGATGGGGGGAGCTAAGTGGGGGCATGAGAAAAGAGGAGAGAGATGGAAGGGGAGAGAGGGGGGGAGAGAGAGAGAGAGAAGGAAAGGGAGAGAGAGAGAGACAGAGACAGAGACAGAGAGACAGAGAGAGGAGGAGGGGGAGGGAGAGAAGGGGGAAGGGAGTGAGAGGAGGGGGAGAAGGGAAAGGGGGGAAAGGGAAAGAGAACAGGTAGAGGACAGAGAGGTGGGAAGAGGAGAGAGGGAGAGAAAGTGGGAGGGAGAAAAAGAGAGAGTGTCAGAGGGAAAAAGAGGGGCAGAGAGAAAGGGAGAGAGGGAAAAAAGAGAAAAAGAAACAGGGAGAGGAGGAGGGAGAGGGATAAAGGGAAAGGAGGAAGGAAAGAGAGAGAGAGATGAGGAGAGGGAGAAGAGAGAGAGGGATGAGAGAGGGAGAGAAAGGAATAGAGGGGAAGAGGGAGAAGGAAAAGGAGAGAGAAGGAAGATGAAGAAGAGAGACAGAGACAAAGAGAGCAGGAGAAGACAGAGACTATTATATATACAAATCTATAATATATGTGTATGTTTATTATACTATATATTATGTGATTGTGTGGAGAGAGAAAAGGAGAGACAGAGAGAGACAAAGGGAAACAAACAGAGAGACAGAGACAGAGGGAGAGAAACAGGGAGACAGAGACAGAGAGACAGATAGAGAGAGACAGAGAAGGAAATTGGAAGAAAGGATAAGTTGAATGTGGAGAATGAAATGGAGGTAAACAATGGAATTCATACCAGAAACTGGATGTCTTACTAAATTAGGTGGTGAAGTCATCCGTTAAAGTGCGTGTCAAGTCAAATCAACAACCATTGCTAAGTATATAATTTGTGCACAGCACTATGCTAGACCCTAGGGAGCAGCTGCTGTGGGGAGGAAGTGATCAAAGGAGTCATCAAAAGCCAATGAAGCCCAGAGGTGATATAAATGTGGGTCCCAATGAAGCGGGGCAGTACGGATTCAAAAGGGCAGCTTGGCAGGGCAGGGGGCGTAGAGGCCAGCACACCCAAGTTCAAATTCAGCCTCAGATACTTACTAGCTGTCTGACCCTGGGAAAGTCACTTCACCCTGTTTGCCTCAGTTTCCTCCTCTGTACAATGAGCTGGAGAAGGAAATGGCAAACCACTCCAGTACCTTTTTTTTTTTTTTGGCTTTTTTTTGGAGGGCAATTGGGGTTAAGTAACTTGCCCAAGGTCACACGGCTAGGTTTTGTGTGTGTGTTAAGTGTCTGAGGTTGGATCTGGACTCAGGTCCTTCTGACTCCAGGGCTGATGCTCTACTCACTGTGCCACCTAGCCGCCCCTCACTCCAGTATCTTTGTCAAGAAAACCCTAAATGGGGTCATGGAGAGTTGGTCATGACAGCAACAACATAGATTCAAATAACCCAAGGGGCATTACTTCAAGTCCCCTTCCACACAGGCCCATCTCCTGTAGGTGTAACCACATGTAAACAAGGCCTGCTGGTGGCTTGTGAACTAGTGCTGATACTTCTATGTTTTGTTGTAAAATGGAATTGTGTGCATCACCCACTGTTTTGTATAGCTTCTGTTATTTTCACAGATTCTTTTTTTTTCTATTGAATTCTTATAGTCAGCTTAAATTTTAGATATTGCTTTTTAAAAAAATATCTGTGGGGGCAGCTAGGTGGTGCAGTGAATAGAGCACCAGTCCTGGAGTCAGGAGTACCTGAGTTCAAATCCAGCCTCATACACTTAACACACTAGCTCTGTGACCTTGGGCAAGTCACTTAACCCCAATTCCGCCAAAAAGCAAAAAAAAAAAAAAATCTGTGACTTCATCAGTAAGAAGAACCCCCTTTGAGGTGAACCCTCTAGGAATATAGATGGATACCTGTTCTGCAATTTCTAGTCTTAGGGATTTGTTTGGGGCATGAGACTAGCCCAGGGGCACACAGCCAGTGTCAGAAGACTTGAGCAGACGTTTTCTTGACTCTGAGGAAGGCTTCCTATCTACTAGGTCAAACCAGCAAAGTGCCTTGTACACTGTAAGCACTTAATAAATGCTTGTTGACAGACTGGCTGACTCTCAAGACAAAACTTTTCTAGGTTAATATCTGTCAGATTCACAGAGGCTCAGGTTATTCCTGTTCTCTGTGACTTCAAGGACTTTTTTTTTCCAGCCTCTCTTAATCAATTATTCAATATCTTGTACTGCTTCCTGTCAGTCCTTTATGTTTGGTTTTGTTCTTCCCTTTATGTGTCTTGAGTTCATTCTTTCCAATCCTGTCCCCAGCTGATGTGATGTGCTTCCCAGTCTCCAAGGGCTCATGACTCCAGTGCATAAACCTGCTTCTTCTTACCCTTCTCTGTCACTATTAGCCTATTTACTTCTGCCAGTGATTCCCCCCCATAACCCCAACGTCACTACATCAGCCATAAGCTAGGATTGAACTGATCTCAGGAAAAGAGACACAGCATGAGACAAGAATCACAGGTCATGATGGTCTAGACTGAGGAGTGATGGTGAAGGAAATGGGAGAATGGTCTTTGTGTCTAGAAAGCCTGGCTCACATCGAGCCTCTAATACATACAATTATAGATGCAGAGCTGGACTGGGTCCTGCAGGTTACCAATTCTAGCCTCTTCATTTTACAGATGAGGAAACTGAGGCAAAAAGATGACTTGCCCAGGGTCACACAGCTAGGAAGTGCTAAAACCAGGTTTTCATGACTCCAAGGTCCAGTGATCTTTCCACTATCTCATACTGTCTCACAAACTGGTTGTGTGACTCTGGGTAAGTCATCTGTGATCTGAGGGTTCTATAAGACTATCAGTGGAAGGCAGTTGCTGACCTGCATGGAGAATTCCTCTTTTTCCCAAAACTGATAAAATTACAATTCTGTTGCAAAAATAAATAAGTAGGGGCAGCTAGGTGGAGCAGTAAATAGAGCGCCAGCTCTGGAATCAGGAGGACCCGACTTTAAATCCAGACTCAGACACTTGACACCCTTAGTAGCTGTGTGATGTTAGGCAAGTCACTCAACCGCAATTGCCTTGTCTTTCCCCCTCCAAAGTAAATAAGTAAATGAGTAAATAAATAAAAATCAAGGCATTAAAAAAAAAACATCCTGCCCTACTTATAAATAAATAAATTATAAATAATAATTTATAAATATAAATAAATAGGGCCTCAAGGTCACTATATAATATGTCCCCCAATTATTCTCCAGCCTGCCAGCAGTCAGTGAATACCCAGTGAATATCCATCAGCTAGCTCTTAGTAATACTGTATTTATACAGTTATTTGGATTTATAGATACCCTTTCTCCTTCCACTCGAATAGGTGCTCTTCAGGAGGTGGGAATCATGCTTTCAACTTCAGGCTGTCATCATAACAGCCAGCATTTACATAATCCGTTCAAGTTTCCCAATTACTTAAAAAATATTGTCTCATGGAAAATGAAAAATCAAGTTATTATCCCCATTTTATAGATGAACTTCGCTTTTTAAACTTTTTTTTTAAACTAAAATAAAAAAGTGACTTGCCCAGGGTCACACAGCGAGTAAATATCTGATGTCACATCTGAACTCAACTTTTCCTGATGCCTTACTCCAAGCACAAGATTCTATGTACTGATATTATTATCATTGTATAGAATAATAATGGTCAACAGCTATAGAATTTTAAAGTTGGCAAAGTGCTTTACAGACATGATCTCAGCTGATCCTTACAACAACCCTGTGAGATATATTATTATCCTCATGATACATGACTACCTACTTCACAAGGTGATTTTGGGGAGAATACTTTGTATTTTAGTAATAATAGCTAGCTTTTATAGACCACTTTAAGGTTTATATTTATTGATATATTGATATATTAATATATGATGTATAGATCAATATATTGATATATTTATATATCACTTTAAGGTTTATATTTATTGATATATTGATATATCACTTTAAGGTTTACATTTGTTTATATATGATGCATATATCAATATATTAATATATTTATCACTTTAAGGTTTGCAAAAAGCTTCATAAATGTAATCTCAAATGATCCTCACCATAATCTTGTGGGCTGTGAGATGTGGCATTATTATCCCCATTTTATAGATGAGAAGACTGAGGCTTGTGCAGTGTCACACAGCTAGTCAGTTTCCAAGGCAGAATTTGAACTCAGGTCTTCCTGCCATCATGCCCAGTGCTCCATCCACATCAGATAGCTACATAAAGTATTCTATAAATTAGAGCTTTGATTGTCTTTCTCATAACAGAGAGAAACACAAAGGTAAGGAGAAAAAGACTGAAATAGAGACATAGAACAATGGAAAAAACACATCTTTAGAGTCAAGAAACTAGGTTCATATCCTTGTTCTGTCACCTTTGTGACCTTGGGCAAGACATTTGGTCTTTGTGGGTCTCAGGGTCACACCAGATGGCTTCTGGGGTGCCTCCTTGGTTTAAATCTGTGATCATATATCTTGTCTCCCCTCTTGAAATATAAAGTCCTTGGGAGGACTGCCTATGTCTTATTCATCTTTCTGTCCATTGGAGTTTAGCCCAGGGCCTAGTCCATAATAAGCATTTACTAAATATTGGGTGAGTTAAACTGCACTGGAAGATGAAGGCTTGAGAAATGAAGCCCAAGTTCAAAGAGAATCACATACTCGAGTTGGGATGGCTCTTGGAGGTCCCCTCTTCCAATCTCCTCCCCCAAAACATGAGTGTGTATCAGATCTGGAGGAGTTCCCAGCTCCAAATCCCCTGAATCTCACCATCTTTCTACTCCTCCCTTATCTCTCTGGAGCTCTGTCCTTAAGCTCAAGCCTAGCAAACATTTTTCTTAGCTTGGGAGGTTATGCTCTGGTGAAGAAAGGGAGAGCCTGAATCACATAGCGGTCTGGGTGCTGGCACAACATGAAGGAGCAAGGACACACTCTGATCCCAGCATCCATAAATCAGCAGATTTAACTCAAAGTTAGAGAGAGAGAGAGAGAGAGAGAGAGAGAGAGAGAGAGAGAGAGAGAGAGAGAGAGATAAGATCATAAGATCAGGGTAAACAATAGGGAGGGGGTATTTATAAGTGTGCTGAGCCAGAATGCCCCCACATGGCATCTGGGAAAAGAAAGGGAAGGCAACCTTTGAGAAGCTAGTGTTAGAGCTGTGGGTATAAGGAGCTCGAAATGCTTCTGCCTGTCTGGGGGACATTTCCCTTTTTAGGTATTTGGCTAAAAATAGAGAGCAATCTTCCCCAACCCTAAGAAAAGTAGCATCGCTCTCTGCCAAAGACTCATGGAGGGAAGAAGCCAGGCCTAGGTAGGGTTTGGCAAATATGGGTGGAGTCTCCATCTCATGGGAGCTGTAGAAGAACGGTTCAGGGGACAGTGACAATAGCTGCCTAGGTCCCTCTAGACTGTGACCCCCGGCAGATCTGGCTTTTTTGTGTCTTTCTTGCTCTAAAATGAATATATCTAGGTTAAGTTTTTGTTTTTCAATTGCAAAAAAAAAGAAAAAAAGAAAAGATAGAGTCAAAAGAAACAATTTTTAAAAGTATAATAAAATCACATAATTATCTATATAATATCCTGCCTTGGCCAAGTCCCTTAACTTGTATCAGCCTCTGTTTCCTCACTTGTGAAAATGGGGATTCTGAGAATCAAAGGAGATAACATATGGAAAGTACTTTGCAAAACCTTTGTTATTATGTAGCAAAGCACTAATTGGTATAAGGAGGGAAATAAAAAATAATATTCTGCTTTCAGAGAAGTTAAAATCTAATAAGACAGGAAAGATATGTCCACAAAGGACTATAATGTGATGAGGGCATAAGGGTGTTCCTGAGAAGTGAGAAAATCACTTGTACCTGGGATGGTCAAAAAATGACTTCATGGAGGTGAGCCTTGAAGGATGCGTAAGTGGGAGATGTGAGAATATACCCCATATATTCATTCTATCTATCTATCTATCTATCTGTCTGTCTGTCTCTATCTGTATATCTATCTATATATCTATCATCTATTATCATCTACTATCTATCTGTTTATCTATTATCTATCTAAATATCTGTCTATATATCTATCATCTATTATCTATCTGTCTATCATCTATTATTATCTAAATATCAATCATTATCTATATCTATCTGTATGTCTGTCTATCTGTACATCTATCTATCATCTATCTGTGTATCTATAATCTATTATCTATCTATCCATCATCTATCTATCTATCTATCTATCTATCTATCTATCTATCTATCTATCTATCTCCCATATATAGAATATGAGATTTAAAAACCTGAAACCCCAATATTCTACTTAACTGTTGGGTCAATGAGAACAGGAGCACTGTCTTACAGATCTTGAACCCTCTCCTCAAAGCACACAGAAGAGGCTTAATAATCAGTTGTTGAAATGAATGGAATAAATTATGATGGCCAGGAGACCCAAATCTAGGAAAGGACAGCCAAAGTCAACCACAGATTGGGCATAGAACACTTGGGGATACAACCCTAGCATTATAGAATCCAAACTTTCCCCCTTTTGAGTCAGAGGTTGGCCTCTCAGGGCAGTTATAATCTAACCTTTACCTGGGCACCTATAGCAGGAACTATGCAGGTGCCATTGGAAAATTCTACTCCCCTTCCCAGCTATGTACCCAGAGCTGCCCCCCAGATTATCTTGTGTTTGTGTACATTGCCCATCAGAGGAAGAGTGGGCTCTGTGCTCCAGGTAAGTGACCAATGAATTAGAACCTCTCCCTTTTTCATTTTGAGTGGGAAAGAATGAATTATGCTATCTTCCCCCAGCAAACCCACTCTTCTTTTGAACATCTCTATTACTGTTGAGGGTACCACCATCATCCCAGGAATCAAACTACCCAGGCAATTGCCAAATTGTGTCACTACTATCGCTCCAATCTCTGCCATCTCTGTTGTAGCTAGGCTCTGATGGCCTATCTCCTGGAATATTGTGGTAGTCTTTTGATTGGTCTATTTTAATTCTCTCCCCTCTCTAATTCATCCTCCATGTAGCTGCCAAATTGATTTTCTGAAGTGCTGGTCTGAACATGTCACTCTCTTATTCAACAAATTACAGCAACTCCCTAGTCATTCTAGGATCAAACATTTCACCTTTATCTCTTTTATTTCTATTTTATGTAAATTTTACAATGCACATAATGATTAGAACAAGAGTACAAGTATGTAATTTGTAAAGAAGTGAATATATGTATGTTGGTGCAAGGATTTTTTTGCTGATAGAGGTGTCTGCTACTCTAGGTTGCCAAGTTCTTCTGGTGGCATCTTTATAGAAGCAGCATCAATCAACTCTTTAAGTGCCTACTAGGTACTAGGCATTCAAAATATAAAGACAGAAAAGTGCAGTGCTAGGCCTCAAGGTCACATTGCATCAAATGTAAACTTGGTGTTTTGGAAAGAACACTCGGCTTACACTCAAGAGACTTGAGTCCCAGCCACTGACTACCTTGAGAAAATAATAATTCTGTATCCCATTTTCCCTATATGTGAACTGGGAAGATCACCCTACTTCTATTACCTATACTTCACAGTGGTGGTGAAGAAAACACTTTGTGGGCATACCATCCTTCCTCTTCTGACATTTCCCTTGTAAAATCTCAGTGGAGATGGAGGACAGCTGAAAAATCTCTTTTGTCTGGTTCCCTGACAGCAAGTTTCATAGAATCCCAAAATGTCAGAGCTGGAAGGGAACCCGGACTTTTTCCAGCCCCATCATCCATCACAGGTGAAGAAAGGGGATTGTAGAGAGGCTAAGTGATTTGACGATGGGTCCAAAGCAAAGCAGCAGCAGGGTCTGGATTAGACCTTATGGGTCCTGATTTTTAGTCTCAGGCTCTTTCCTCAGCTCCACATTTCTTAGGCACTGCCCTATCATAAGCTCTCAGCATTACTGGAATCTAGGTAGAGGGTTTCACTTCCTCACCTTTATCTGCACTTTACCACAGCCATGAAGTTTGGGACACTGTCTTCAATGTCTGTTCATCCAATTCACCATCCGTTCACCCAATCAACTATCTAAACATTTATTAAGGACCTGTGATGCTTGGTCTTTGGGCAATGAGGTTTAGGCACTGAAGGTTTCTGAATCGGGGGATTGTGGGTGCTATGATTGGAGCTGTGTGTGAGGAAGACGAATTTGATAGCAGCACAGGGGATTTCAGTAGAGAAGAGAGAGACTAAATGTTGGGAGACCAATCATGAGACTATTGAAATAGCTCTGGAGAGAGGCTCTGAAATAGGCCAATGGGAGTAGAAATAAATGTTAGAAATAAATAATAGGACTTGGTGATTAATAAGATGGGGTGTGATGGAGAAGAGGGATATTAACGATAAACCTTCAAGTTTGGGGCTTTGATGACTGGGACAATGATGGTAGCACCTTGCCTTCCACAGAAACAATGAGAGTCTTTCTCTGTTTTCCCAAAGGTGAGAGAAGGACATTCTGTTCTCCCTGAAAGGAAGCTTTGCCTGGATTAGGAATAGGGGCTGAAGCATTCCCTTAAGTGTTGGTATTAAATTCTTGCTATGAAGCATTCCATAAACACCCACAGCAAATCTCAAGATCCAGGGAAATATGGCAGCCTGCCATCCCTCTCTCTCTCCCCCTAGCTCAGCCTGCCATCCCTTTTTCTCTCCCTAGCTCAGAGAGGACTGTCTGGTAAATAGTGGAGTCAGATAACCTTGGTTCAAGCCCCATCTTTGACTTTTGAGCTTAGTGACCTAGGGCCTCAGTTTCCTCATCTATAGGATGAAGAAGATGGACTAATGGTCTCTGACCTTTCTAGCTCAAAATCTTTCCAGTATACTCTAATGTGTTTAATCTATGTAAATTATCTCTGGGGTACAGTACAAAAGAGCCCTGGCTCTGTAATCAAAGGACCTGGGTTTAAGTCCTGCCCTCTGTGCCTTTGGACAATTCAGTTAACTTCTCTGGGCCTTGCAACCTTTTCATCTGAAAAGAAGAGGGAGCTGGACTAAATGGATTCCAATCTTTTTTGCATCTCCACATCTATAATCCAACAAGTGGGCAAGAACCTTCATTACGTCCTAGGGAGAGGCACGTCCTCTCTGTCTTGAATTTCAATGTGTTCCTGCATTATTTTCCAATGCTGGGTACACACAGGGCCACCCCACACAGGGCCAAGTCTTATGCTAGAGAATTCTTTTCTTGTTCCTCTCAGGACCAGGCTTGCTACAGTGACAGGAGCCTCACAGCTGCAGGAATAGGGACAAACCCACCAGACAGGCCACATTCTGAATGAGGCCTTTTCTAGTGCCCCAGGTGCCTTCCTTGCCAAGGTTACTGCACAACTGCTCTGTAGGTGTTTTGTAAACAGAGATGTTGCCTCTCTGTTAGAATGTAAGCTCCTTGAGGGCAGGTATTACCCTACTTTTATATCCTAGTAGTTAGCACAGGACTTGGTATGTAGAAGGTGCTGAATGGTCCCATGAGGATAGTCTAGACCAAGGGTGGGGAACCTGTTACCTCAAGGTCACTTGTGGCTCTCTAGATCCTCAAGTGTGACCCTTTGACTGAATCCAAACTTCATGAAATAAATCACCTTAGTAAAAGGATTGAATAACTTTCAAACCTCATTGGCATCTCCCTAAAATGGGGCCCATGTCTGGAAGCTCTCTACCTGTGATGAGTCACTGTAACTCAAGAACTTTGCACTGCCTTTTATCATTAGGTATGGCAATCTGCTGAGCAGAAAAATATATCCCAAAGTTCGCAGAAAGGTTTTGGATTTACAGTTTTGGATTATGGGTCGCTACTCTGTAATAGAGGGTCTCTAGGTGGCACAATGGATAGAGTGTCAGGCTTGAGGTCAGGAAGACTTGAGTTCAAATCTGGCCTCAGATATTTCCTGGTTGTGTGACCCTGAGCAAGTCACTTCACACTGTTTGCCTCAGTTTCCTTGTCAGTAAAATGAGCTGGAGAAAGAAATGGTAAACCATTCTAGTATTTTTGCCAAGAAAACTCCAAATGGGATCATGAAGAAGCAGATATGACTGAACAACAACAACTCCATACTAGCACAGGAAATTTAGCCGGCTGTACTCTTGTTATCCAGGGGCTTGGGACACTTAGAGGAACAGCATCTCTTCTCCCTTCTCTGCCTTCTTCCCTTCCTCCTGCTCTCCCTCCCTCGCCCCCTCCCTCTCTCTACACAGACTTTTCTGAGTCCAGCCTTCTCAGGTTGGCTTTGCTTCACTCTCTGCCTTCATTATTCTCTCTAGTATAACCCTATTCTCCAACCAAGAGCATCTTCTCCCTGTCCCTATATAGAGCCCCGTCACTACAATCTATGTTCTTTTTGTACAAGTCATTATTGACTTTCTCTATCTTCCCCACCAATTAATGTCCTCCTTTTCTTCTTCTAAAAACTCCTCTTCTTCTAAAAACTCCTAGAACTAACCCCACCAAACTCTGGTTATACTTTTGTTTCCTGCCTAACCATGCCCCATCACTGAGACATGCAGTGTGAATTCTATGCGTTGGATTTGGAATCAGAGAACAAGATTGACATTCCACCCATGCTATTTACCACCTGTGTGATCTGGGCCTAGGCACAGCACCCCTGAGCTGCATCTGTTCATCTGTCAAGTGATGGGGTTGGACAAGAAGGCTTCAGAGAGCCCCTCTGGCTGTAAGTCTATGCTCCTCTGCTTCTCTGGTCTGTAAGGTTTGACACGTATTTTTATGAGGCCCGTATCCTGCTTTCCCCATTAGATGAGAGACTCCCTTAAGCAGGATTTTGACTCTTCCTTCATATTCTCCTCAGTCTTTTCAGAAAGCAGATTCCTCAGAGAATGGGGGTGGGGAGGGATGAGCTCTGCACAGACTCAGTGCTGACACTTCACTCACACAGCTGTCAGTGGACAGGGCGGTGGTGAGGAAGGAGCAACCCCAGTCTGACAAGAAAATCAAACAATCTTCTTTCAGTAGCTAAGGGGAAGGGGAGGGTGAGGTTGGGGTGGAGGAGATGTATTTCTTAGATACAACCTATGTTAGACCTTCACAAGGGGTATGAGAAACAGTGAAAATGTACCAACAATTAACACTGATTCAAAAGACACTGTGACCAAGGAGTGGGCAGCTAGGAGGTACAGTGGATAGTGCATTGGCCTGGAGTCAGGAAGACTCATCTTCTTGAGTTCAAATCCAGTCTCAGATACTTACTAGCTGTGAGACCCCAGGAAAGTCACTTAACCCTGTTTGTCTTAGTTTCCTTGTCTGTAAAATGAGCTGGAGAAGGAAATGGCAAACCAGTGCAGTATCTTTGCCAAGAAAATTCCAAATGGGGTCACAAAGAGTCAGACACGACTGAAATGACTGAACACCAACAGGACCAAAAAATCTATCTGCACTTTCTCAAGGATTAAAAAGAGAACAGGCCTTAAAGAGGTCATCTTGTCCACCTCCTGCCTCTAGTCAGGCTATAAAGATGTCTTCCCATTTCTCGAAGAAGGAGGGAACAGAGAAGGCATGCAATTTGCAAAGTCAATTTTTAGGCTCTTCAGTAAGAAGTGGAATGAAACTCCTACCTCTATTTAGTAATGGCCCCTGTCCTGCCAATAGGATTCCATTAGACTCCTCATCAATGAATATACCCTTCAAGAGTTTTTCATGCCAGGCCTAGAGTCAGGACAACCTGAGTTCAAATTTGACCTCAGATACTTCCTAGATATTCAGATACTTCCAAATGCGTTCCATTAGGAAAAAGATAAAGAAACTTCCTACCATTTTGCCCGTTGAATGAATGGGTGAAAAAGAAGGTGGTTATTTAGTCTAGAATCCAAGCTCTACATGGTATTTAGGGCCAGGAGGGATGTTAGAGGTAACGTACTTCTGGTTCCACTCTTTGTAGATGAGCAAACTTCTAGGAAGTGCTTAATCAATGCTTATTGACAGTCTCACTGAATCCTACGAAGCATAGTAGATTGCCCATGACCACCTTTGCACCACAGCCAGGATTCAAACCCAGGTGTTGTGAGTTCAAATCTAGCTTATCTCCTCATGCTACACAACCTCTACTTTCTCCAGCTGACCCTGGAGAGTGGGGTATCTATGCTAGTCTCAGAATCTTGTCATTGATAGGACTGACCTTGAAGGGTCCTCTTATTCACTGCCTGTTTCTTTTAGGAGAATCAAACTTATATGCTAGCTCACAAAGATGATACTCACAAAAGACGATATATCACAAAGATGGTAGTATCAAATGCCTTCAAAGAAAAGTCCACATTTTCCCCTAGTAACCCATTCTCTTGTTCAGTAATTTTTCAGTTGTGACCCCATTTGGGGTTTTCTTGGCAAAGATACTGGAGCGACTCATTATGCAGATGAGGAAACTGAGGCAAACAAGGTTAAGTGACTTGCCCAGGGTCACACATCTAGTAAGTATCTCAGGCCAGATTTGAACTCAGAAAGATGACACATCTTGATTCCACTTGATATCCACTGCACCACCTAGCTGGTATTTGCCAATAAAGAAGTCATTAGCTAAGCTAAACTAAAAGTGAAGAAACCAAGGAGACTTTCTTTGTCTCTCTTCATGGAGCATTATCACTGGCTATCTCCCAAGCACAGACCCCTCCCTCATCTCTGCCTCCTGGCTGACCTGGGATCCTTGAAGTCCCGCCTTCTTCAAGAAAATTTGCCTGCTTTTTTCTTAAACTTAACACCCTCCCTTAGTTTTTCCTGTATGCGTATCTTGTTTGTACATGGTTGTTTTCACCTTGTTTTCTCCGTAAGACTTAGGTCCTTGAGAGTAGTGATGGTTTTTTGAACTTTCCCTCGTCCAGTGCATGCTAACTGACTAACTAAAGACTGCCAGGATTCTTCTTGGCCTTCTCTAGAATGTGAAATGACAGTTTTGATAGTCTCTCCTTGACAGTCTCCATCCCTTTCCCTGCAGCTGTTTTCTTCCCTCCCCCACATCTCCTGGGATTCCTAAACTATCACATGCTAAGGGCAAGGGAAAGATGACCTCTCATGCTTGCAACAATGTACTTATACTTATTCCTCCAGTAATAACAACTGTATCTGACCCTGCATTGGCACAAGGCATTCCCTGTGCCAGAAACACACATCTCTGCTTGTTCAAGGCTTTCTTTTCCTTCAAGACTTAGCTTGAAGATGCTGCCTCTTCTTTGAAAAACTTCTTGGTTCCCTCTAGCTAACAGAGGCCTTCCCTTCCTCAAGTCTTACAGAACTTTCAACTGAATGCCTCCTCTCCCCTCTTGCATTTTATATTGTATCACATTTGTTTATGTATATATGTCTAGGGATAGCTAGATGTCGCAGTCGATAGAGTGCCAAGCTTGATGTTAGGAAGACATCTCAAGTTCAAATCTGGCCTCAGACACAAGTCCCTTAAAAACTGTCTGCCTCAGTTTCCTCATCTGTAAAATGAGCTGGAGGAGGAAATGGCAAACCACTCCAGTGTCTTTGCCAAGAAAACCCCAAATGGGGTCATAAAGAGTCAGACATGAGTGAAATAAATGAACAATATGTCTTATCCCCCATTAGACTGTAAGCTCTTTATGGACAGAGACTGTATTTTTTTTTTTTTATATAGGAAGACTTGGAACTGGGAAAAGAGGACTAACTCTGGTGTCAGAAGACCTGGGTTCAGATTGTACCTTGGATGCTTACAGTCTGTGTATCCTTGCTAACATTTAACCTTCCCTGGTCCTCAGCTTCCTCATTTATAGAATAAGGAACTAGAGGATTTTAGAGGACAGGAGTGTCCCAGCTCTGGATCTACGGTCCCATGATTCTCTGCACCTCTAACTCCATGTCTCACACATAGTAGGTACTCAATATCACATTTATTGTATTGAACTTCTCCATTTCTATCTGGCTCAGTTTGTCTCTTATGATCCCTTAACCCTTCCATTCGTGCTCACTAATAATTGTACCCTTTAGTGATATAATTAGTTCTTTTGGTAAACTCCTTCTCCCCTTTCCTGGGGGTAGCTAGCTGGAACAGCAGATAAAGCACTGGGTCTAGAGTCAGGAAAACCTGACGTGAAATCTAGATTCAGACACTTGCTGACTGTGTGGCCCTGAGAAAGTCATTTAACCCTGTTTGCCTCAGTTTCCTCATCTGTAAAATGAGCTGGAGAAGGAAGTGGCAAACCACTCCAGTATCTCTGCCAAGAAAACCCCAAAAAGGGTCACAAAGAGTCTGACACGACCGAAATGACTGAACAACAACAAACAATAAACTCTCCCCTTCCCCAATCAACATCAGTCCTCATACTGGTATTTCTTAGAACTTTCTATGAGTTCACAAATAGTAGTGTTTTATCATTAAAGGCAACTCAATTCTCTGGAGTTGGGCCATCTGCTTTTGTGACTCATCCGTAGTAAAGGTTTAATCTCAGCCTGGTGTCCCACCACCTCCTCCACATCCTCCTGTTTCCCAGGTGGTATATATTCATTATGGTATCATCCTGAACTAAACATCATTAGGAAAATAAATCTGTTGCCAGGAAAAAAATCCCCAACAAAAACCTTGCATATGAAAAAAAATAGTTATATTGAGAGACTGAAGTATTTTTGCAGCTACCACCCCAGTGCAAGCAAGTGCCTAGACTAATCTCTCTCTGTTCTAGTCTGCCCTCCACTCAGATGCCAAGGCAATCCTCTTAAAGTGAAGGTCTAACCAAATCAGTCCTCCCCTACTCAATAAACTCCAGTCACTCCCTACTACCGATAAGATCAAATATAAAACCCTCTAGCTTTTAAAACCCTTCACAAGATATTATCTTCCTACCTTTCCTGTGTTCCCCTTTCACATCCACTACAATCCAGAAACTTCTTGCTTTTCCTGCCATAAGACACTCCACCTAGGGGCGGCTAGGTGGCATAGTGAATAGAGCACTGGCCCTGGAGTCAGGAGGACCTGGGTTTGGATTCTGTCTCAGACACTTAACACACACACACACACACACACACACACACACACACACACACGCCATGTGACGTGACCTTGGGCAAGTCACTTAACCCCAATTGACCTCCAAAAAGCAAAAACAAAAAAAACCAACAAAAAAGACACTCCACCTCTCAAAATCCCTGACTCTCCCCCACGCCTGCAATGCACCCCTTCCTTGCCTGGGCTGCCCGACTTCCTTCAAGATTTAGCTCAAATCCCACCTTCTATTGGAACCCTTTTATGGTCTCTGCCCTCTTCCCCACAGTTAGTTAGTAGAGATTTCCCTTGAGTATTACTGACATTTTACCCTGGTAGGTACAGTTATTTGTATGTTGTCTCTCCAAATGGACAGTGAGCTCCTTGAGGGCAGGAACTGCGTTTCTGCCTTTCTCTTTATCTCCAGTACTTAGCACAGTGCCTGGCACATAGTAAATACTTGTTGACTGATGAAATCTGATGAATATTGAATCAGTTGAATCCTCCATTTCAGCATGAATAATCTAACTCTGGTCCTTATGTATCAGATAGATGGAAATCTTGGCAGTTGGGGACACTCCTCTGCCACGTAAAAATGGGAGATGGCAAACACAGTCTTTTTTTTTCTTTCTGGAAGGGGGAAGGCAGGGCAATTGGGGTTAAGTGACTTACCCAAGGTGACACGGCTAGTAAGTGTTAAGTGTCTGAGGTCAAATTTGAACTCAGGTCCTCCTGACTCCAGAGCTGGTGCTCTACTCACTGTACCACCTAGCTTCCCTGAGCAAAGTCCTTTTAAGAAGACCAGGCCTGAGAGTTAAGGCCTAGTGGAGGGTAGCATCTCATCTGATACTTAGGAGAAGAGCCAGAAGTCACAGAAAATGGAACCTTACCACTGAAAGGCATCTCGGGCCATTGCCTCCAATCCCTAAACCTGATGAATGAGCCCTTTCTACTACACTCCTGACAAGGACCTTCCAACATCTACTTTTAATACCTCCCAGCGACAGGGACCTCACAACCTTTTAAAGCAGGCCATTCATTCGATTCTCATACATTTACAATTATTTGAAAGTTCTGAATTGTTATTTCAATTTGAAATGTTTTCTCATCTTTTCTACTGAGTGGTCCTAGTTTTCTGTCTTATGGAGCTATGTGGAATCTCAGAGTTGAAGGGGGCTTCAGAAATCACCTAGTATGACCCATTATCTTAATAGGAAATCCCTACTCCACTACTGCAAATAATCAGTCATTCAGCCTTCCCTTGAAGTCTTCTAGAAATAGGAAACTCACTACCTACCAAGGCAGTCCATTCTATCTTTGCACTGCTCTTAAGAGTTGGAAAGTTTATCCATATCCAGAGAAAGAAACTATGGAGTCTGAATGCAGACAGAAGTATACTATTTTCTCCCTCTTTTTTTCCTTCTTTTTTCCTTCTCCTTTTCCCTTTTATTCTGATTCTTCTTTCACAACATGACTAATGTGGAAATATATTTAATATGATTGTACTTGTATAGCTTATATCAGATTGCTTGCTGTCTTGGGGAGGGGAGGGAGAGGAAAAAATTTAATACTCAAAATCTTATAAAAGTGATTGTTGGAGCAGCTAGGTGATGCAGTGAATAGAGTACCAGCCCTGGAGTCAGGAGTACCTGAGTTCAAATCTAGCCTCAGACACTTAACACTTACTAGCCATGTGACCTTGGGAAAGTCACTTAACCCCAATTGCCATGCCTTCCCCCCTCCAGAAAGCAAAAGCAAAAAACAAAACAAAAAATAAATAAAAGTGATTGTTGAAAATTAAAAATAAATAAATAAATTTATTAGGGAAAAAAAGAGAGAGAGAAAACTTTTCCTCCTAGCATAGTAAAATCTGCCTCTGAAATTTCAGTCATAGAATTTGGGCTGGAAAGGGTCTTAAATGCCATCAAGACCAACCCCTCATTTTACAGCAAGGTGAAATGACTTGCCTAGAGTCAAATAGTTTGGCAAGATTCAAACTCGGGTCCATCTGGCTCTAACTCCAACATTCTATCCAGAGCCATCTAGGTGACAAAGTGGAATCATAAAAACCTGAGTTCAAATGTGATTGCAGACACTTAACTTGTGTGACTCTGGGCAAGTCACTTAATCTCTCTGTTTGCCTCAGTTTCTCCAACTATAAAATGGAGGGAATAATAGCACCTCCCTTCTGGGGTAATTGAGAGGATCACATGACATATTATTTGTGAAGTACTTTGCACGATGTCTGGCGCACGGTGGGTGCTCCATAAAGCCTTTTTTCCCCCTCTCTCTTGTCTATCTAATATGCTATCTAGTCTAATCCACTGGGGCCAAGAACAAGTAATCCCTTGCAATTGATAGCTTTCAAACATAGGAAGACAAGCTATCAATCCCTCCCAAGATTCTCTTCTACACGACTAGGATTTTCACCAGACTTCTTACCACCCAATATAGGCATTTGTCCCTATTAAATTCCATCTTGTAGGGGCAGCTAGGTGGTGCAGTGAATAGAGCACTGGCCCTGGAGTCAGGAGGAACTGAGTTCAAATCCAGCCTCAGACACTTAACACTTACTACCTGTGGGACCTTGGGCAAGTCACTTAACCCCAATTGCCCTGCCTTACCCCCCTGCAAAACTTAAAAAAAAAAATCCATCTTGTAAAATTTAGCCCAGGTCTAAAGAATGAAACTTTACTCTTTCATTCTCTACTCCACAACCAGGGTCTTCTTAGGCAACTCTACTATGGCAGAGAGAAGAGCACTTACTTTCAGTTCCAAGGACAGGAGGGGCTGAGCTCTTAGGCCGTCGAGATTTCATCTGACTGTGTGGAGCATCTGGAATGAAATCAATAACAACAATGAAAGATCACCATGAAGTTGGGGGTCACAACACCATGTTTCTACCTCCCACACCCCCACTTTGACCCGACCTATGGTCTCCTTTCCCTGCTCATTTCCAGTTGGCCTGAGGACTTCCTGAACAATGTGCAGAACATGTGAAGATGGATGGCCATCATCACTGGCTGGGAATGTGGCACCTTGCTAGGCAGGGAGCTAGCCAAAGAGAATCTCCTTTATAAATCAGATTGAGAAAAAACATTAGGTTCTTCAAAATGGCATGTACTGAAGGGCACACTGGGGTGGAGGGCAGGGGGAAAGGGGGTCCTTGAGATGAGTAGCATTGGTGTGAGTTAACTCTTTACTGCTTGTAGCAGAGCAGAACTTTTTTCCCCAATGCAACTTTGCACTAAATAATTTAGCTAGGGCTTGGAGTTACCCCTGCTGTCAGTTAAAGGTATCCCCCAAATCTTAGTAGCCTAAGATCATTCTTGCATTATTTTTTTTTCCTTATAGCCTGGTATTATGGGAATTGTGTGGAGGGGGAGGATGCCTTACCTTGGCATTTCACTAGATGCAAGGCTCCAGAGAGCATAAAATCGGTAGAGACATAGTGCTGAAAGGGGCATCTCAGAGGTAATTAAGCGGCTTCTTAGTTCGGTTTTAAGCTACTAAGACTTTGGGGATGGCCATACCCTGCCCTGCAAACAGGTAAGTAGACAACTTTCCCCCTAGAACATGATTGTTTCTGAGCTGAACCCAAGCCACCCGTCCTAGACCAGAATGCACTTCTCCCCATCAGTCCCACCTCTTAGAAACTTCGGCCTTCCTTCCAGGCCCAACTGAGGCCCCACTTCCTCTGGGAAGACCCTCCTGACTTCCCCAATATTCTCTCTTTTTTTCATTTTCCTCATGCATAATTATTTCTGTGTATGACATAGTTAGCCCCACCCCCTCCAACCAAGGGCAGGAGCTGGGCTTTTCTTTTCCCCTCATCTTTTGTTTGTTGAATAGAACTGTCCACTTGTTGCTGAGTAAGGAGGAGGGGGGCCAATCCTTGCCCTCCAGGGAACCTTGGCAGTGAAGGGATGGGCACATGCACAAATCTGGGTCAGGATGAAGATTTACTGAGTCCAGTCCATGGCTAACCTGTATGTATGACTATGAGTCATTATACCATGGAAAGAGCTCTGGATTTGGGGTCGTAGGACCAGGGTTCAAGCCATTTGACCAGTCTGGGCCTCGGTTTCCTCATAGCCTCTGAGGTCTGATTTCCCTACTGTTTATGCTGATTTTATGAGTCTGGGATCTGCCACAACTGTTATGTCTCCTCCAAGCAAAATGCTGCATTTTCCACCCCTCAATTTCTACTGCTGTTGCTATTCAATCACATCTGACTCTCCATGACCCCTTTTAGGGTTTTCTTGGCAAAGATACTGGAGTGGTTTGCCATTTCCTTCTCCAATTCATTTTACAGATGAGAAAACTGAGGCAATCAGGATTAGGGGACTCACCCAGGGTCACACAGCTAATAAGTGTCTGAGGCAAGATTTGAACTCAGGTCTTCCTAACTCTAGGGCTGGCACTCTATCCACTGTACCATCTAGCTGCCCCTCAATTCCAATAATACCAGGCTATTCAGTAGGAGTATTGCAAAGATAATCTTAGAACTCTTCCATGTTCTATATTTCATTTTCAATTGTCCATATTAATGGAGGATCTAAAGGAAAGGGGAAAGAGATGGTAAATGAGTTAAAATAAAGGGTAATATACCCTGTTCCCTTCCACTAGTAAAAGGAGGTGAAAAAAAAAAGCAGACAGAAGGACTGGGTTGAGTGGAAATGGCCAGTGGATATGCATCTTTAGGGGTTGGCTGTATTCTGATCAGTAGGCCCTAACATTCCACTCACTACCCTTTCCCATAGAGATAGTCCTTAACGATGGTATGGGATATGTGGGGTGGGGTATACGGAGGGATGGGGTATGGAATCTGCCTTCTGTCTTTTAGGAGGTCCCCTTACTATCCTTTTCCTGCTTCTGCTTAGAAGCCCAGTGGGAGGAAGAAGGGGGTGGGAATTTCTAAAGGAGGCCCTTGCCACATTCCTGTGGCTTGGCATGGGGAGGAGTTTGGGGGGAGTGTTGGGGTCCATCCATCTTTGACTCCACCTCTAAGACTGGTTGGGGGGATGGTAGAGGATAAACTGGTTGTTGAAACAGAACTCCTTTTTCTCTGTATCTGCTATTCTTAGTCTCTGGTTTAGCCATTAGACTGGTCCTAGGAAGGCATGGTAGTGGTCACAGTAACTCTGCCCTACCTGCAGAACTCATTCCTTCTCTTGTACTCCTTTCTTACTCTATAGGACCTTGGAACACCTCTTACATAGGCTTTCTTGAGGTCTAAATACTAGCCTTGCTTTCCTCCAGTCTTAATGGTAAAACTGCTGTCCATAACATAGGGGATGGAGGAGTCTGTTTATGGGCTATCTCGACCCTCTGACATGTACTTGTCAGCAAGACTCATGAATATTTTTAAATGGTCTACAGTTTCTGAAGTTTTCTCTCTTGACTGGGGAACCCCTCCTCTCAAATAGGCAGTGAATACACCTACAGCAGGGGCTAATGCAGGGGATTTAGGGCTAGAGGAGCTCAGAAGCCATCTCATCCAGCTCCCTCATTTGAAGCCATGGAATTGAGGCCCAGAGAGTCGGCCCTGGAGTCAGAAGGACTGAGTTCAGATCCGGCCTCAGACACTTAACACACACACAAACAAAAACCTAGCCGTGTGACCTTGGGCAAGTTACTTAACCCCAATTGCCCTCCAAAAAGAAAAGAAAAAAAAGAGAATAAGTTCATTTGCCCAAGGTAACATGGGGAGTAAGTAGAATAGCTAGGATTTGAGCCCCAGGATCTCTGACTTCAAATCTAGCACTCTTTCCACTGTGGCATACTGCCTATATGTAACTAGAATGTGCTATTGCTGTGGGATTGGCTGGGAAGGAAGTACAAGGTGAGGTGGCAGAACTAGGAAGGCTTTGAAATCTCTTTTCTTGGATGACTTTTTTTTTTTTAGACAATCGGGTTGAAGTGACTTGTCTAGGGTCACAAAGCTATTAAGTGTGAGGCTGGATTTGAACTCAGGTCCTCCTGACTTGAGGGCTATTGCTCTATCCACTAAACCACCTAGCTGTTCTGACCTGGATGCCTTTAAGAAATATTTGAAAAAAACCATCCCAGAGCCCATAACATTATGTCCCCCTCTTCACTGCCACCTCCCTGAGGAAAAGGGAGCCCAGATGCCTACCACTAGAACTGTGGTGTGACCATTCCAAACACCGTTCCCCACCCTACCCTCACCCCAGGTCACCACCAACCATTCTGTACTGACTCCTGGGAAGACCTCTACCCTTAAGGATTAAGTGACCTAGAGCATAAGCACCCTGTTAAATTATTTAATATGAACACAACTGTGCCCCAATTCTCCCATCACATTCTCACAAACACACACAGACACAGACACGAAGACATACATACACACATACACACACACACACACACACACACACACACACACACACACACCAGATCAGGACTATTCTTATTTAAACAAAACACACACAACATCTCACCACAAAGTCATCTGTCTAGTTCCCATTAGGTCTAGGGTTTCTGAAATTGAGGGTCAGGACCTGCAGGGGTCACCAGGAATATTCCAAGAAGGTCATGAAAGCTGGGGCTGCAGAGTTCCTGATGGCCTGATGGGTAGTGGTAGCAGAGAACTGTGAACCCTAGGGATGGGGTGAGCCAGCTTCCTCCCTGTCCTGATCCCTCCTCCTCCCTTCCTTCCTGTAATATCTACTTTGGTGCCAAGAAAGGCCATGGTCATGGAGCTCCCAGCAGCTGCTGAGAGATAGTGCTGACTTATAGAGGTGAACTCTGGGAAGAGGGAATGTAGGGCCTGTGCAACAGAAAAGCTTGGGAACCTCAGCTTCAGAATGTTTTTCACAGTCTTCCTTCTGATGAGGGGGCCAGGTGGGAAAAAAGAACAGTGGAAGGATGAGGTCCATTTTACAGAATGGTAAACTGAGGCACATGATGAGAAATGTGTTGGGTGTGATAAAAGCCCAGGATTGTGAGGGCTCAATTCATGTCCTGGATCTGAAGAAAGTCATTCTCTTCCCAACTGGGACAGTGACTTGCTTCTATATAGAAATGGGTCTGGACACATATTCTAGGGCAAATTCTGGCCCCCTGTGTGGGGATAACAACAGCAATGACCTTGCAAGGCTGTTGTGAGGATAAAAAGTGCTTATCACAGTGCATCATCGCATACAGTAGGTGCTATAGAGCTGCTCAGTACCTTCCCTTCTCCCAGTGGCTAACCAAGGACAAGGAGCACCTTCGAGGGGGAAGGAGACAATACAACTATAAACCTAGCCTTTCCAGGCCTCAGTTTCCCTAGCAGTAAAACCAAGATAATACTATTCATCCTCCCTCCCTGATGGAACAGCCTAATCAGGAGAGAACGGTGTAAATCACAAAGCATTATACAAACGAATGGCCCTCTCCTGGTAATTATTTGCACGTCCCTACAGCACAGAGTGTTCTCTCACACTAGGATATTCTGTCCTTTTCTCTCTTCCCACCCACACCAGCCTTGCCCTCTTCCAAACCTGCCTCCAAATTTGCCAGCTCCAGGGAGCCTTCCCTAAATAACTCTACTTACCCCTGCTAGGTTTGCTCCCTGACTCTGCACCTCCTTAGTATCAGGCCCTCAGCTTACTTATTCAGCTAAACTGGTTTGTCTCTTTTGCTTTGTGGGAATTTTTGAAAGTCCTATAAAAAAATGCATATAACGTCTTATTGTCTTATTCATGAGGGGTAGGGGGTCAGCAGTCTAAAGGAGGAATTGTCTCTCCTCTTGGATGGAGGGTTGTCTAAAGATAAAAGCTGCGGGTCTCCTCTTTCTTCTCCCCTCTATCACCTAGGACAGAGGTCTTCTCACAGTGGGAACACGGTCAATGCTGTTGACTGAGAGATGGATTCACCTCCGTGAGAACTAAAGTAGTGAGTGGGCTGGAAGAACTGTTGTGTTTAATCAAAACCAGCTTTGTGTTCACACAGCTGCCCAGGGGATAAAAATAATAGTAATAAAAAAACTTTTTTTTTTCCAAGCAGCTTGTATTTTCTGTCTATTTTAATCATTTTTCTGCTGAAACTGAGCTCCATCTCCCAATCTGTGCCCCAGGGCCCAAGTCCTTTGCTGGCCTGGTCATGCCCCGAAATAAACTTGGGAGAGGAAAATGGAGGTGTGGGGAAGTGGGGGGCTGCTGCTTACAGAGGAAAACTTGTCCTTATATGGCTAATGGCTTACCCCATTGCACTCCTCGGATGGCTCTATAGCCTAGATCCCCAGGGGCAGGGACGTGTTTGTTCTGCGCCCACTCCAACCAGCTGATACCACATGGTCAGATCCCAGGCAGGGAAAATGAGGTACTGAGAAAAGGAGGAAGGGGTCCCTAGGGGTCCCCATGGAGTGGCAGGGCAAAAAAGTCCATGCTATCTGTCTCCCTTTCCCTAACATCTCTTTCCCCCTTGGTCAACCCTCTCTTCTTCACCCTGGCTGTAGGAGAAAGGACTGAGAGAGACTGAGCAAATATAAATTTTTTTTACCCTGGTAAAAAGAAGACGTGAGGGTACAAAATACATGGGACTTTAAATCTTGCAAGGTACTCTTCATATATTATCCCATTTGATCGTCACAGCTGGGGAGGCTAGGTGGCACAGTAAATAGAGCACTGGCCCTGGAGTCAGGAGGACCTGAGTTCAAATCCAGCCTCAGACACTTGACACACTTACTAGCCATGTGTCTTTGAGCAAGTCACTAAACCCCAACTGCCCTCCAAAACAAAAAATCTGGTATGATTAGGCCACCTTCCCTAGCATTTCTTTGGGGTGGCTAGGGGGTTCAGTGAATAGAGCACCGGCCCTGGAGTCAGGAGGACCTGATACTCACAGCCACCCTAGAAGATAGGTGCTATTTTAATCCTCATTTTACAGATGAGGAAACTGAGGGAGAGAAAGTTAAATGACTTAGCAAGAGTCACGGAGCAAGCAAATGACTGAAGTGAGGTTAGAACTCAGTTTTTCTGACTCCAACTCTATTCACTTCACCACCTAGCTGCCTTAAAGGAGCCATGATAGCTCATCTCAAATTCTTTAAAGGCCGTCAAAATAAGTAGACTTATTCCATGCTTCTTTAGGTGGGACTACCAAGAAGTTGAGAGAGAGAGAGAGAGAGAGAGAGAGAGAGAGAGAGAGAGAAGAAGAGAAGAGAAGAGAAAAGAGAAAAAAAAAAAAAAAAAAAAAAAAAAAGAGAAAGAGAGAGAGACAGAGACAGAGACAGAGACAGAGACAGAGACAGAGAGACAGAGAGGGAGGGAGGGAGGGAGGGAGGGAGAGACAGAGACAGACAGAGACAGAGACAGACAGAGAGACAGAGGCAGAGAGGGAGGGAGAGAGGGAGGGAGGGAGGAAGAGACAGACAGAGACAGAGACAGACAGACAGAGAGACAGAGAGGGAGGGAGGAAGAGAGAGACAGAGACAGAGACAGACAGACAGAGAGGGAGGGAGGGAGGAAGAGAGAGAGAGAGAGAGAGAGAGAGAAAGAGAGAGAGAGAGAGAAATCTAGTTTAATATAAGAAAAAATGTTCTAACCATTACAGATGTGCAGTTATAGACTGAGTTATCTTGCACCCTGTAGATTGGGGTCATCTCACTCATAATCAATGGAAGAACTCAGAACTCTTACTGAGACTGACTACCAGTCATGGATGCTTATAGAGGAGATTCCTGCCTTGGGAAGAAGTTTGAACTAGATATCTCCTGAGGTCCCTTCCAGATCTAAAGTCCATTCTAAGAAAGATTTCTATGCTGTTCATCCTTACTGATGGAACTATAGAGACTAGATTCACTCTGGAAACACTGATGTTAGACATTTGGAAGAACTTCCAGACAACAGATACTCTTACCAAGCTAGGTGCTGGAATCTCTTCCAAGAAGATTTCCTTAACAAGCCAGATTTTCATCTTTCTTGTGAGATTATGAAAGTTGAAGGATCATTCTTTGTTGGGGGTAGGAAAAGGACTAGGTCTGATCCTAGGCCTGTGACTGTTTGTTGAGGTCAGTGGAAACAGCTCAGGATTTAAAGTCAGAGAACCTGAGTGTGAATTCTGGCACAACCATTCACATACTTAGTACCCTGGGCAAATCACTAAACCCCTTTGGGGTCCCAGGTCCTCATCTATCAAACTAGATGAGACTGCACAAAGGGGGATGGGCTTGATGGCTTTGAGGGCTCCTTCTAAGGTTCTAAGTCTATGGGATTATGATCCCTACTAACTCTGAATTCTTAGGTAATGGTGACAAATCAACAATCATAGCTGACATGTATAAAGATGCTACATGCTTCTTAGAAATACTATATATAATATATGTATATATGTATACTGATGCATGTATAATATTATATATAATGTTACATATTATATAATATGTATAATGATATATATATTCAATAATATATTATATTAACTCCATATATTTATATGTTCTCATTTGAGCCATATCTTCGTGAAGTAAGTAGTACAATGTTATTATGCCTATTTTATAGTCATTGATTCTCAGAGGCAGCTGGTGCTCCAGTGGATAGGGGACTAGACCTAGAGTCAAGAAGACAAGTTCAAATGCAGCCTCAGACAATTATAAGCTGAGTCATGTTGGACAAGTCATTTAACCTCTGTTTGCTTCAGTTTCGTAAAATACGAATGATGACAGCACTTACCTTCCAGGGTTGTCATGAGAATTAAATGAGATAATATTTGTGAAACTCTTAGCCCAGTCCCTGCCTCCAGGAACACAGTAGGTGCTCAATACATGCTTGTTTCCTTCCTTCTTTAAGTGATTTGCCAGTACTAATCATGTTAATAGGTGGAAGAGTTGTCGGAGTCTTTGACCTTCTAGAAACTTCAGTCCCCCCATCTGTACAATGTAAGAGGGAGCCATCTGGGGCGGCTAGGTGGCACAGTGAGTAGAGCGTCGGCCCTGGTGTCAGAAGGACCTGAGTTCAGATCTGGCCTCAGACACTTAACGTACACACAGATAAAAACCTAGCCGTGTGGCCTTGGGCAAGTTACTTAACCCCAATTGCCCTCCAAAAAAAAGAAAAAAGAAAAGAGGGAGCCATCTCCAGTCATCCTGATCTGTATCTTGCCACCGGACCCAGATGGCACCAGAGGAGAAAGTGAGGCTGGTGACTTTGCACAGCCCTGCCTCACTTAAATCCAATTCACCTGCAAGTCATGGCATCACCTTCCTGATGTCATGGTTCTCTTGGAGAATGCAGGACAAACAACAACAACAATGAAATTAATAACTGTACCTATCTTATACTAAGGTTAAAAGAAAAGTCATGAAG
The DNA here is from genome assembly GCA_011680675.1 of Gymnobelideus leadbeateri. NCBI lineage: Eukaryota > Metazoa > Chordata > Mammalia > Diprotodontia > Petauridae > Gymnobelideus > Gymnobelideus leadbeateri. The sequence goes on from WOXC01009262.1 coordinate 268,991, forward strand.
ACAGTTGAGATACCATTTCCGTTTGAAAAAAGATTGAATGAAGGATTTCCTCAGCATGGGGTCCTCCCTTCATTGAGGCAGGCTACAAACTGTCTATAACTAGAGGATAAACCTGAGGAAGTCATCTGAGCACATATTGGTTAAGTGAATTGGACAGTCACAAAGCTAGTCAATCAGTCTTCCTGATTCTAAGTCTAGCACTCAGTCAGTCAGTCAATAAGCATTTTTGAATGCCTATTGTGTGTCCAGCATAGGGCTAGGTTGGGGGAAAGAAAGCACTCCCTGCTCTCGGGGAGCCTGCATTTTAACAGGGCCATTAGAAGAATGGTCATAAAAATGTGGTATTTATTATTAGATGCAGATATTTTTGCTTAATTATATTTCTCTGGAATAATTTTTTCCACTAAATGACTGTGATATAAAGGCAAAAGATATTAATACAATGTATTTTTTTAATAAAATGTGTCCAACATTCAGAGATTGGGGAAAAAAAGATGGTGCTATAAAAATTAATAATAATGTCCAACATTTTATTTTGTATGCTGACACCATTCTTGCACATAGATCTAGTCTGCTCAAAGATCTTCAGTGGCCCCCCACTGCCTAGAGATTAAAGTTTCCACTCCTCCCTCACCCCTCAAGGCTTTCTAAAATCTGCCAGAATTATTCCCTCTGCCAGGAATGCTGCCCCATCACCTTTTTCTCCCCCTTGAATTCCACCTCTTCTTTTAAAACTCAACTTTAATCCTTAAGTTTCCCTGCTTCCAGCTTTCTCTACCATAATGTACATATAATGTACATAAGTATATGTAATGTACTTGTACATTACATATAATGTACTAGCTATTTCTGTGTTGGTATTCTACTCCTTGATTAAAATGTGAACTCCTTGAGGAACCTTAATTTTTATCTAAACTTTGTTTCTCTTCTATCAAAAATGCCTAAGAAATATCTGATCTTCCAATAAGATTATAAGCCCCAGGAGAGCAGAGACTGTTTTTACTTCTTTTGTATAGTTAACAGCTCAATTTGCGCATAGTAAACACATTTAAGAAATGTTTTGCTGCTGTTGTGCTAATGGAAGAAAAAAGTGGTCCAGATAATAGAAGGCAGCAGATAATTCAATAGTCATCACTATGTGTTTGTGTGCCATATTATATAATTATGTGAGCAAACTGAAGACTTGAAGGGATGTTCCACTCAGGCAGACGTGAGTCCACACTCTGATCAAACATGAGTCTAGCAGGGGAGACAATCTGAGGCAAAATACTTGTTGCAGATGATACACAAAGTGGTTTTTGGATAAAATGGAAGCAAGTCTGGCCTTCCTATGAACTATGAAGTGTCATCTGAGGCACCCTCTCCCATTTGCAAGGGTCCATTTCTTTAGATTTATTTCCCACCAGGCCTGTTGTAGTGTTTAAAATTGTTATCATGTATACAGGCACTAAGGTATAGAAATCCATCTTGCCCTACAAGAAAATAAGGGGGCAGGGCGGCTAGGTGGTGCAGTGAATAGAGCATTGGCCCTGGAGTCAAGAGGAACTGAGTTCAAATCCAGCCTCAGACATGTAACACTTAGTAGCTGTGTGACCTTGGGCAAGTCACTTAACTCCAATTACCCTACCTTCCTCCCCCCCCCAAAAAGAAAGTAAGGGTGGGGACTTGGAGTGATATTAGAGAGAGCAGATTGGGAGAAGGGGTATTCAGTATGCTTGCTATCTTGGGGTGGGGGTAAGGGAGACATGGGAAGAAAATCTGTAACTCAAAATCTTTGGGAAATGAATGCTGGAAACTAAAAATAAATTTTAAAAAATTGTTATCATGAAGGGGTACTTCTGTGAGGCCTCTGAGAGGTTTACACTTTAACCGGATTAAAGTATTGTCTTAGTTGGGAGGGCTAACACCTTAGCATGGACACATTTATCTTACTGTTTTTGTTGTACCTAGAGTGCTGAGAAAAGAGGGTACTATAGGGGGGTAAAGGGAAGCCAAGAGAAAAAGTATGTCTGCTTCACACTTTTGTCTAGGATTGGCTCTAGGTGGAAAAAAATTTAAGCAAAAGAGATGACTAGAAATCTGAAAAATGACAACATGAGATACTGACACACCTCCAAGAGTAAGGTAGAAAAGATGTTTGGGGAAATGAGCCTACTGGTGGGGTGTTGGGATGGTGTTCAGTAACAAATTGCCAATGAATTAAGAGTTAATTCATGTTACTCTGTGGTCTTCCTCTTATGATTGCCTTTCCTCTCCCTTCAAAGATCTCACTCCCAAGTCTGCAGGCCAAAGCCTCTCTGAGGGACAATACATAAATAAAAAGGGTCAGCAAAATTAGAGGAGTGCAGGGGGACTCATCAAAGAGACCATCTGAGTAAGCAAAAACCCACTTTTGATCCAGAATGAATTTTCAATACCTTTTTAAAAAATTCTCCAATATACAAAGACTGACTGAATGGAAAATAAAAATTTATCCCCAACCTACTAATATATAAATAGTCACAAACTAACTGACTTGTCAGGGATTTTTTTTTTTTTTTTGGAGAGAGGAAGGCAAGGCAATTGGGGTTAAGTGACTTGCCCAAGGTCACACAGCTATTAAGTGTGTCAAGTGTCTGAGGCTGAATTGCTCTATTCACTGTGCCACCTAACTGCCCACAAGCATACTTTTTAAGGGAATTCTTAGATGGGAGAGGAGATTGAATTTCACATGGAAGGAAAGAAGGAAATAAGCATTTATTACATGTCTACTATGTGTCAGGCACTGCATTAAATAAGTGCTTTAACAAATACCATCTCACTTGATCCTCACAAATAGCCAGAGAGGTAGGTGCTATTATTATTGTACAATTGAGGAAACTGAGGCAAATTTTAAGTGACTTGTCCAGGGTCACATAGTGTCAGAGCCTAGATTTGAATTCAGATATTCCTGACTTCAGGTCCAGGGCTCTATCCACTGATCCCCCTTGAGTACAAAGATGGTTTCATTTTTGTCTGTGTATTTCCAGTGACTGGCATAGTTCTTGGCACTTGGTAGGCACTTAATAAATATATCTTAATGAAGGGTAGAGTGAAGGTTTTTGTCTACTGGGAATTCTATGTTTCTTTGATGCTATTCCATAAGCTTTGCAAAGAAGTCATTTACTGTTTTTAACCAAAAGGTACTAACCCCTTACAAATAAAATTAATTGTTTTCCAGCTTTTAGGGGTGCAACATATGAAGATGTGACACCATCAGTTCTCCCAGAGCAGAGAAGCCATCACCAGAGCCTGGTGATGTTAAGGACCTGGATGTTTCCAGATTGACTTTGGTCAGTTTTGGTGCCTTTCAGCTGCTAGACTAAAGATTCGTACTGAGGATGTCAGAAAGGGCTTTCCAGTTAGTAATGGCAGATGCCATAGCTTTTAGCGATCGCCTGCAAACAAACACAGACATTGCCTCAGTACTCAGAGCTAGCTGCCTTTGGCCCAGGATGAAAGATTGCTAGCCAAAGAGGGAAAAGAATGTGGGTAGAACAATAGCCACCAGAACCTTAACTAGCTATTTTGGTCTTAGAGTAAATAGCAGTAAATTAGTATGAGGAGTAGGGGACAAATACTGTGAAATGTTCCTCAGATGAACTTTGCAGTTCATGATGAGGGAATAATCCAAGAAATAAGAGGTGGGGAGAATTATTTACGACAGTGGGTCACAACTGATCAGAGAGTGAATGTGTTGCTTCTTTCTCCAGAAGCCCAATCCTGCTTATGGTTCTGGCAGTGATCTAGCAGTCCTACCTAACAGTGGGTAGTTTTACACACCCTTCCACTTACACTCCCCTCTAGACCAGTTCCCTTGCTCATCATGAGCGACCCCTTGGATTCTACCTTCCTGGTAGTAAATACACACACAGTGGCCCATATACACAAGAGTTCTCCCATGGAGAAGGGAGACATAGATATGATTCTGTTTCTTTTTATCTACACTCTATAGGTCTTGAGGTCAAATACAAACTCTATATTTGGGCCTTCAAGGACCATGAAACATCACTTTAAATCATGTTTCCAATATTGACCATATACTCAAACCTAGGGGAAAAACCAAAAATGAATAAGCCCACTTCCTCTCTCTGACTAGACTGAAAAGATTTAGAAAGAAGACAATGTGTTTCCCCCTACCTGGCATGCTGGTCATGACTAAGTCCCAGCGCTGAATTCCCCTAGGCCAGGGACACTCAAGCCATTACTTCCACTCCCCTCTGGTTATTGTTGTCAGGATTAGTTGGATCATTTACTCTTTTCTGAATGCTGCATTGGAAAGATCTTTTAATTCTTTTCCTGTGGGTGTGTCATCTCCCTTGACAACCAGGGGATGATTATTCCATATCCCACCCTCAAAAAAGTTCTACTTAGAGCAGGGATCTGGATGGTCATATGCTAACTGGATTGGGGCTGTGCTCCCACCTGGGAGAAGTCAGAAAACTAAGGAACTCATTGTTTCAGTTGGGGAGCACAGTGGCTAGAACACCGGGTTCAAAAGCAGCTTCTGAAACTTACTAGCTGTGTGACCCTGGATAAGTCACTCAAATATGTTTGCCTCAGTTTCCTCAATTGTAGAATGAGGATGATAATATCACCTACCACCCAGGGTTGTTATGTAGATCACTAATTGTAAAGTTCTTACCATAGTGTCTGGCATGGTGTTGTTTAGTCCTGCCTGACTCTTTGTGACCCTATGGTTTTTAGAATGCCAGTGCTGTCCATGGGACTTTTTTGGCAAAGATACAGAAGTAGTTTGCCATTTCCTTTTCCAATGGATTAAGGCAAACAGAAGTTAAGTGACTTACCCAGGGTCACAAAGTTAGTAAGTGTCTGAGGCTGGATTTGAACTCAGGTCTTCCTAACTGCAGGCCCAGTTTTCTATCCACTAAGCCACCTGGCATTTAGTAGGTGCAGTATAAATACTTATTTCTTTCATCTTCCCCTCCTTCCCCACCCCCAATTCTGAGATTCTAGCTGGGAGGGGGGAGGAAGATAACTCAACCAAGATAAAATATGGTCCCCCAGCTTACATAGATCTAGACCTGGAAGGGACATCTGAGGGCATTGATTCTAACCCTTTTATTTTACAGGTGAGGAAACTGAGTTCTAGAGAAGTAATGTGCCTATTTTCACAAAGTACATGAGTGCAAAGAATGGATTTATGAATTAGAGTTTCATGACTGATATATTCTCAATCATAGGTAGTCACTCCCTTGTTCATCCAATGGTCACTGCATCATTACTCAGCTTCCGCCAGGTGTAGGACACCTACAGTCACCCAGATGCCAACTCCCACGTCCACACCTCTGCCAGGGATATCCCAGAGCCTCCTCATTCCATTCAAACTCTGGGACCTATCATTCTCTACCATTATTCCCCAAGGTCCTCTGGGCCCTGCCATCTGCTCTGCTGGCTTCCCTGATTAAGTACTCTGGTCTTTTTTTCTGCCACAAACATGAACATGATACCTCCTATCTGTGTCGTCTCCACCTCTAGAATGTGAGCTCCCTGAAAGCAAGAACGGCTCAGCTTTCTGTTTGTATACTGTGTTGTTGTTTAGACATGTTTGACTCTTGGTGACCCTGTTTGGGATCTGCTTGGCAAAGATACTGGAGTGGTTTTCCATTTCCTTCTCCAGTTCATTTTATAGAAAAGGAAATGGAGACAAACAGGGTTAAGTGACTTGCCCAAGTTCACATAGCTAGGAAGTCTCTGAGGCCAGATTTGAACTCAGGAAGATGAGTCTTTTTGATTCCAGGCCCTGCACCCTATCCACTGAGCCACTTAGCTGTCCTCTGTATACCTTAACCTTGAACACAGTGATTTTTATATAGTAACCCCTTAATTAACATTTTTCTGTTCCATTCCCTTTACCTTCCATGGGGATGGAGGAAAGGGAATGGGAAAAGGGGTTGTGAATGGGGGAGAGAAGCAGTTAAGACTCACCATCCACGGTCACATGGCAAGAGCTTTCAGCTTGGCCCACGGCATTCTTGGCTAGACACTTGTACACACCGTTGTCCTCAGGCATTGCTTTCTCAATGGTGACAGAACACAGTGAGCCTGGCAGAGAGAATGACAGGTCATGGAATTAACCACAGAGGGCAATGACCCACACACCCCCCAAACAGATAGGGGAATGATACCCCAACAGGAGGAGTCCCTGGAATCACAGTGTGATAACTGGGATTTATTTATGCTCACAGGCAATTACTAGGGATTCAAAGAACTGTCATATTACTATTTTATAATCTTTTCCCCCCTTCTAGATTCTTTTCAACAAGTCCCATCAAATAATATCCTATGAGGAATGAGTTTCAATTTGCTATTCACACTTAAAACTCGCTGGTGGAATCACCTGCTCCCAGCCCTCTCTCATTAGCTCTTATTTGTTAGGATCAGAAGGCTTTGAGGTAGAAGGACCTTAGAAACCATCTATTCCATCCCCCCCTTTCTAAAAATGAGAAGATTTGGGCCCAGTGGTATGCGGTGATTTGCTCAGGGTCACAGAAGTAAGCTAGCTGGGATGCTCCACCACACCACACAGCCCTGGGAAGTGGAACCCAAAGGAAGGAGAAGAAATGATTTCAGGAGGAACTTCCATTCTAACAGAGAAAAAGATGATCCTCACCCTTGGGAGCACATAATCCAATAAGGAGGAGGTAATACATCCACAGAGAACACAGACATAAGAGACTGATACAGAGAGAATGGGGGGAAAACCCCAATTATGGAGATACTGACCTATTAGTAATAAATGCTAGCTAGGTGACTCAGTGCATAGAGTTCTGGACCTGGAGTCGGAAAGACTCATCTTCCTGAGTTCAAATCTGTCCTCATATACTTACTAGCTGTGTGAACCTGGACAAGTCACTTGACCTGGTTTGCCTGTTTCCTCATCTGCTAAATGAGCTGGAGACCATTTGCCAAGTACATTTGCCAAGAAAACCCCAAATGGTGTCACTGAGAGTCACACTTGAATGAAAAATGGCAACCTCTCTCTCTCCCTCTGTCTGTCTCTCTCTGTCTCTGTCTCTCTCACCCCACTCCCACTCCGCAATGGGATTAGATAGAAGAAAGTAGAAGAAATGTAGAAGATATAACAGGAAGGCTTTAAGTTAGACATCAGAAGTAGGGAGTGAAGGTTCTGGATGAGATACATTAATAGGTGAAAGCCCCTTTGAAATAAAGCTGACTACCACCAGGTTCAGCTGTGATTTGGGAGACAAGGGAATGGATGAAATGAATTCTAGAGCCTAGGAATTTGAAGCTATTATCCAGTGTAAGAAATGAACAAGATTAGAGGGAGATGTCCCATTGTGCTGGACCTAGGGCTATAGGGTCAGTGATCCAATTCCCACCAAACATCCTGTCCAAATGAGAAAGATTTCATTTTCCCCCCTTTCACTTTTAGCCACACAGCTGGCTCTGGCCTTCAACTGAAATGACAAAATAAATATTTATCTGAGTGTTGGCTGCACAGATGGCAATGAGACTGTCTCTGAGGAAGGAGTAGAGAAGCTGGACCAGAGTCTCTTTATCCCAGTGCTACACAATTTGAGACTATTGGAGCAGCCAACTTTCCCGAGATACCCAGAGTCTGTGATTTGTGAGATACGTTTGTGTGTAGGGGGATCATGAATCCCTTAGATGGGTATAGAGAGCCATCATCTTCTACGGATAAAGAGTATGGCATTTCCTGTGGGACAGTCCCTTCCTGATCTCCAGAAGCACATTCTGTTTCCCAGCATTTTTGAGACGCCTCAGGGCTGGTGGGGGTGGGGACATTTATGCTAGGGGTGAGAGGTGAATTGAGGACTTGAACACACAGGTCAAGTTGACAGCACCAAAAGCCATTCAAAACTCTTATCCAAAGCTCTTCTGGATACCTTGATCCTGAGCTCTCTTGGGGCAGGGAATGCCATTCCAGAAGGAGCAGGGAGGGGTCTCCCCATGTTGGAGTGAGAGAGGATTATAGGTTTAGTGTTGGAAGGGCCATTAGATGCACAGAGATGTTAAGTAATTTACCCAGGTTCTATAGCTTACAAGGGGATTGTGGGGAAAAAGGTATGCCAGTTGGGTCGGGAGATAGTAAGGCAGTATTTTATAAGTTTTATGATTCCAAGTCTGGAGCCTGTCCACTACAACAAGCTGCCTTTCCCTAGGAAAGGGGAGAATATGTAGAGAAGAGAACCCTAAAGGGGTGGAGCAACTTGGATACCCCCTCCTGCTCTCTAAACTGATTTTATGAGAATCCTAGGACAAGATTCCTATCCACAGAGTGGATGCTGAGGGTATCCTGGGAGGTATAGACTTGTGAGGTGCACTTCCACATCAGGTGTTTTTATATAAAAGACAGACTCATTACAAAATTAGATAAATATAACTTACTGAGTAAATGGCAGTCATATATATATATATATATATATATATATACACATTTTTTTTTTGGTAAAGAGAAATAAGCTCCAGGGATAAGTGATCTGTAATTTATTTAGATCTTCAAAAAGCTTTGGGCAAGGTTCCAGACCAAAGGCTATTAAACAACTGGTAAACCAATGGGTTATTATTATTAGTTGGACTTTATATAGCACTTAACAGTTTAAGAGGTGTTTTACATTCATCGTCTTGTTTGAGTCTCACAACAACCCTGTGAGGGACATGAGGTCCCCATTTTACAAGATGGAGGAATATTTTGCCAGAGTTAGGATCCTACAGTGACCCCCAGGATCCATATTTTTGTGACAAAGCTTGGAGGTCTCCATCTCTAATTATTTTCTTAGTATCTTTTTCTATGTTTTCCTATTTTATCAATGAAAAAATGATGCAAAGAGACTTGCCTGATGTCACCCAGGTTAGCAGAGCTAGGATATGAAGCCTGATTCCTTTACTTTGAAAATAGCAGTCTTTCCAATATACCAAAACTGACTTAGAAATAGAAACAAAGGTAAAGGTTAAAAAGATACTTCTCTAAAAGAGAAGTTTGGGATGTTAGATTTTTAAAAGAACCCTTTTTAGTGGTGGCTGGGTGGTGCAGTGAATAGAGCACCAGCCCTGGAGTCAGGAGGACCCAAGGAAGAAGAAGAGGAGGAGGACTTTTTGTTGTTCATTTGTTGATCATTTTTGCTAGGTATAGCAGATCTGTTTTGTAACTGGTCTCACATTTCTATGCTTTCTGTGGAAAGGACAGGGCCTACCTCCCTCTTACCCAGCCTTTCAATCTCAGGTCAATTCCTACCTTCTCCATGAAGCCTTCTGAGCCCACACTGATCTCTCCTTCCTGATTCCTGTTGCACTGGTAGGCATATGTTACATTTCCATGTAACATATATTTATTCTCTTAATTTCAAGGGTGACAGTTTTTGTCTTGGCTAGACTACAGTCTCTTTGAGGCCATTCCTTCACACAGTATCTGTTGAGTATCTAATATGTGTTTAGCATTAAGCTCTTCTAGGGAGGGAAATAAGATGCCAATCCACTAGGCATTAGCTGCAGAGAGGAACTCAAGAAGCTGTATGAGTGGGCAGAAAAGGGACTTATGGTCTTTGTCAGAAGGTAATACATTTGGAAAAGATACTATGAAAATAATTAAAATGGATGGCTTCTAAGCTTTGTCTCAGGGAATGGGTCTGGGGGTCACCGTAGACTCTGACACCAAAGACATCCTTTATCCCCCAAGTACTACAACAGCCAGAGAGACCCATAAATGTTTGTTCATTATTCAGAAGGATGCAGGGGTGGGGTGGGGTGGATTTCACTTCTTGTACCAAATTATGGAAATCTTTGCCTGGAATACTAAGTGAAGAATTAGCTGGCATAAGAAAAAACAAGATGATGGGGAAAGTTCAGAAAAGGGCAATTAAAAATATTCAAAGGAATGGAGGCACTTCCTTATGAGGACAGGGCAGGATTCCTTTGTCCAGGAAGATGAAGGCTGAGAAAGTTTACAAAACCATCAGGGGTTTGGATAGGGTGAACATGTACCTTGTGTCGACATTACCTTGCTCAATTAATCTCCTGATACCAGGACTACCAGGCTACTTTTAAAGACAAAAAGAAGTCAATATAGGTCAGCTAAAAACAAATAGGAGACTACATGGGGCAGCCAGGCAGAGTGGATAGAGAGCTGGCCTTGAAGCCAACAAAGTCTGGGTTTGAATCTTCCTGCTGACAAATACTGACTATGTGATCCCAGGCAAATCTTGTAACCTTTCAAGGCTCTAGGCAACTCCTTAAGAGTCAAAATCACAGAGAAAATGCTGGCATACACTGGTAGAAAGAGTTTGTTCTACTTGATGAAATCACAGGTCCATTCCTAATCTCCATCCATATTACTGGACACAGTGGGTAGCAAACTTAAGAAACTCTTTGCCACTGAGAAATCACTTAGGCTGAAAGTATAAATAGGTTTAAGGGCTGTTTAGATACAGTCATGGAATGCAGAGCCATAATAGGTTATTAAGGGAAACTTGGATGATTTTGAGGTATGGTCTTGAGAGCATGGAGGATAACCATACCCTCCCATCCCATACTCTGTTGTTTTCTCTGACAGAGACAGAATTCTGGGCAAAATGGGTCCCAGGTCCGACCCAAGGGTGCAACAGATGTGTTCTTACTCGATAAATACCATATATAACAACACAAGCACTCAGTTTAGAGGCAATCCTTTCAAAGGACTCATTTAAAATGCTCTTCAGGAGGACCTGAGTTCAAATGCGATTTCAGACACTATGTAGCTGTGTGACCCTGGGCAAGTCACTTAACCCTGATTGCTTAAAGGGGGGGGGGCGGCGGCTAGGTGGTAGAGTGAATAGAACACCGGCCCTGGAGTCAGGAGGACCTGAGTTCAAATCCGACCTCAGACACTTAACACAAAACTAGCCATATGACCTCATTTCTAGTTCTCCCATAGTCTAGCCTGGAGTCTTCATTAAGCTGAGGTGTTCCTGTCATTGCACAGGAAGGTCAGACCCTTCTTAGTATTGCAAAGGCTTTGAAAATTATTCAACCCATAAATATAAACACAAAGAGATTGGGAAGAGCTAGCTGGAAGAGAAGGGATTATCTAGTGTGACATTTTAATGATAAGGAAATTGAGTAGTGGGGGCTGGCAAGAATTTGTACTGGAACCAGCCATATGCCTTACCCAGAACTCAATACCAAATCACCCAATGAATAAAGAATTGGGTCTAGAGTTAGGAAGATCTGAGTTCAAATCCTGCTTCAGACACTTACTAGCTATGTGATCCAGGGCAAGTCACTTAACCTCTGTCTGCTTTTTATCTGTAAGATGGGGACAATAAAAGTGTCTACCTCCCAAGGTTTCAAGAGGACCAGAAGAGATAATGATGGGAATTGATAAAGTAATAAGAGATAAAAGTGGAATTTGAACCCAAGTCTCCCTGGCTCTAAATCTGAGATTTTGTCCAGTGTTTTCCTGACTCTAAGGTTCAGTCTAAGGCGATAGGATGCCTCATTCCCTCTTTTCTAAATCCACCCATTTCATGTCATTGTTTTTCTCTACTTTCCTCCAGAGTAACCAGGTAGATAGGACCCATCCCAGTCTAAGGAAGGAGATAAGACATGGAAAAGCCAACAGGATTATCAGGCAATCACACAAGAGAATCACAACCACTCCGGTCTCTGGTAAGATCTGTTGTAGTTACAAAGACACAAAGAACTGGTAGTGATGTTGGTATGAAGTGTGGTCCTAGAGGGATCTATGTGGCCAGAGCTTAAAATAAAAGGGTTGGGTAGTGGAAAGTAGACAGAATTTAAAACCAGGAAAATATTTTAAATAGGGGGAAGAGAAGTTGAATAATTTTTAAAGGATAGGTAGCAGAATTTCCAATGGGAGAAAGAGAAAGGTCAAGCCAGAAGAGTCCTGCTCTGCCCTTGATCCTGAGTGGCAATCCTGCTCAATCTCTGTTTTGGAAATTTAGCTCATAATCATGTCAAACCACCCTTCCCCCCTGCCCCACCCCAAGCCAACATCCCTAGATTGCTGATGGGGTCACCATTCTTACAGTGATCAAGTTCAAAACTCAACGGTTACTGATTCCTCACTTCCTTTTATTCATATCCAAAGCAGGCACCAAGTCCAACATGAATTCCAACTTCATAATGTCCCTTGAATTAGCCTTTTCTTTTCTATTATACTTGCTACCATCCTTGCTAATGCACTCTGTACATGGTGAATGGACCAACTCTCCCTTTGCCCCTGTTAGATATTCTCTACTCAAAAACCTTCATTGTCTCCCCAGTACCTCTAGGCTAAAGCCCAAACACACTCAGGCATTCAGGTCCTTTCACAGTTTGGCTCCCTTTTACCTCTCCAACCTAATCCCTCATTTCTTTGCTTCACAAATCTCTCCACCCCAGCTAGGCTGGTCTACTCATTGTACCATTTAATTGTTTTTGGCACTTTGCCGGTGCAGTTTTGTATGTTACTTATCTTCTTATGTATCTGTCCTGTCTCCTGGATTACATGCAAACCCCTTGTGGGCACGATATTATACTTCTTCCCTCCTAGAATCTATACAAAGTAGGTGGGACACAAACATTAGGGGATGAAAATAATGAGGGTTTAACTCTTAAGTTCTGAAGTTGTGCACTCTCTCCCTCCCTCCCTCCCTCTCTCTCTCTCTCTCTCTCTCTCTCTCTCTCTCTCTTCCTTCTCCCTTTGTGATTTCCTTGATTTTGGGAACTCCTCATGAATCTCCACTTTACATCTTCATCTACCAATGAAGACCAACACTTCTGTAACCTCTTGTCTTAGGAAGCCGCCTGGCACAGACAAGTTGTATGATTTTCCTGGAGTCACACAGACAGCCCCACCTCTGACACATGCTGCCTGTGTGAGCTGGCCAAGTCACTTAATTTCTTGGTCTGTTAGGTAATTCTCCAAGACTAGAAGTTGGAGGAGGTGCCTACTTACATTGATAAAGAGTTCCCTCACCCAGGAGTCTCCTTTACCAATGAAATGACAGGTCCTGTTCCATACAACCGGAGTGGTTAAAGGCGAAACCTGAAACTCAAGGCTCCCCAACTCAAGGGCCATCTTTCTATCCACTAGGGCTAAGGGATCCCTCTTAAGGGTTTGGAATTGTAAAAGACTTTGGAAAGGATGCTGCCTTGATGTACACCATAACTGGATGAAGGGAGTCTTCTCGAGCTCATCCAAGAAAGTTGACCTCTATGCCCCTCCAACTTCACTCCATGTGTTACCAGAATCTGGGGCCTGAGGTATCCCCAGCTTGTCAAAGCTTTGTGTTCCTCAATTCAGCCTGTATCAACCCTTCCACCTTCCAAAAACTATATAAATGAAGACTTGGCATGACATTGGAATGGAATGTCCCCTTACAGAACCACACACGGGGACCTTGATGGAACACTGAGGTATAATGATAATATGATGATCATTGGTCACATTCCATTAGAATAATGCCATTACAACAAAAGTTCTGGATCATAAACAGAATTTCAAGCCCAGATGATAACCCGTGTATTTTGTGTTGTGTTGAATACAACATAGTAATTGAGTTTGTTATGAGATTTGGCATATATGATGGTACTACTTTTTAAAGAGTCATAGGATTATAAGGATAAGAAGAGTTTGCATTAGTAAAATGATTTAGAGTGAGATACTTACTAGCAGTATGATCCTGGGCAAGTCACTTGACTTCTGTCTGCTTCAGCTTCCTCATTTGTAAAACAGGGATAATAATAGCACTTACCTCCCAGGGTTGTTTTGAGGATTGAATGAGATAATATATGGAGAGCACCTGACAAACTTTAAAATGATATGAACATGCTACATTATTATTGTTGTTATTTGGGCAGTTAGATGGTGTGGTGGACAGAACACCGGGCCTGAAGTCAAGGAAGACTCATCTTCTGAGTTCAAATCTGGCCTCAAGCACTTACTAGCTGTGTGACCCTGGGCAAGTCACTTAACTCTGTTTGCCTCAGTTTCCTCATCTATAAAATTGAACTGGAGAAGCAAATGGTAAATCACTCCAGTATCTTTGCCAAGAAAACCCCAAATGGGGTCACAAAGAATCAGATGTAACCAAAGCAACTGAACAACAAGAAATGATTATTATTTAAGTTTGCAATGGACTTCATATATATTATCTCTATCCTCACAACTACTCTACGAGGTTGGGACTAATACTGTTCAATTTCACAGATTAGGAAATTCAGACTGAGGAAGGTGGTGAGTAAATAGGCCAAGGGTCACATGCCTAGTAAGTGTCTAAGGTAGGATTTGAACTCAGGTCTCACTGATTCCAAGTCTGGCACCCTATCTATTGTCTCATGGGAACATAGAGATAGAGGACATCTCATCCAAACATTTTTATTTTACAGATGAGGAAACCAAAGACTAGGAAGGTTAAGTGACTTGTCAAAGCCATTCAGGAAGGAAGCTGACAAGTCAGGATTCGAACCCCAGGTCCCTCCCACTACAAATCCAGCTCCTCTCCATTCTGTGCTGCTTTTTCCAGCTCCCAGGGTAGAATTCCTCACCAGATTTGACATAGATTCCCAGCTAGATCCAGACTCTAATCCAGTAAGAAAGATCACACTTTCATAGCTTTGGGGTCAGAAGAGTCAGTAAGGGCTGCCTAGTCCAACCACCACACTTTACAGATAGGAAACTGAGGCACAGGGAGATTACTCGATGTGGCCCAAATCACAGGTAGTAAATGGTGGAATCGGGGTGCTCCTGGCTGTGTATAAGAATAGGTGAGCCAGCATCTCTGCCCAGCTTTGTTTGCTGAAGCATAACTGATAAGGCCAGTAAATGAAGCTAAGACAGTTATCCAGGCAGATGCTTCCTAGAATAGTGCTGGAGATGGTTTGTCTCTCTCCTCTTCTCCACCCAACAGATGATGGAGAAGAGACCTTGCAGTTGCATTATCAGAAACAGTTCTAGCAAACATAGCCCTAACTGGCTGTGTGACCTTGGATGAATCACTGGAGTGATGGAGATGATCACAAGTGATGGATCACTTGTGAGCTCCTAGAAGGCACAGATTCTCTTTCGTCTCTTTTACTATTCCCAGCCCTTAGCACAGTGCCTGGCACACAGTAGGTGCTTATTAAATGTTTATTGATTGGTGACAATTGATTGATTTCACTTTTCTGGGCCTCAGGTTCCTCATATGTAAAACAAGGTGATTAAGGAGCAGCTAGGTGGCAGTGAATAGAGTATCGACCCTGAGGTCAGGAGGACCTAAGTTCAAATCCAACCTCAGACATTTAACACTTAACTAGCCAAGTGACCTTGGGCAAGTCACTTAAACCCAATTGCCCTCTGAAAAGCAAACAAAAACAAAACAAGGTGATTAAGTTGGGTAACTGAAAAGTTCTATTCTGGTTCTGAAATGACCATGATTATGAGCCTATGAGGTAGATATCTTAAGCCATGTACTCCATCTATCAGGGCCCATTCACCAGTCCATTTCACATAGTCACATAAAATGTTAGGCTAGGAAAGGCTAGTATCTAGGTAGGCATCATACAGGCTAGGGATGCTTAACTTTTCTGGATCATAGGCCCTGATGGCAATCTGGTGAAGCCTATGGACCTCTTCTTAGAATATTGTTTTTAAGTGTGTAAAGTAAAATACATAAAATTATAAAGGAAATGAAGTATGTAGAAATGCAGTTATCAATTTTAAAAATGATTTCATGGACCCCAGGTTAAGAAACTCTGAGCTGCTCCAAAGCTCTCATTTGAGTGATGAGGACACAGAGACCCAGAAAGAGGATACAGCTTGCTCAAGGTGTGCTCCAAGTTGGCCTGTCTCTATCTCTCTTCCCTGCCCCCTGAAACTTGCATTGACTTAGCCCTCCCTTTAGGCCCTCTCCTAAGAATGGCTCTTCTACAATCTGTGGTTTCTAACACGGTTTCTAACACATGCAAACATCCATTCAAAGCAGACTTGGAATCAGTCAGACAATTTAGGTGTTTTTTTTTTAATTAGGCCTATTTTACATGAGGTAAAATTTTACTTTACATTTAAAAGTAATTAGAAGAGCTTGGGCCTGGTCAATAAGATGACTTTTCAATGGTTTTAGCCAGTCCTGAATTTAAGTAAATTCACTTCCACAAAGGGGCTTACTGCGTGCAAAGCACTGTGCTAGAAAGAGGAAAATACAAAATTCACATGACATAGACACTGCCCTCATGGAATTTTTTGTCCAGCAGCTGTCCTGGCCCCAGACCACCTAGGTCATCCTGTGCCTCAGTTTTCCTAGGGCTGATACAGCTTAAGGGTATAACATCATACAGACTTGGATGACTTCACCTGATGGAAAGATGTGACTATCCCTCTTTGGAGATAACAGAGTGGCTGGTACCAAGGCAGGAGGGAAGATTTGTGTTAGACCTGATGTGAAGGGCTTTCCAATGGTAAGGACTATTATGTCTCCAGAATGGGTAACTGAAGAAAGCTGTAGCATCCACTCACTGCCCCTCTAGAATATGTCTAGGCTTTGGGAGAAGCAGGGGCATGTGGAAGCAGCATGGGGAATAAGAAGCTCTCTGGAGGGTCCTGCCAATCTAGGAATACCAAAGTAAAGAAGTAACAGTCAGGATTACCAGTAGTAATTGAAAAATAAACTCTTCTCCTCTCTGCCACTCAAAGCATCTGGATCCCAAGTGTCCATCTGCATCAGGGTTTTTGGTTTGAAGAACAGAGCAAGGAAAGGAAATCCGGCCTTGCCTTGCCTTGCAAGGACATAGAGCTGGGTATGGCAGCTATTCTTGTTCAATGCCCCATCCCCAGTTTTTAATAGGTAAGGAGGAATGGTGAGGGTAAGGGAGGAACAAGGAAAGAATGGAGGTAGCTGGATGTGGAGGGTGATCACTGAACAAGGAAGAAACACAGGGATTTTCTAGTCCCTTAGCCTTTACCAGGACCCAGGGCCATTTTCTCGTGTGGCTGCCCCTCCCTTGTGCTTCTTATCCAACCAACTGCCAGAGAAGAATGCCATTCTCCCCACTCTGCATTGCCAGGAACAGCTCGGCCCCAGCATCAGCCCCAGGATTGTTATTCTAGGACCCTAGTGGTCTGTCCCTCTGACAACTACCAGAATGAGGTGCTGGGAGTCCTGTTTGTCTCAGTTCTCATCTCTCTTTTCCAACCAGGTTCTGGACTGAACAAAATGCTGCCGACACAAACTGAAGGTCTGGGGACACCACCTCTCCCACCTTCCCTCATCTTTCTAGGAGTAGAGAACATACTACCAGAGTCGTCCTCCCTGTCCACTCCTCACACACCAGAAGGGGACAGACGGCAATATACCCACACAGCCCCACCGCCTTTCCCCCACCATTCAAGAATGTGAAATACCAGCAAACAAATGTCTCATCCAAATTAGGAAGCGAGCAGTACTGGCTGCCTCTGTGTATGCCATAGGGGTGTTTTGGATTTTCTTCTACTCATTCACTCCTCCCCCAAACCCACACTACCACAAACACACAAGGACCTGTGCAGGCATTGCCTCCTCCAGCCCTTTCTGTCTCCCCAACCTCTTCCCAAAGCCACACACTCCCAGAGCCCACAGTGTTATGACCCCAGCTGCCATTAACTCAAACACACAACTCTGCCTGTGCAATACTACCCTCTCCTGCTCCCCAAAGGCCACTACTGCCTCATTCCACTATGTATCTCCCAAACCCATAACACCCTAAACACTGAAGCTCACAACACAGCCCTTATTCAGAGCACTAGTCCATGGGTCTTGGTGGTAGGATGGCGGGTATGTCTACTCTGTGGTTACCACAAGGGGTGATGGGAAGAGAACCTGCCAACCACAGTGTGAGCCCAACACCAGAGCTGAGGACACCCTGCCATCCTCCCTGTCCTCAGCACAGCAGGGTTCCTTGGAGGTGATCTCTACTGTTTGTATTTTTCCAGGGGTGAAGGGATACAGCAATACTTGCCAGAAACTCTTCCTGGGGCCCTCTAGCATCGTGGAGATTACTCGGTCTGCATGCTACAGTTAACTCACCCTATGGCAATGACCAACAGGCCAAAGTTTTCTTAGGGCACACAGAATGGGCTGAGATTGGCCCTCTAGGTAACCTTCTCCCCCATCCTCCCCACCACATCCCAATTTACCTTCCTGGGCAAGGACGATGAACTTGGTGGTCTTGAGGGTCTTCCCATTCAAAGTCCAAGTAATGGTGGCTGGGGGCTCAGATGCAACTTGGCATTGAAGGAAAAGTTTTTTACCCTCTGCCACACGTAAGTCCTGGAGTTTCTCTGTGAAGCTTGGGGGGCTCCCTTTCCTTTCTGCAATCTTATCACTGTCTAGGGCCCCTGTACAGGCCCGTTTGCAGTTCACATCATTGACGACCTCATTCTTAAGCTCTCCTTTCTCTGCTTGTTTTGGGGGTTCTGCTGGCTGGGTGTTTCCCACAGGTTTCTTGGTTTCGGCTGGGGTGGCATTTCCAAAGGATCTTTGGCTATCGGCTAACTTGGCATCCCCAAAAGGCTTCTGGGCTTCAGCTACCTTGGCATTCCCTTTTGGTTTGGCGTTCTCAACCAGCTTGGCATTCTCTCCTGCTTTGGCATTCAGGGATTCGGTGTTGGCACTGCCATTCTCTGCAGGTAACTTTTTTTTGTTGCCAAGCACAGAACGAAAATCTGGGGTAGCTGGTTTGGGAAGTGCTGCCTTCTCCACTACAGGGGCCTTAGGACCCCCCTTCTTGGCTAACACGGAGCGGAAGTCAACCTGCTGGGGGCTATGCACCTTCCTCTCCTCCTCCGATAATGTTTTTGGCTTCACTTGCCGCTGCAAGTTGGCACGGAAATCCATCTGCTCGGCTGGGATCTCCTTCAGCTCTTCTTCTGACAGAGTCTTGGTGCACACCTTCTTCCCCAGGAGGTCTCGAAAGTCCAGCTGTTCCACTTCCTGCTGTCGAAGCCGGTCCTCTGTATGCTCCCGGGTCTCCACTCGCCTCTTCAGCACCCCCCGAACGTCCTCACCCTCCTCTTCAGGTCTCCAGCTCAGCCTGCTCCCCAGGCCCAGGGGTCCTAGTGTTCCATGATGGCCACCACCACTGCCAATGCCTCCTCCTCCCCCGGCAAGTCCTTCACAGCTGGCAGGCTCCTTCCTCCTACAACCAATGAAGGGAAAAGAGAAAAGTAGCAGGAGGAAAAGGGGCTGGTTAAAAAAAAAAAAGTCAGGGGAGAGCAAATCCCTGAGGGCGGGAGGGGGGGGAAGAGAAGAGGGATGGGGCCGGCCTGGCTGTGTTTATAGAAGGGAACGTTGGTGAGAGGAACTTGCCTGCCTAGTTGCTTTATTGCATCGGTAATGACTTCAGTAGCCATATAAGGGTGTGTGCAAAAAAAAAAAAATATTCACCCCCCTTCACCCTCCCTTATTCCCTTTTCCAATCTCTCCTTCTCTGTTCCAGCAGCTTCAGCTGGAAGATGCAAGCAATCTGTAGGGCCACATCTAAGGGGACTAGGTTGAGTGGCTGCCAAGGCAGGGTCTGGAGGGCAGGAGTAAGAACCAGAGACCAGTAAAGGAGAAGAGAAAGCCTGACCCTGGCCAGTTCCCAGGGAGTAGTACTTACGGTCCAATAGGGATGGCCTCTCCCAGGGCCCCAGGAGGGCCCTCTCGGAGCATCAGTGACACCTGGCAGCTGCACTCGCCCACTCGGTTCCTGAAGATTTCAAAGCATATCCCTAGGTTAAAGGGTCTCTGGCCTCCAAGTCTCCCCCTTCCCTAGGTTGTGTGTGGGGTACAGTGCATGGATTCTCTGTCCTTGTCTGCCCTGAGAAGATGTCAGGAATGGTAGGGGTGATTGGAGACTTAACTTGAGGGAATGAGTGGTGTTTGAGAAGGAGAATGAGCTCCAATCCTGCTTCAAGAGAAGCCCCATTCCTCTCCAAAATCCAGAGATAGACCTGGCCCCCATTTTGTCACCCCAAACTTTTCCCACCCCACCTCCTTAATAAAGCTAACTCTTTTTAGGTATCTTGGGTCATAAGGTGGAGTCTACATGGAGAGTGAGGAGATTGGGGTAGAGAGCTGATCCCCCACCTCTTTCTCTTTTTCCTTATTACATACATTCTTCTAATTCAGTTGGCTCCTGAAGCCTATGCATCATCCCTGGGGCCCCCAACTTCATAAATGGACACAGTCTCCAATAGAAAAGGAATAAAGGAAGAAAATTCAACTCCAAACCCTTCTTTCAGCAAAAGCATGAACGCTAGAGGTGGGGGGGGACCTTCAGTTTTCAGCTGAGGAAACTGAGACCAAGATTGGCCTGAGGTCACATGATGACTTAGGGGCAGAGGGGACCAGAACCAAGCTGCCTGACTCCTCATCTAGTGTCTCTTAGCACACAGAATAAAAGGGTGAGAAGGTGAGAATTCTGACTAGGTGATCTGGGCCTTCTGGCTGGCTCTTTACTCTGAATGCCCCATACTCTTCTATGGCAGAGGATCCAATCCTCATTATCTCCCACCACATCTGACACTTTCCCAACTTACAAAGTTAAACACTTCTTCCCTCTCCTGTCCACCTCCTACTCAAGCATCACTTTAAGTCAACAGCAGCTTTAATTCTTTTCTCCAAAGAGGACATTTTCTCCATGCCCCCTTTCAATGACACCTATAAGAGATGCTCTTAACTCTTTCAATGGTTCCTGTGGATAACTCTGCCTCCTTTTCCCAAAAGCAGAGAGGAAGACTGAGGAAGCCAGTGCCGGTGTTAGGGGGAGAGGCAGAGGAGTGGGCCAGCATTATGCCACATTATACCATTATACCAAAACCAGGTTTTCATTAGTAGCAGTTTCCCATTAACAAGTTCTCTGCCTTTCTGCCCAGAGCTTTGCTAGCTGATGGGGCTTCTAAGTCCTGACCAGTCAAAAGACTGTGGAGTAAACTGGTAAGGACAGTGGGAATGGTGCAGAGATATGGCCAAGAACATGTTGAAGACTTCACAGGAGAAGTAAGTGAACGTACACTGCACACTCAGACACATATTTGATCTGTTTGTAAACCCACCTCTAAATACACGTGTATGTCAGGGTCTATTTGTAACAGGTGCATATTCTAAGGATGGATTTAGGCATGTGGGTACAGGTAAACACATACATATCCCTCAATGCTCTATTCTCATTTGTCATTCTTTCCTTCTAACAGTCTGTCAGCAAGTAAGCATTCATTAAGTACCTGAGAGCTGGGGGCACAGGACAGTGAGATTTAGGGAATGGGCAAACGCAGAGGGAGTTGGGCAGCCATAACCCACCCAGCTCATGAGGCAGGATCCCCAGTATTTGAGACAGGGCTAACGCTTCCTATTGTGTGACTAGAGAAAGGAAATCCAGAGGGACTTAAGATTTCTGTGCAGATCTGCAGTAGAATCACCAATCCAGAAACCTTTTTAGGTTCCCAGGCTCTAGACTCTTAGAGAACATATTAATGTACTTCATCAAGGATTGGCATAATCTGAGATGACTTCCCCAAGTGGTTGCCATCACCAGAGCCTTGAAGTTCTCTCATTTGCCTTTAGCCTTATCCCTCAGATATCCAGTATCCTAGCCCTGTCCTTCTGAAGCAGCTCACCTACCTCTTCTGAGGATGGGATGTGTGTGTGTGTGTGTGTGTGTCCTGGTTTATAAACTTAATTTATGGCTCACTCATACATAGGAATAGGCATTATTACACTGCCCCACTGCTGCTGCCACAAGGCCTGTCCCCATCATTACCACCCAGGGGACATCTGTCCTCAGAACCTCTGCTAAGCCCCACCTTTACTGCTAGGACTGTCAATGCCACAGTCATCCTTTCTTTTGATACAAGTCTCTACCCAGTTCTCTTACTCTCACTCAGCCACACAAAGGTCAGGAATCCTTCTTGAGTCATGGTCAAGGGGATGTCAGGAAGATCAGACAACTGGAGAGCTGAATTTCAGGATGAGCCTTTTGGTAGCTCAGTATAGCTAGGAGAGGGGTGCTCAAGTTTAGGGGGGACCCAGACCACAAAAGGACTAAGAGGAGCTCATTAGAACTCAAAGCTTGGGGCTCTGCCCTCCCCCAAAGCCTTTGGGGGGTGTTTAGGGCTTTTATTAATATACTATTTCAATTACCAACCATTCAAACATTTAAGAGCCTGCTATGAGAAATGGTGTGGGCAATATAATGAGTCAATTAATCTTGACTTGGACACCTCCCTACTGGCTGTGGAACTCTGGGCAAAACACTTAACCTCTCAGTTATCTAGGCAATTTTCTAAGACTTTAAGTTACAGAGAAGGTGTTGGCCTGCATTGGCAGAAGGAGATTCATTTTTTTTAAGTTCAATTTGATTTTTTTTCAATGAATAAAACATCTGTTTTTGCTCCTTCCCGCCACCTCCCTCACCCCCATTGAAAAGAAGAAAAGAAAAACAAAACTCTTATAACAAATAACATAGTCTGCCTCAGTCAGAACCAGAAAGCAAATGTCTCATTCTGTACCATGGAGGGAATTTCTTCATTTAGGAAATTCTCTACACCTGTGCTGTCCTAATGGGGAGCCACTAAAGCTTACCAGAGGATCCCTGTAAGTAGCATATTAACTTAGAAAACCACACATGTTTATATATTTCTTCTAAAAAATTAATAATCAACATGATAAAATTAGACAGGAACTACATTTTAATCTGGATCTTGAGCACTGGGGACGGTTGTGGACCACATGCCCAACCTTTGATCCCTCTGCTCTATTCTGTTGAACTCACAGATCTAGTCCCTATCCCTACCAAGTTCCAGATGGGGGTGAGGGGTAGCATACAAAGCCATTCCTGGCCTTCAAGGAGAATATCGATGACCTAATGGATTCAATGTCCCATGAACATCCTTCCCCTGATGCCTCAGCATGGCTTGAAAGTGACCCTGAGCTCTGGAAGGTCCAAGAGCAGGCAAATCCTATTGTAAGACAGGAATAGGCTGAGTATGGGCTTGGCAATAGGGTGCCTGCCACTTGGTGGCCAGCCTGGTTAAGTCTGGGAAGACTGACCACCAGTGGAGGATTTTTTTCCTAGTCACAGCAACTCATGAAGATGGCCAGCTAAGACATGCAGGGGGTTTCAATCTGCCTGGATCAGAGAACACCCACATGTTTCCAAGCTCTGATCCTCAAAGTACTGAAGCAAGTATGAATAAAAGTGTTGTGGCCCAAGGGATACAGAGTCCAAGGGATGCTATTTATAACATCATTCCTAAGGGAAAACTCACTCTGTTCCCAAAAGCTGACTAATGAATGGGAGGAACGCAATGTATCAGTAAGTCTGGGATTGCTTTTATACAAGGTGTGAATTACTGATAAGCTTAACCTTTTAAAACAGGCATTTTAAAAAGAGGAGGTAGGTAACCTAAAGGAATTTCTAATAAGTAGAATGCAAAACTTTGTTGTTCAGTCATATAGCACTCTTCCTGACCCTGTTTGGGGTTTTCTTGGCAAAGACACTGAAATAGTTTGCCATTTCCTTCTCCAGCTTGTTTTACAGATGGGGAAGCTGGAGCAAACAGGGTTAAGGGACTTGCCCAGGGTCACACAAGTTAGAAAACTAGCTCAAGATGGGCCTTCCTGACTCCAGGCCCAGTACTCCATCTACAGCACCACCTAGATGTTCCTAGAAGGCAGCAGAGTATAGCACAGTTAAAGTGGTGCCCAAGACAAATAGAAAATGAGTCCCTGAGGCCACATATTGATTTAGGAAATTACAAATTAACATTATCTGTGTTGTTTTGTATTTTTAATTTATTTTGGTAAACATTCCCAATTACATTTTAATCTGGATGGGGTGGGATGAGGAGTTTTGCCCCTGGGACCTCAAGTTTGACACACCTCTGGTGTAGTAGAGTGCTGACTAAGCCAGGAGGGTCTGAATTCAAAATCTACCTTGCAGTGTGACCCTTCTCCCAACAGTTAATCTCTCTCAGCCTCAGTTTCCTTATCATCATCATCATTATTATTATTTTTGCTTTTTGGAGGGCAATTGGGGTTAAATGACTTGCCCAAGGTCACACAGCTAGGGGTTGGGTTTTTTTTTTTTGTCTGCGGCTGGATTTGAACTCAGGTCCTCCTAACTTCCAAGGCTGGTGCTCTATTCACTGCACCACCTAGCCACCCTGTTTGGTTTCCTTATCTGTAAAATAAAGAGACTGGACCCAAAACCCTCCAAGGACCCTCTTGTGGGGGGAAGAAAGGTGCCCTTTGATCTCCACATATATGGACTGTCGTGCCCTCTTTCAGAGCTGGAGCAGAGTGTGGGGAGGGAGATGGATCAGTTCCATGACTCTCACCCTATCATGCATATCCCCTTTCCCCCTCCACCTCTATCCTAAGCTCCAATTCCTAGGCCAGCTAGACACCATGAAAGGCATTCTCTCCCAGCTTCTCAAGAGCAGGAACTGTCTTGTCTTTCCTTGAATCCTTAGTGCTTAGCATCAAGCTGGACACATAAACCTACTTAATAATGCTTGTTTATTAACTGACTGACTCACAATAACCTCCTGAGATAAGTGATATTAGTATCCTCATTTCACAGATGAGGCAACTGAAGCTGAAAGGGGTTAAGGGACTTACCCAAGATCACAATGCCAATAAGCTCCAGAGGGAGGATTTAAACCTAACTTCCAGTATCCACCATACTAAATTGCCTCTCAGTAATAATACTTATACCACCTACCTCACAGAGTTGTTGTATAAAAAAGCACTTTCTAAATCATAAAACACTATATAAATTAGGGCTATCATTAATCACAGGGGAAATTGTATACCATAGTTGGAAAACAGAAGGCTTAAGGCCCAGCAGACCAGGGTCCAAGTCCTGCCTCTGACACATACTTGCTATGTGAGCCTGGGGAAGTTACCCAACCTCTCGATGCCTTAGGTCAAGTTCTAAGACTTCAAAGTGCTGACCCGCACTGGTAAAGGGACTTTTCTCACCTGGGGGTTCCCTACAGTAGAGTAAATCCTGTTACCAATCACTCTGCTCTGGAGGGGATCAATATGGGCAAATGTATTTTTAAAATGTAAATTTACTGGCAAGGGTCAATCCTTCCAATACCTCAGCTGAACTCTGGATATATCTTTCTTGACCAGACCATAGTAAGCACTTGCAAACCATGTACTGAAGAAAAATGTGGAGGGAAGAAAAGTGCCCTTGGTTCTCCACATGTATAGATAGTCATGCCCTCAGAGCTGGAGCAGAGTGTGGGGAGGGGGTGGATCGGTTCCACGACTCTCACCCTATCATGCATATCCCCTTCCCCCCTTCCCCTCTATTCTCAGCTCCACTGCCTAGGCCAGCTAGACACCTTGAAAGGCATTCTGTCCCAGCTCAGTGTCTAACTGATCACTACCAGCAAGAACAAAACCTAAGTGGAAAACAATGTTTGTGCCAGGGCCTGGCACTTATCCCCCGGGAGAAATTTCCACTGACTCGCTTCTGCTCTGTTTGGGCTGTAGCCAGGGCTGGGATAAATGGGCTTTTGAATGGATAAAGAGGTAGATTTTTTCGGGGGGGAAAGAAAATAGAAGCAGGGGCAGCCTGGGTCAGGACAATGCAGCAAGGGTCCTGACTTCCCAGGGTACCAAGTGCAACTCTCCACGATGGCCTTGGCTTATTTTGGACCTGCCTATTTGACTCTATGCCAAACCCTCGACTCTGGGTTAGCAATTTTTCTGCAAACCCCTGTTTTTGCTCTGCCATTGTGCATCCTTGTTCAGCCTATCCCAAAGATTATAACAATTGAACTACTCCATATGCTAAATCACAGCTCTCTCCTTCCAAAATTTCTAACAAAAGCTCATCTCTTCCTGGAAAAGATTCCATAACATGTGGAATGTTGTGCATGCTGTCAGACATAGTTGCCGTATGGATTGATTTTGCCAAATTGATTTTTTTTCCTTTTCTTTTTAATCTTTGTTACTAGAGTGAGGGTTCTTGAGAAGGAATATATCTAGAATTGAATATGATATAAAAATGAAAACTATCATCTTTTTTTTTTTAAGTCCATCCATCCCCTCTTTGAGGGTTCATTCCAGAATGGTCATCCCAGATTGTGAGTTACACCTTACATTATCCCTATATGTGTCTATTCAGGCAGATAGGTTCAACTTCAATTATCTATACCAACAGCGGTAAGCAGTAGTGTGAATAATGCCCAAATTCTTATTTGGTTTTGGAATATACTATATTTTAAATTCGATTTTGTTATAATCAGGAGATAACTTTCTGACTATATGGGGCTCGGAGTTTATAGGATCACGGATTTGGAGCTGGTGACCTTAGAGGTCATGGAGCCCAGTACTTTATTTTATAAGTAAGGAAACTGAGGCTTAGAGGGGGTATTTCCTGAGGAGGTAGATGAATTATCTGAAAATAGATACTACATATTGGAAGTACTGGATTCATAATTTCTGATTGCCCCATTGATCAATTTCTGCAAAAACAGCAATCGCTCTCACAAAGGATCATCAGCCTCCTCCCTTTGATGGAAGCCCAAATGAGACAGTACTATGTCACTAAGATTGCTTAAGACAGGGGAGGAAGGGAAAAGTTGTCCAATGAGGGATGAAGAGGAATGGCTTGCCTCTCCAAGGCAAAATTCTTAATGTGGGGTCCACACATAAGATTTTAGGGGGTCTCTGAAATTTCTTTATATTTTGATATCTATATTCTAAAATATTCAATCTCCTTTGTAACCCTATGTATTTTATTTTATCCATTTAAAAACCTGATTCTGAGAAGGGGTCCATAGGCTTCACCAGACTGCTAAAAGAGTCCTTGACACTAAAAAGGTTAATAATTCTTGCTCTGATACAGGTCACTTTTGTGCGCATTAAATTTTCTTTAACATTCATTAAAAAAAAAATTTCAGTTCCATACACACGTTTTTGAACAGAACTGCTTTTATGTTTTAGAAAAAAAAATGAAGAAGTAATTGTCAAAAGAGAGATAACTTGTAACACTCAGACTATAAAGCAATGTTTGATATACACCCTGGGCTTCTTGGAGACCCAAGTATTATATCCCCCATTATATAAAAAAAATGCTCCAAGAGAAAAGCTTCCATATTGTCCTTCCCTCCAGATTTCCCTGTCATTTTTTTTTTTAATTTTTTTTTTAAAGCAATTGGGGTTAAGTAACTTGCTCAAGGCTACACGGCTAGTCATTTGATTTATGCGTGGGTGCTCATTTTCTGAGGCCGGATCTGATCTCGGGTCATCCCAACTCCGAGGCCGGCGCTCTTACTCACTGCGCCACCTAGCCGCCCCTTTCCCTGTCCTTTTGCCCCCTTTTTGAAGACACTAAGCATGGGGCTTTGAATAAAAGGGGTTTAGCTCAGGGGGAATGAAAAAGTCCAGGAGATCCTGAGACTGGGCCAGGTGCCTAACATAATGCAGGCAGGGCCCTTCTGTATACCCACACCAGCCTCAAGCATCCAGGGCCAGCCAGTCTATCACCAACCAACCTGGAGAGAGACGGAGCAGGGAGCTAGAGAAACGGCTTTTTTTTTGTTACTTCAAGCATATTTTTGGATCACACAGCTAGGCAGCTGAGTGGAGTCATGTAGAGAGTATGGGACCTATAGTTGGGAGGACCTGGGTTGGAATCCTACCTCAGATTATAGCCGTGTGACCTTGGGCAAGTCACTTAAACTCCCTCAGCCTCAGTTTTCTCAAGCATAAAGTGGGGATAAGAATAGCCCCTACCTTGCAGGGTTCTTGAGAGGATCAAATGAGGTAAGGTATGTAAAGCTCTTTGCAAATTTCAACATGTTATATAAATGCTAACTATCATGGAAAAGCCAATGCAACCAGGAGTCTGAGGAGGGAAAGGAAAAGAGAATGAGGCCAAGTACCTTCCCTTGCCTTCTCTTTCTCACCTTATTATCCCCTCTTTCCTAATAACAAGAAGACAAAACAAAAGGGGAAATAAAATCGGGAGATAAGAGTTCTCAACCACAGGAGAATTAAAGTCCTTTGGCAAAGACCTGGGACACACCATTGAGTCTGACACTTTCTCTCTGGGTTCAGAACTCCACAGTATCCTAGAGTTGGGGGAGTGAGAGAATGAGCCCGGGGCAGGGACAGGGACCAGAAAAGCCACTTACTTGAGCTGGATCTCATACTGGCCAGCATGAGAGGGCTGCACGTTCTTCAGTACCATGGTGAACACATCCTCATTCTGCAGCACCTCTGAGTAGCCTGAGTTTTTGGTGAGTACCCGGCCATCCCGGAGCCACTGCACAGTAGGGAAGGGGTCCCCAGCAATGGCACAGGAGATCAGGACATTCTGGCCCCGGGTGGCTGTCACTGAACGAGGCTTGCTAATGAACCAGGGCTGGGTGCCATCTTGGGGCTCTAAGAATGACCAGAGGATAATGGTACTGAGTCAGACATTTGCTGGGCACTATTTTCAACTCTAACATAATTGTGGTGGGGGGAGTGAAATGGAGAATTGAGAATAGCACATATTCCAAAAATCATTTCTATTGGAATTCACTTGTACTGTATTCTCTTGTCCGTGGGTCTGCCTTCTAAATTATACCTTGTGTGTATAACAAACACAAATATGCATTCTCATAGCATACATCCACATTAGATTGCAAGGTCCTTGAGGACAGGGACTGTCTTTTGTCTTTTTGTATCCTCAAGGCTTAGCACAGTGCCTGGTACATAGTAGGCATTAAATAAATGTTGATTGATTGATTGATTGATTGAACTGAAGGCTAAGGGAAGTGTGGACTCATGAGAGCAGCAGCGCCGGCAAATTTGAAGGATAAAATATCCTCCCACTAGACTTGGAGCTCCCTGACAGTGATAACCATATCTCTCCTCTCTCAGAGACAGCCCAGAATCTCCTGGAGGCAAAGGAAGGTTAACATTTAACATAGAAAAACCATAAAATGTGAAAGTTCCATGCAGAAGATCAAGGTTTGACTCATACTGTAAAGTATGTCTAATTTATCGCTCTTAATAGACTGTAAGCTCCCTTTAAGATAGGGAGGAAAAAATGTCCCAGAGTTAATTTCAAAATTCTATCATGATGAAATTGGTAGTGGTAGTTCTCTCTCTGCACCATAGCCAAATCTGAGAGGTTTGCAGGGAAAGAGGGGGGCAGAAAACCCTAAAAATGGAAGAGAAGGCTTGCTCACCTACTTGTTCACTATTCCCCTCCTGAGGACCTCTGCCTTCCCCAATTACCTTACAGAAACCCCCCTCGTTGACACAGAAACTGGTCGCACCTCGTACGGTGAGCACCGCATGACTTCTGACGTGACCAGTGCTGTTCCAGGCCTCACAGGTGTACCTGCCAGTGTCCTCAGGAAACACCTCTTGGATGAAAAGACTATGCTCATTGCCGTTTTGTTCAAAGTGGAAGTCCTCGGACTCTTGGATTGCCTTCCCGTTATGAAGCCAGAGGATCTCAGGTGGGGGGTTCCCTGCACATTGAAGGGGGACAGATATCATTAGGAGAAGGGAATGGAGAGGGATGGGGGAGAAGGGGTTTCTAGAAGTGTTTCTTTAAAGGAAAACATGACATCTCTGTAATTAGAAAAATACATGGAAGAACTGAGGACGGGATAATTAGATGAGAAACAGCTTCTTTACTGATTCATTAGAAGGACTAGGTTGTTTATTCTGGAGAACAATAATAACAGATAATATTCACATAGTGCCTTATTGTTGTTGTTCAGCTGTGACCTCATGTTGAATAGAATGGCAAAGATCCTGGAGTGGGTGGCTGTTTCCTTCTCTAGCTCATTTTACAGATGAGGAAATGGAGGCAAACAGCTAAGTGACTTGCTCAGGATCCCATAGTAAGTAAGTGTCTGAAGCTGGGTTTGAATTCATAGATGATGAATCCTCCTGACTCAAGGGCCAGAAGTCTATCCACTGTACCACCTAGTACCTAAAGACTTACAAAGCACTTTTTGTTAAAACAGCCCTGGAAGACCATTAATACAAGCATCTATTAAGCTAGAATTTTAGCAATCTAATCTAATAAAATTTAATAAGGATAAAAGTAGAGTCAAGTCAAGAAGCATTTATTAAGTGCCTACTGACTGCCTTTGGGATCAGAAAAATCAACTGTATAAACAGAATAAGGCAACCAGCCCAAGAATTTGTTCTAAAAATCCTATTAGGTTGTCAGCCGGCTCTGTATGAAGACCTCCCACGAGGGCAGACCTATGACCTCCAGAAGCAGGCCATTCTGCTTCTGCATAGTATTAACTTTTGGAAAGTGTTCCCTTGAATCTGTTTCTCTATGACTTCCTCCCACATATTCCTACTTCTACACCCTCTTCCTTTTGAATCCTTGAAGACAGCTATCATGGCTGCCCGCAACCTGCTTCTCTCCAAGTTGAGTGGCTTGATCCTCTGACTGTCCTCAAGCAGCAGGGAGTCTTTCCAGCCTGCTTACTCTCTTTTAAATATAATGAAACTCGTCTTCATCTCTCCTAAAGTGTACTGCCTAGAACTGAACACAGTATAGCAGAAGGGACAGAACGTAGTGGAAACACCTCCCCCATTCTGGAAATGATGGTTTTCTAAATGTGGCCTAACAACATTTTTATCCATTATCCATTTGGTATTTCCTGTATGAATCCCCCCCTCCTCCCTCCCTCCCTCCCTTCTTTCCCTCCTTCCTCCCTTCCTCCGTCCTTCCCTTCCTCTTTTCCTCCCTTCTTCCCTTTCTCCCTCCTTCCCTTCCTTCCTTTCTTCCTTTTTTCCTTCCCTTTCTCCCTCCTTCCCTCCTTCCCTTCCTTCCTTCCTCCCTCTTTCCTTCCCTATTTCAAGTGCTATAGCATTCTATGACTTGATATTGTCTGCACAACATCATTCACAAAAAGAGCATCTGGAAGGTCTCACCATCAAATTGTGAATTGATTTGATTAAAATGGAAGATGCTTGAGGGAAAGGATTGTTTTATCTTTATTTTTGTATCCCCAATACCTAGCACATGGCAGATGGCTACTGAGCTCCTTTCTAGTCTTGGGTCTGTGATCCTGCCAAGAGGCAGACTTCAGGTCTATAAGATGAAAATCTACCCTATTAATTAAAGCTGTCCATAAGTGGAATGGGCTGTCTTGGGAAGTGATGAATTTCTCCCCACTGGATGTCTTTAGGAGAGGGCTGGGTGACCATTTGTTGGGGGTATTGTCAAAGATGTCTGTCTTCAATAATGGGGTTGGATTAGTTGATAGGTAAAGTGCTCCCCAAGGGGCAGCTAGGTGGAACAATAGGGCACTGAGTTTGGAGTCAGGAAGATCCAAACTCATGAGTTCAAATCCAACCTCAGATACTTATCATCTGTGTAACCAAGTCATTAACCCTGTTGGCCTCAGTTTACTCATCTGTAAAATGAACTGGGGAAGCAAATGGCAAAACACTCCAGTATCTCTGCCAAGAAAACCCCAAATGGGGTCACAAAGAATCAGACACAACTCAACAACAGAGTGTGATATGGTCTTCGATTTATAGATGATGAAGCTAATGCTCAGCGAGGCTATGGTGAGCTGCCTAGGATCACACAGCTAGTAAGTGTTAGAGAAGGGAGTGGAACCCAGGCCTTCTGGTCCTAAGAGCAGTACTCTGAATACTATTCCACACTGAGAAGGCTCTAGGGTTATTTATCATGTAGGCTTTTTGTGAAGACCAAAATGAGCCAACAGAGACCAAGAATGCTAGCATTATACAAATGTGAGCTGTTATTATTACTTGAGTACCATTTTGACATACATAGGCGGTCACCACTTTCCACTGCTTCCTTTTCCCCCTTATCTAACTATGCCCAAAACACACTTATATCCTACTTCTCACTGCCTTAACCCATTCAGTCCACAGTTCCTACTGGTTTCCAAACCGCAGAAGGAAAGCCTATTAATCTTTTCCCTTACAAACCCACGAGTGCCATCTAGTGTCAGAAGGGGGAACTTGCAAAAGTGAGGAAGATGGGAAGGGGTTCCACCTCCACAGAAGCCAGTGGGAATGAATGAGCTGTGTGGGCTTGAATGCGGGATTCCAGTGGCAATTCTTCTCTACAGTCATAGATAAAAGAAGAAAATGGATGCCAAGGAAATGGGATACCAAAAAGAATTTAATGACTATCAAGGAGACCTAAGGTTGGAATAGGGTAATGTCTCCATCTCTGGAGATCTTGAAGAAGGGAACAAGCAGCTTTCTGCCCTGGAGGATTTGTACAGCCATTGACTTAAAAGCAAAAGCATTGGATAAAATGCTTTATTTAAATTCTTCTCAAAGTTAGAATTCTATTAATTGCTTGGAAGACAATCTGCAATGTTTGCATTTTTTTGCAAAGGGCAGAGTGGGGACATAGCCCTCATATGAACTCAGATGAATTGAGGAAATGCCCCCCAATACTGCTGATTCTCCTTTGAGCCTCATATAGCTCATAGTTCTCTGCATTCCTCTGAAATTCAGACCATGCAATAAATAGTGTAGTAAATATTATGGAGCATTGTACTTGGATTAAGGAAGCCCTGAGTTCAAATCCTGCCTCAGACACTTACTAGCTGTGTGACCCTATGTAAATTATTAGCCTCTCTCAGCCTTAGTTTCTATATCTATAAAAATGGGGATAATCACAGCATCTATCTCACAGGGTTGTTGTGAGGGTCAAATGAGATTTTATATGTATGTATGTATATGTATGCTTGCATATGTATGTATATATGCATATATATACAAATATATACAAAATGTATTTATGTATATATACACACATAGTTTAGCAAAACTTTAAAGCACTCTATAAAGTGCTACAAATCATTATCATCTATGTGTACTGTCTACTTACTCAATTATAAGCATAAGAAGATAGGGACCTGCCTTATCGAAACATCTTTGGTTCCCTTAATACAAAATTCTGCACAAAGTTAACATTTGGTATGTGTTTATTGAATTAATAAGGTTCATCAAATGCAACAAAGGGTGTCTTCAGTCCACAAAGGGAAGGCAAAGTCTTACTCTGAACAGTAAGCTACCCCAAAGTGAGTAAATACATTCTAACTACTTCTAAGGAAAAGTCTCACAAGCAGGTCAACTGTATTCCTATTCCTATCCATGAAAAACTACAAAACCAGGGTAATGACCTTGACTCTCCCTTTCCCCCCCACCAACACAAAGGCCTGTCTGTGCATGGAATGGTGTAGGTGCTTATAGTCCCTTACCCAACAAACAAAAGCATGGGATGTGGGTTGCTATATCTGTGTTTGACTACCCAAGTGAAAGTCAGCAGAAACCAGGAGT
Organism: Gymnobelideus leadbeateri; assembly: GCA_011680675.1. Classification (NCBI taxonomy): domain Eukaryota; kingdom Metazoa; phylum Chordata; class Mammalia; order Diprotodontia; family Petauridae; genus Gymnobelideus; species Gymnobelideus leadbeateri. The sequence goes on from WOXC01009262.1 coordinate 302,311, forward strand.
TCCTTCCTTCTCCCACCACCCAAGAATTTTTTAAAAGTCCCTGTATTTCACTTTCTCCTCCCTCCCAGACTCAGAGTTAGTCCAATAATATTAGATAATGAATGGATATTGTTGCCATTTTTGTACTTGCTTGAGAATAATACATGTCCTATCTCCTTTCTTTAATATTTACATAAGAAAGTTGAGATTCTGTCTCATACTTTCTTCTTTTTCTCCCTCTTTGTCCCCTATCTCACATCAGGAAAATTCAGAAAGTTCTTTACCTGAGTTTATGATAAAATTTCAAAAGCCATGCAATTTCAAAAACCAAACACAAAATGTGTGCCAATCCCCCTTATGTTTTCCAATTCCTTCTTTCCCAACACCTATCTTTTCCCCCCTTCATCCCTTTCCTACTCCTTGCTCTCAGAGATCCCTGATTTTGATTTAAAAATTCAGCATGTCTAAATTAAAACTCAGGCACTGAATCACATGGCTGAAGTGGAATGAGGAAAATCTACTGTGTCTTCTTGCTACTTAAAAAAAGAAGTCTTTCAATGTATGGCTTTGATAGCACAAGATTGATATTCCTGTCATTGGTACTAAATGGAGTCTTTATTGGAAAAAAAAAGCTATTGTATTAAGAGTACAGAATTTTAAGTGGACATCATTTGTATATTTTTGGAAGGGGGAAGTCAAGGCAATTGGGGTTAAGTGACTTGGCCAAGGTCACACAGCTAGTGTTAAGTGTCTGAGGCCGGATTTGAACTCAGGTCCTCCTGACTCCAGGGCCAGTACTCTATTCCCTGAGCCACCTAGTTGCCTAATCAGTTGTATTTTTAAATCATTGTACTAAGACATACATATAATGTGTTAATTTTTTTTTAAGCAAGCAGTAGGAAATGAAGATTTCTGGTTTCCATACAGAATCCTTTTTCTGAATTCCTCTAATTATATGGAAATGCTATTTGGGGGGTTGTTAGTAACTTCTAAAAATTTCCCCAAAAATGTTGCCTAGGAATACTTTAATGCTCCCTAGATATTAAAAGAATCAGACAATGGCCGCCAGCCTTTGGGGCTGATCTTCTAAGTCAGGAAAGGACTGAGGTCTGCATCCATGGATGGGTGGGTAGGGGCTGGTGGTAGAAATTTCCCACCAATGAGATAACGGAGGCAGCAAAGCAAAAGCCAAAGACGTTTATACAATCATGAACTAGTGTTGGTTTTCCTCATGACTCTAAGTTCCATGCTCTCTCTGAGATATATCAACAGTGGCCTGAGCATACAAACATCCTAGGAAAAGATGTTCCCTGACTTATAGTGCAGCTTCTCTCCATGTCCCCAACTCCCCAAATGTCCAGGAGTCAGAGATAAGACTACTCACGGAACAGACCTGATATTTGGACTGTCATGATTACTTGGCTTCCATCCATGACCTCAAGGTCAGAGAGGCCTTTCAGGAAGATGGGTGGGGATGAGTTGCTGGCAACCACAGATGTGGAGAAATCACTTTCTTTACTGCTCTTCTTTTCTGTACAGGAGGCAAGAGAACATAAGTCATTCTTTGATGACTGCTGATTAAAGCCAACACCATATATAAACCACAGTGTCATGAGTCTCCCTGGATAAAAGTTAGAGATGGGCCCTATGACATGATCCACTCCTACCTTTCTGGCATAACAGCATTCCCATCTAGAAACTGAGAAATGGACAAGATGGGAAACAATGGTCTCTCTTTGGAGCCCTGACTCTTCTAGGAAGGAGAGCTTTAAGAGGAAGCGTGGTGTCGCTCAATGTCTTCAGATGGTTCAGGGTTTCAGAGGCCAGGGCAGACAGCTACACTTTGGGTCACTATTACAACTTCTCAAATGGCTCTCTGGTTGTGGGAGCCACCATTTTACTCTGTCTCAGTAATCAATGAAGAAAAACAAGTTCAAGGCAATTGTTCTTCTGAATTGGTCTCTTTTAAACTGAAGAAACTGAGGCAAAGCAATTAATGAACACAGCAAAGTTCACACTTGGATAGAGTAACACATATACGATTTTCTTTTTGTGTTAAAGAGACAGTCAGCTTATGCATCACTCTGTGCAAAGAAGGTTTTTTTTTTGCTTTTTTTTTTGCAGGGGGGAAGGCAGGGCAATTGGGGTTAAGTGACTTGTCTAAGGTCACACAACTAGTTTTGTGTTAAGTATCTGAGGCTGGATTTGAACTCAGGTCCTCCTGACTTCAGGGCTGGCACTCTATTCACTGAGCCACTTAGCCATCCACAAAAAAGGTATTTTTTGTCCTGGGGGTAGGGATGGAGTGGGAGGCAAGGACATTGCCAGAAATATCAGCAGGGGGGTTAGGACTAGAACTCATAGCCTCTGTGCTATCATTCTTTCCACCTAGAAACCCAACCTTGTGGGCCTTAAGCTATTCTATACCTCAGTAATTAGATATTCATTAATAATTCCCAGGATGTAGGCATAGATTTCCATAAATTTACATGTTGCTTATAGAAATTCAAGTCTGTACATTAAAGGTCAAGATCCAAATGCAAAAAACTGAATTAAACTTCTGTAATTGGGGCCTCCTAGTAAAACAGCCAAGGTTACGTATTATGCACAAGATGAAGATTTGACCGGAGGATAATTTCCTCCAGCTATTTTCCCTTGTCACTTAAAAAGAAATGGTTCCAGAGGGCTTGATATAACAAGGATGGAGCAAAGGTTGGGATGCCATTCCCAGAATGAGTGGGGTTATATTCCCAGCACTCCAGGCCACTAAGTAAAGCCTCCAGAGGCTGACTGTGCTTCACCCTTCTTCCAGGTTCTTGCCTTGTTGCCCTAAGGGGAAGGCCAAGTCTGATTCAGGAACCCTAATAGCGTGGCTGTGAAGGCTCACATATTGTAATTAATAAACCTAATTTCCTTGATTGATTGGGCCTGAGTGGCTAGGGAAGCCAGCTGCCTCAGGAGATTTGTGGAATTTCCTGTCTCAGCTCAGACTGAAAATACTGTAAGGACAAAATGTTTTTTTTTTTTTTTTGCCTCCCCAAAGCACTCTCTGTTCCAGTCTCTCTCTGTCTTAGCCAGAGTCCCAAGCTTCAGGGAAGTGCCAAACATGTAGCACAGCTCTCATTTCTGGTTTTGGGGAACAGTAAGGACCTCACATTATCAGAAGCTCTTACCCAGAATCCTCTTCCATAAAATGGGTGAATACTCACTGCTCAGATACCAACCTATGTCTCCTTTGCTTTAGTTGTATGAGGACCACAGTGCTTCAAATGTCCATCTCAACCAGGTGATGCTAAAAACTATTGACTGGATAGATAGGTATCAGCCAGGTACCTACTATTCCCTTAGAAAAGCCCTTTTGCTAGGATGTCTTATTAATTTGCTTCCTCCTAATCAAAGCTCACTGCTTACCTAAGAGAAGCACATTTATATGCATTAACATTTCTATGTTGATTGCATCAATAGCTAATTATCTGCATACCATCATTCACTTTGTGGACCCTCCACAGCTAATATAAAATCTGTTAGTCACTATGTGCTCAGGGAATGGAGGCTCATTTTAATACCAGCCTGGGCCAAACACCATCATCAAAGCAAAAACTGCTGTTTCAAAAAAATCCAAAAAACAACCTCCAAATCTCAAACCCACATAATGCCTTTCAGAGCTAAGCAGAAAGGATTTTTTGCTGCTCTGCATGACCATGGCAAAGATTTCCCCTCCATAGATGGAAAACCAAAAAGGAATGAAATCAGCCTGTATCCTCATAGATTTAGCAGAAGTCTTTTCTCTCAGGATTATGCTATATACCTAAAGAATTACCACTTCATAAATTTCCCTTGTCCTTGTCTAATTCCCAGTTGCAGGATCATAGGATCATAGATGTCTAGCTGGAAGGAGCCTGAGACAATTTAGTTCAACCCCTTATTTTATCAATCAAGAACCTTAGGCCCAGAGAGGTTTGTCTGAGGTCTATCAGGCAAGATTCAAACCCAGCCACTATAACCCCAAATCCTGCGAGCTTTTCACTATCCCAGTAGAAGGACTCAGGAAATAATGCGTGTTGACAACAATCTAGCAAAAAAAAGTGTGAAGAAATGTAAGAGACATTATAGAACAAAGGAACATATTATAAAGGTGTCAAAACATGCTGTTTGTTGTCGTTCAGACATACTTCACTCTTTGTGATCCCATTTGGGGTTTTCTTGGTAAAGATATATACTAGACTGGTTTGACATTTCCTTCTCTAGTTCATTTTACAGATAAGTGTAAAGTGCCTTGCCCAGGGTCACACAGCTAGTAAGGATCTGAAGCCAGATTTGAGCCCTGATTCCAGGCCCAGTGCCCTATCTACTGTATCACCAAGCTGCCCCAGATTAAAATGCAATTGGAAAATATTTAACAAAATAAATAAAAATACAATAGAACATAGACACCAAGTTAATCTGTAACCTGCAGGGACTCATTTATGGTTTAGTGGTCCCACTTGTATTTTATTTTTATGCCACTGACTTATTACATATGGCTGAAGAAATAAAGGAACAGATAAACTAGAAAATTGAAGCCCAGATAACTTGGAGAATATAAGCACTATTAAGAGAAATTCGGCAGAGGGACCTTGGGACTGAATGAGCACAAGGTGCTGGTGGGGATTTTTTTTTGTCTAGATTTGTGATTTCAAGAAGGTGTCCTAGTGTGTGCACTTAGGCAGATCAACAACTCCTTGTAAACTTGCAGTCTTGGAAGACTTTCTGGGAACACTAAAGGTTAAGTAACTTGCCTGTGTCCACACTAATTGACTAGAAAGAGATAAGAAGATTTTCCTGACTGCAAGGTTAGTTCACCATTGATTATACCATGCTGCTACTTCTCAGCAGTGAGAGATGAGGTCAGGTTGTAAATGTCCAGTAGAGATAAACTTGAGATGTGGGTTCAGGTTGGAAATGTCTAGTGAATGTCCAGGGATGAACCTCAGAGATTTGAATTTTGACACAAAGATTCCACTATCTTCAATAACTTTTCTGTGGGGCTGAGTCACAGAATCATAAAATCAGAGGCACTAAACCATTCAGTTCCTTTTAATTAGCCTGGTTTCCTTCAAGAGGGTCATATGGAACAAAATATGGTTAAATATTGGTTACTGTATTTAGTTCTGCCAGTGAATTATTTAGTCTTAGCTTGGCACATAGTAGGCACCTAACAAATGTTTATTGATTGATTGACTGGGAGCAACCTCTTTTACCCAGACCACTAGCAAATGAGCAAGATGGAACAGGGTCAGGACTGGGCTGAGGGGGTGGCAAGTGAAGGAGACCATGTCTTTAATGCATTCCAAAGTCAAAAATGAAGAATGTGGGGATTAGGAATACTTCTCAGGTCTTCTATCTGGTATGGCCAACCAAGAATGTACTCCTGATGAAACCAAAATTAAATCCTCACCTAGGGAGAATGTTTCTCACAAAGCTGGGCTGGGTAACGTCCAACTGACAGCTATTTTCTTGAAGAAGAAGGATGCAGTAATAATAAATGTAGCAATAATAAACAAAAATGCATTTTGATTGATAAATCTATGATCCTATGAATATTTGGCTTGTATATGTCATAGAGGGGTCCTATCTTAGAAGGAGGAGGCAAGTGGAAAAGAGAGGAAGCATGAGGGACCCAGGCAAGAAGAGCCCAGAGGGACCAAACAGAAGACCTTGAAACATTCATCCAGAGAGGGCAAAGTATGGCCCGGAAAAATACAAATAGTTTGAACATTATGCTGGGGATGCAGGAAAAAGCTCAGAGCTGGACCCAGATTGGGCCAGACTAAATATATATATCCCAGATTTTTCCCACAACAGTATGTCCTTCTGCTTTTGGAATGGCTGTTGCCGCTGAGTCCACTCTCCTAAGAAAGAATCGGTCTTTCGTCTGGAAATCCGAGCATCCTTGATTTACAGGCTCAGGATTAAAAAGAAAAGATGATCTTATCGGTTGGTGTTCTGGGAAGTGGTGCTGGCAAAATAGAATCTTCTGTTGATGTTTTTCTAAGAAGGGATTAAAAAATCTCTCTCTTTCTCTCTCCCTCCCTCCCTCTCTCTCTTCAAACAGCAATGATTGACCACCTACTATGTTCAGAGCTCAGTACTCGGGGAAAGATACAGAGATGGAAGGAGATATCACCCGTGCCCTGTGGCAGTTCCCAGTCTAATTGCCAAGCACTCATTGGCAGTCTGTAGCCAATTATATGAGGCATGGATTATGTTTAATTGAAACTTTTCCCAGTCTCATAGGGGAGATAAGACACACGTAGGAAACAGATTTAAGAATACTTACAAAGCAACAGGTAAAAAGTAGAAATAAGTATTGCACAAATAGCATCCATGTATGCTCAGGGAACATGGGATAAAAATCAGAGTGGGGTCAATTTAAGCAGGCAAAACGTCCTAGAGGAGATCAGCAAACTCATTCACTCCCATAGCTCCAACTATTCGTTTGACACATATGACTCCCAGTCTGTATATCTCCAGCTCTGACCTCTCTTTAGGCCTCCATTTCAAACTGTCCTAAACAACAAACCCACCAGGATGTCCCACCAGCATTTCAAACTGAACATGTTCAGAATCCAACTTGTTTTACCTCCCAACTACTGTTCCTTCTTCTGACTTCCCTATTTTATATCACTGGCACCAGTGTTCAACCAAGGTCCCACGTCCAAAATTGGTAGCAGACATGACAAAAATCTTGAATTTTTCTGTCAGTCTCATCTTCCACATAAATCAGTCAAAAAGTTCTGTCATTTCTCCCTCGAAATTGCTCCTGAATCTATTCCACCACCACCCCCTTCCTATTGCTGTCACCTCACTTTAACCTCACTTTTAAGTACCTCACTTTACCCCACTCAGGGATTTCTAGCAGACTGTTAAGTGGTCATGTCTAAGCCCAACTAGCCATCAACACATTCAAAGGGCAAGAAATTCACCAACCTATCAGTCAACAAACACTTATTATGTACTTACCACATATTGAACACTAAATAAAATAAAGCAACAATGAGAAAGAGGAAAGGAAAAAAATCATCATAAGGACAATATTGCAGAAAAAAATGGCAGAGGTTGAAAAAAATCCACCAAATCAAAAAGGTTTCCACATAAGGAATAAAAGTCACAGGATAAACATGAGATGAGAAGAGAGGGATGATATTTCGACTGCAGTTAGAAATGAGAAGACAACATCATGTCAAGTCCTGTCAACAAGTATCTATCATGCTGGGCCCAATTTAAGAAGCACTAGGGATACCAAATAACATGTAAATAACTACATGAAAATAAGTGATATTTAGAATAAATTGGAAATAATCTTAGAGATTTGAAAAGCTCAATGAAAACTTAAAGGAGGGAAATTAAAAGTTCTCAAAAAAGAATTTCAAGACCCAAAGAAAAGGATGGTCTAAAATGGATACTGGAAAATCTCAGCAATGCACCTCTCAACCCAATCAAAAACACATGCTGGAAAGGAGAGCTCAAATCTTTTTTTTCTTTTTTTAAATTTAATTTATTTGTTTATTTTTAGTTTACAAGATTCAATTCCATGGTTCCTTGCGTTTCAAATTTCCCTTCCCTCCCTCCCCCGAGACCCCACCACAGCATATAGTCCAGTATAGGATCTGCAAATACTTTCACAATATACATTAATCAAGTTACAGAGGCGTTTGTACTAGATGGGATGAAAAATGGTAAAGAGGAAATAAAACCAAACAATAAAAAGAAAAAGATCAATTAGTTTTCTTTCATCAGGATTCAAGCTCAGTTCTTTCTAGTTATATCTCTGGATGTAGACATCTCCCTCCTTCATGAGTCTTTTGGGATTGACTTATATCACTGCATTGCTGAAAAGAGTCCAGTCTGTCATAGTTGGTCATCACACATATGCTGCATCTGTGATTGTATACAAATTTCTCCTGGTTCTACTCTTCTCACTCAGCATCAGTTTGTATAAGCCTCTCCAGGTAAATATGAAAACCATATGCTCCTCATTTCTTATAGCACAATAATATTCCATTACATGCAGATACCACAACTTATTTAGCCATTCCCCAATTGATGGGCACCCCTTTAATTTCCAATTCTTTGCAACCATGAAAAGAGCTGCTATAAACATTTTTTACATATCAGTCTTCCTCCCTCTTCTATGATCTCTTTGGGATATAACCCTAGAAGTGGTATTGATGGGTCAAAGGGTATGAAATTATTTATAGACCTTTGGGCATAATTCCAGATTGCTAGGAGAGCTCAAATCTAGAAAGGTCTCATACCAGATTCACTGTAATACTTTCTGTGGGAGTGAGGAATTGAAAACAAGGTAGGTACAAGTGAGTTGAGAAAAAGCTAGATAAACTGGGTTGCATTCATATGTTTGAATATAACTGCACCTTCAGAAACTATCACTATGAAGATTATGAGAAGAATGAGGAGACTTAAATGAACTGATGCAAAGTAAAATCATCAGAATCATGAAAACAATGTATATAATAGAAATTAAAAACGCCCCCGACAAAAGAGGAAGAAGAGGAAGAAGAGCAGGAGGAGGAGAAGGGAGAAGAGGAAGAAGAAGAAGAATAAACTGCATGTTGAAGAACATAAACAGCCAGAGGAGAGATGAAAAAATATAAATCCCTCCTTCAATTGGAAAGGTAAGGGATTAGGAATATGGAACATAGCATACACACTGTCATACATGTCAGACTTGGTTGATAGATTGATTACTTTTGTTACACTGGCTTTTAAAAATTTTTTAAGAAAAAATGGTTCACTGGATAGAAAAGGGGGAGTGTGTTCAGAAATTACAGTGTCATAAAAGAAAAAGTTATTAATAATTTTTTAAAAAAGGAAAACAACTGAAACATCTTGAATACAGAAATATAGAATAGTATAAGGAAAAAAAATTTAAAACAGAAAAAGGAAGGAACATTTGAGGTCTCTGAAAACTAAATTATTTTGAAAACAAAGCTAAAAAAATTAACAAGTTAAAACAGTTAAACCAGGGAGCAGAGCCAAGATGGCGGAGTAGAAACAGCGTGTCCAAGCCACTCTCCCCCCAGATCACCTCCAAACTATGTAAAAGGGGACTCTGAAAAACTTCTGGAGCCCCAGCACCCACAGAATGATACAGAGAAGCTAACCTCCCACTGAGGACAGCCCAGCAGCCCTGCAGGAAGGACCAGCGCAGCACTCTGGGAGCCAGCAGCGCAGCGCTCAGTACGAGGGGAGCGGAGCACAGGTCTGCCTGAGTCATGGTTTTAGCCCCAGGGCGGCTGGGCCAGCAGCCAGCTAGAGGGACCCCAGAAGACCAGTAGCTGTGGCGATTCCAGAATTATCAACATAGACATGACTAGGACAAAGTGAGAGGTTAGTGTCCTATGGACTTTGGGACCAGTATTTGGGGAATGTGTCGGCATCCTCCCCTGGGGGCTAGAAGCCACTGAGGAGACATGCCATTTTGTAGTTTTCAGAGGCAGCTCCAGCTCCTGGCCTGCAAACTGTAGGGAGATCCAGCGATCAGTCTTGGGGGTAATCGCTCTTGCTTTAACCTCCCTGGATCTGGATTGTGATCTGGAGTGGAGGTCGTGGGTGGGTTTCCAGCTTGCCAGAAACGGAAGTTGTCTCCCCCCACCCCACACGTTCGGGACGAAAGTTCCCGTCTGGCACCAGAGCCATACTGTGGCAACAAGCCCAAAAGTCAAGTAATTAAGTGGCAACATGCCAAGGCAAAGGAAACAAATTAAACAGAAAAATGCAACCTTAGACTCCTACTTTGAGGGCAAAGAGGATCGAAGCATAGAACAGGAGGAGGGCTGTGAGGTCAGAAATCCTGCTCCAAAAGCCCCAAAGGAAAACATGAGTGGGTTACAGGCCATAGAGGACCTTAAGAAGGACTTTAAAAATCAAATAAGAGAAGTGGAGGAAAAATTGGGAAGAGAAATGAGAAGGATGTAGGAAAAGTATGAAATGAGGATCAACAGCCTGACTGAGGAAAACAACACCTTAAAAAATAGACTAACTCAAATGGCAAAGGAGGCCCAAAAGGGCAATGAGGAGAAGAAGGCCTTAAAAAGTTGAATTTGCCAGATGGAAAAAGAATCTCAAAAGTTCACTGAGGAGATTCATTCCCTCAGAGTTAGACTAGAGCAAATGGAAGCTAATGACTTTATGAGAAATCAAGATGCTGTTAAGCAGATCCAAACAAATGAAAGATTAGAAGGCAATGTGAAATATCTCATGGGAAAAACCACTGACCTGGAAAATAGATCCAGGAGAGACAATTTAAAAATTATTGGACTACCTGAAAGCCATGATCAAAGAAAGAACCTAGAAATCACCCTTCAAGAAATTCTCAAGGAAAGCTGCCCTGATGTTTTAGATCCAGAGGGCAAAATAGAGGTTGAAAGAATCCACTGATCACCTCCTGAAAAAGATCCCAAAAAGAAAACTCCCAGGAATATTATAGCCAGGTTCCAGAATCCCCAGATCAAGGAGAAAATACTACAAGCAGCCAGGAAGAAACAATTTCAATATTGTGGAAACACAATCAGAATAGCCCAGGACCTGGCAGCTTCTACACTGAGGGATTGAAGGGCATGGAATATGATATTCCAGAGGGCAAAAGAGCTGGGAATGAACCCAAGGGTCACCTACCCAGCAAAACTGAGTATTTTGTTTCAGGGGAAAATATGGTCATTCAGTGGAATAGAGGACTTTCAAGCATTCTTGAGGAAAAAACCAGAGTTGAATAGAAAATTTGACATCCAGACACAAGAAGCAAGAGATGCCTGAGAAGGTAATCAGGGAAAAGAAATCAAAAGGAACTTATCAAAGTTGAACTATTTACATTCCTATATGGAAAAATAATAACTGTGACTGATGAAATTTTTCTCAGTATGAAAATAATGGAAGGCTATATGGTCATATGAATACATATGTGAATGTGTGTATATATGTTTACAGTTATACATGGAGAGAGGGCATAGGTTGAATTTGTTGGGAAGGGAGGATACTCAAGGGGTGAAATTATGAGGTGAGAGAGGCAAGTGGCAAGAGGAGATGGGGAGAGACAGGGTAGGGTAAACTATCTCATGTAGAAGAAGCAAGGGGAAGTGGCTGCAAGGGAGGGGAAAAATAGGAAGGCAAAAAGGCAAAACCACATTCTCAATGAATTTGGTTCAGGGAGAGAATGACATACATACTAAATGGGATATCTCAACCTGCAGCAGAATAGGGGGAAGGGGGATGAGAGGAGGGATGATGGATGGAAGGGCATTCTTAGGGGGAAGGGAGGTTGGAAGTACCCACTATAGAAGAGGGACAGGATCAAGTAGGGAATGGACCAGGTGGGGGGTGGGATGAGTGGGAGGGAATTATAAGCAGCCTTGTACAATATATCTACTATGGTAATGTTTTGCATAGCTAGACATGTACAACATATACTGAATTACTTATCTTCCCAGAGGGAATGGGTGACAAGGGAGGAAGGGAATAGATCTGAAATTCTAGTTCTTAAAATTAAATGTTTCAAACATATATATAAATACTATTATTAATACTCCTTTGCTTGTAATTGGGAGATAAGATGTCCAGGCATTGGGACACAGAGATTCACCTTCCTCTAATGGAAAAGTCGAAGGGGCTATGGGAGAAGATATGGGAGAGAGCAGATTGGAAGAAGAGATATCTTGTGGGACTGCTATTCTGGGGTGGTGGGTAGGGGAAAAACGGGGCGGGGGGGAGGGAAATAATTGTAACTCAAAATCTGGCATAAATGAATGATGTAAAACAGAAGTTAATAAAGCATTTGTTTAAAAAAAACAGTTAAACCCTAATACTATTTTTTCAGGAAATCATACAAGAATATTGCCCACATAATTGAAAGAAGGCAAAATGTAATTCAACAGAATGTATAAAATATTATCAAGTTTAACTCATTGACAAATGCAATAACCAAGTTCTAGAACTTCAGCTTTAATCACATATCAAGGGGAAAAAAAAAGTCTAAATTGAGCAGGACTATTTATCAGCATGGTACAGTGGAAAGGAACACTGGATTAGGAGTTGGTTAACCTGAGTTCAAATTCTGCCTTAGACTTTTATTAGCTGTATGTCTTTGGGCAAAGTCACAACCTCTCTGAGGCTGACTTTCCTCTTCTGTAAAGGGGGCTGGACTCAAAAGCTTCTCAAGTCCCATAGAGTCATGAATTACAATCCTAAGACCTTTGTTTGAGAAGTGGTGGGAAAGCAAACTCAGCATAATAATTTATGAAAAGAGATGGATATAAGGATTAAAATTGTACTAGTGGTGAGACCAGAGAACAGGGCAACTAATATGTAAATTCATCAAACAAAAGAAATTTAATAAAGATAATTAAATTCAGGTAGAACAAATGAGAAATCTGTGTTTATTTGCTTAAAGAGACAAAGTCTTTTAAAAGTTCTGCCTTGCCTGAGGGTCACAGAGAGACTAAAGAGAGAAATGCTTACAGAGATATCAGGTAGGAGAGAAAATATATCAATATCTCCTCACCACAAATAAAAATGGGCTTCTAAAGGAAATAGCTAAAATAATAATGATAACAATAATAGTAAAAGCAGAATTAAGAAATCCTGGTTTGGGCTAGGTAGGGAGGATGTGTGTGATATATGAATATAATGGCAAATGAAGGTGGAACATAGTTTCAAGCAAAACAAGTCCAAGGAGCCTAGTGATGATTCTTTAAAAGTAACAAAGTATTAAGATGGAGGTAAAAGCAAACTTGACAGTTTTAACCTTGAATGTTAGTGGGCTAAACTTGCCTATAAAACAGAATAGGGTTGCTGAATGAATTAGAAAATGGAATCTAACAATGTGCTACATAAATGGGAATATACTTAATCATGAAGACATATGCAGAGTTAAAATCCTGGGCTGGAATAAAAGATACTATGCTTTCGGTGAATCTACCCCACTGGGCATGGAATGGATGGGTCACTAAATCATTTTTGGAACTTAAATCTTAGAGGTCATCTATATCCATATTCTCATTTTACAAGTAAGGAAACTTGGATAAAATGACACTCAAGATCACAAAGGCAAGGGAATCTAAGATATTGCAAGCTGACTCTTTACAAGTATTATTATTGTTCTTTAAGAACCCCCTTTTGCTAACAGACAGGTTTTCATATAATCCTAAAGCAGGAATGGTCTTTTAATAATTTCCTATAAAAAAGGGGCTCCCATCCCATTTGCTCTCAATTCCAGTAGGTTTGAGTATCTTCAACAGAGACCAAAAATATCTTCTCACCACATCTGCATGATTTCTCCCTCACCCCAAGATATATTGGAGTACAATAAGGGCAAAATACAGCTTGAAAGAACCCTCAAAACACCATTAAAGAGGAAGCCCAAATTTAACTCACGCAGAAGTGCAGTAACCAAGCCCCAGAGTTTCTGCATTAAAAGTCCTTCACATATCCAGGAAAAACAGCCTAAATTGAGCAGGACTACTCATCAGCACATGGTACAATGGGTTTGCAACAGCAAAACAGAGCTCTTCATCCTTCATTCCATCCAAGGAAGCAAAAATCAAAAGCTAGAATCTGCTTGTATTCCTTGTCTAAACTGTAACATACACATCAGAAGCCAACCTCTTCCTTTCTCATGACAGTGATGTATAAGCAGGCTTTGTTCTCATTTCTCTCTGCTTTTCCCATCATCTTGACCTTGAATGTATTAGTTTCTCTCTTTGCTCCTGGCTTTGTATCTCCATATCTCTGTATCTTAATTACCCACAAGGTCCCTCAGTCACAGTTTTCTTGGCTATTAAATTTATTTGGCCTTATAACATATTATAGGTTCCTCTAATTTGTTTCTCTCCTACATCAGTAGGCTAGCTACTTGCACAAAGGGTAATCACCAAGAAGTTGTGGAACATTTTCAAAGACTAAAACTTACTATGGAGAGGGGGAAAGGAATAACCTATGAACTATACCCTGCCAGATTCTATAAACACATTGAGTTAGCACATTGTTGATGAGCCCCCCCCAAAAAATATATATACATACATATATATATTTATTTATATATATATATATATACATACATACATATATGTGTGTGTGTGTGTATGTATTTTTTTTTCTTTTTTGGAGGGCAATGGGGTTAAGTGACTTGCCCAAGGTCACATGGCTAGTTTTTGTGTTAAGTGTCTGGGGCCAGATTTGAACTCAGGTCCTCCTGACTCCAGGGCCAGTGCTCTATTCACTGTGCCACCTAGCTGCCCAAGCTCAATATTTTTTACAAATTGTGGATCAACTTTTGTCCCAATATTTCTATCTCACACAGTACACCTACACACTTTTAAACACTAGATTCCTGAATTGGAAGCAACACAGTGAATGGACTGATGGATATAGAGTTAGTAAGAAATGGTATCAAATCCTCTATAAGCTGTTTGACCATAGGCAAGTCACATAACTATCCTGTGCCTGCATTTCTTCATCTACATAATGGGGATAATGACATTTGTGGCATGTGCTTCATAGAGTTGTGAGATTCTGATCAGATAAGGTACACAGAAAGCTGAGATTTTAGTCAAATAAAAGCTTCTTCAGCTATTTTATTTCTGGTCTTTGTACCCTCAAAACAATGCCTGATGTGTAATGATAATGGAATACATGCTGCTTGAATGCAGTGGAATGTATTTTCCCAATTTGGTTTTGTTTTCCTCCCAGACAAGAAAAGAAGAGTACTGTATAGCTCCAATCTCGGGTTTGGTATGAATTTTACAAGGTCAAAGCTGAGCCAGTTACCAAACTGGCTTTTTTTTCCAAAATAAAGGAATGGGAGTAACTGCCTGCAAGGCAGAAGATGAGCAAGCATTCTGATGGCACTATCCCAGGATCAAAGCAACACCCATTATAATACTCAGAGAGCAATACAAAACACTATCTTCTTGGACCATGCACAGCAAAGTGCCTCAATCACAGCCCCCTGAGCCAGAGGAAGAAGTACTACTTCCTACCAATGTCTCCAAGTTGCCCTTCTTTTCTTTGCCTTCTACACTTCTAGCTGCTCTCCCATCTGTATCACATACAACACACCATACACCATGACCTATCGAATCTCCTAAGAGTACAAAAGTAACCAGAAGCAACCCGAGTAGTCACAGAGACATTAATCACAAAATGCAAACATGCAAATAAATGAAAGGCATTGGCTGGAAAATGAAAAGAATGAAAACGAATTTTTAAAAAAGCAGCTTCCTCCTCTCATTCAGGAGTATCCAACATAGGTCTCTGAAAAATAGCATACAGACTGCAGTAGTCTCCATTCTCCAGAGCATTCCTTCATGTTACAAACTTTATTCTACATAGGGCACTGACATTGTCCTCAGGGATCTAGAGCATATGAAACTGCCTACATTCTTTATATAGAGTTATCTGGTCATGTTGCTCTTCTCCTCAAATGTCTTCCATGGCTCCCTATCATCCTACTGAATAAAGTTCAAATTCCTTAGTCTAGCATTCAAGGCTCTTTATTATCAGCTACCAATCTACTCTTCTATGCTCCCATTGAACCAGGTTATTTGTCAGTCTACTATACCTCTATGATTTTATTCATAGAGATAGGAACCAGAACTATGATTTCATTGGCATAGGGAACTCCTAGGTGAGGAAACTCTCTTTGCCAATGCAGCCTGGCACCTTGTCTGCAAACGATGGTCTTAGAGAGTTGCCTAGAGTAATAAGAGATCAAGTGATTTACCTAGGGTCACACAGCCAGTATGAGTCAGAGGGGGCCTTGAATTTATGTCTTTCTACTTTCAAGGCCAGCTCTTTACTCACTAGGCTGTACTGATGCTCTCGTCCTTTTGTACATTCTTTTTCTCATACCTGAAATGTTCTTTGTTCCCTGTATTTGTGAGTTAAAATAATCCTATGCAAACCCAACTCAAATGAGGTCTACTCTGAAACTTTCCTTCTGATTACAACCCACAATGGCAAATGGTCTCTTCTTAGAACTGGCATGTCATTTTGGGCCTCTCTTAGGCATTTATGTTCCATTTTGCAGACTACTTCACATTGGGCTTTAAATTTCATCATAACAACCCCATGAGGTAGGTAGATCAAGCAATATCACCACCATTTTATAGATGAGAAAAGTGAGGGCCAAAGAAGTCACACAATGAGTAAGTGCCAGAGCCCTGCTTCCTGTGTTCCCCTCCAGTTTCGGCTACAAAGAGTTAAGACTCAGTAAATAGTTTGAAGTTCTAGTTGGGGAAGAAAACCTTGCAAAATCTGAAAAAGAATTTGTAGTGGGTAATCTGCTGTGTAATCATGACCCATGCTTCTCTGCTCTGAAGCTTTTGTCTTGGCACTGGGGGAATGAAATAGAGTGAAGAAGGGATAGGGAGAGTATAAGAAGGGGAAACAAGAAAAATAGGGCAGAGGGGAATGAAGGACACAGAATATGCATATGTAGGCACATTCTTGAGTTCTCTCCCTAACCCTTCTGAGGCAGTTTCTTACTCCCTGGCTATTTCTCTGGTACTCTGAACCACCAGAAATTACTCAAAGAGGCTCTCAGTCAATTTAGACCTGACAGAAAACTTGCTATTATGGCTAGGGAAGGATCATTTTTGTAACAAAGTGGTATCAGATGTAAAAAAAAAAAATGGCCCTGTTTTGCTATGTTTCCCAAAGTATGAGACACAGTGACCACTAGTTTTCACTCCAGCAGTCCCAGCAGCCCCCAGTACTTATATCTTTTGTATCTATCTTTACTTATATACATTCTTCTATTCCTCTTCTTTCATCCCTACATAAAGCCCCTGAAAACTGGGGTCCACCCCCTTGCCAATATTTGCTGTTACTTGAAAGACAAGGGCTTTATCCTTTTCCTCCAGAAGCTGCTTTTCCGTGTTCTGGATACTGAGACTATCTATTAGTTCAGGGGTTCTTAACATTTATTTGAGTCAAGGACCTTTCAGCAGTCTAGGGAAGCCTACAGACTCCTTCTCAGAAGCATGTTTTCAAATGTATAAAATAATATACATAGCATTACAAAGGAGATCAATTTTTTAAAAAATAACAATTCACAGACTTTTGGTCAAAAACCCCTGAGTTAAACTATAAATTACTTAAGGACAGAGCCATCTGTTGTCTAGTTTTGTCTTTATTATCTCACCCATGGCTCCACATAGTGCATTGCATATAGTAATAAACAATAGTCACATTTAAAAAATGCTTTCATCAGCTAGTGTTTATTAAGCACCCACTATGCATAAGGCATTGTGTTAATGCTGGGGTAGAAAGAAAAAGGAAAGAAAGGCAAAAGACAGTCCCTACCCTCAAGAAGCTTACAGTCTAACAGGGGAGACAACATGAAAACAACTGGGCACAAATGAGATATAGACAGGACAAACTGGGGATAATCAGGAGAGGGAAGGCATTGGCATTGAGGGGATTCAGGAAAGCCTTTCTGTAGCAGGTGGGACATTACTAAGACTTGACAGATGCCAGGAAGACCAGGCAGAGGCGAGGACAGGGAGAGTTTCAGGCACAGGATTTATAAAGTGCTTTTTTAAGGTTTATAAAACACTTAATGACTTTGTAAAGTAGGTAAATATTTGTCACCGAAAGCAATATTTACAGAAAAATAAATACCTCAGTGAAGAATGAGACATAGGTTTTCAGTAATGGCCAACATCTGAATTTGCTTTAGTCACTATACTTATCTGTTATAAGGAAAGGCTTCTATTTCGGGGAGGAGGGTCAGGGAAGCTGGTGGATAGTCATAGCAATTTAAAAAAAAGCACCAAGAATCAAGGAAAATGATTAAAAATACACAGAAAAGAACAAAAGGAAGTTCCAAAGGAAATAGACAAGCAGGGCAGTTTTGCCATTATCATACTAAATTTCACATGTACTTAAAAACAAAAAACTGCCCCATGGTTTCATATGGAGAGCTCATTTTCTATTTTTTTTAAAAAAATATATGTTAATACATGTTAAATTAATAATAAAAAATAAGAAAAATATGGATACCTTTCTCACTAACCTTAACAACTTTCCAACTCAATCCTTTGTTTCTCTAGGATTTTAAAAATTATATATTTTTTCAATTAACAAGCATTTATTTTCTCCCCCTTCCAACTCCTTTTCCCATCCCAATTTAGGGAAAAAGACAAACAAAATTCTTGTGACAAAAATGAAGTCAAACAAAACAAATGAGCACATCGATCATGTCCAAACCTGTGTGTCTCATATTGCATATTTAGTCCATCACCCCTCTTGTCGAGGCAGGAGAGGTTTCTCTAGGATTTTAATAGGTTAGGCCTTGGGATTCAGCATCCCTGAGAACCCTTTATTTGTGCCTGGTTATTTGGGATCAGAGCTTCTTTCTCTATCTGCTGGGGTTGCAGATTTCCTCAGAGGGTGATCTTTCCCCTCAATTCCATCTAATCCAGTTCAACAAACACTTATTAAATGCCTGATAAGTAAAAGGCACTATACTAGGTATCTGGGATACAAATATGAAAAATACCACAAACCCTGCTTTCAAGAACCTTATAGTCAGCCTACTGGGGGTTGAGGTCAGGAGAGTACACAGATAAGATAGAATGTGATACAGACACAGGACAGATTTCAGACAAAGTGTCTTAGGATCCTCGTAGGAGAATCAGAGAGAAGATGGCACCTGAGCTCATTTTTGAAGGAAGATAAGGAATGCCAGGCAGCTAGGTAGTGCTGTGGGTAGAGTGCTCAGGCTTGGGGTCACTTCCCAACACTTCCCAGATGTCTAATCATCCTGGGGCTGGCTCTGTCTGTAGACTGAATATTGTATAGAGAAGCACTTCTTTCCTGGAACAGGTTGGTGCCTATCACCAGAGGGCCCAGGGGCCAGAGACGTATCTCTTCCTTCTCTTTGGAAAGAGGAAAGATCCAAGGAAAGATCCCTTCTCTGTAGATGGCAAGGTCCCTGGAATATTCTACCTTTATTTACCGTTCATTCCTGGGCTGCCCAAGAACTGTGCAGTTCTTCTTTCCTGGGGCTTTGCCTGGCCTAGAGGCCTTTCCCCTTGACACTGATTACTATGGTGTTGGTAAATTACTTAATTTTCCCAATTTCAATGATGATGATGATGATGATGATGATGATGATGATGATATTTAATGCTTTAAGGTTTGCAAAGCACTTGAAAATTTTATCTTATTTGATCTGCTCAACAGTTCTGGGAAATAGGTGCAATTAATATCCCCATTTTATAGATGAGGAAACTGAAGCAGACAGAGGTCAAGTGACTTGCCCAGGGGTCTGTGGCTGGATTTGAAATCATATTGTATTGACTCCAGGTCCAATGCTCCACTGTGCCACCTGACTGACTCTGTAAAATGAGGGGGTTAGACTAGAGAGCCTCTAAGAACCCTTCATCATCATCATCATCATCATCATCATCATCATCATCAACAAGCATATACCGAGTATTTATTGTGTTCCAGACACTATGCTAAGCTTTGAGGACACAAAGAAAGGCAAAAATGATCACTATTCTCAAGAAACTAGTAATCTATTGAGAGATACATATAGTGTGTGTGTATATATCTATATATCTGTGTGAGAACAAAGATCCAAGATATATATAGAATATAGTGTGAGTGTGTGTGTATATTTATATATCTGTGTTAGAACACAGATCCAAGATATATAGAGAGTACAGTGTGAGTGTGTGTGTGTGTGTGTGTGTGTGTGTGTGTGTGTGTGTCTATATATTTGTGTGAGAACACAGATCCAAGATCTGGAGTTAGAAGGGCCTCAGAGGCCATCTAATCTAATCTCTCCATCCTCTAGAACTGTGATCTCATGATACTCTCAAGCAGATCCTATCCTCATCTGTTTCTTGCCCAGGGACTTACCCACCTGGGTTGAGGATCCATGTGGGAAAGAAGCACACCACATCCTCCTTTGCCCAAACAGGATGTTAGTGTCCTGGCACAAAGTTCCATTTGCCTCACCCTGGTTATGGCTGTGTTCCTGATAGAAAGAGCACTGATACTAGAGTCTGATGATACTGATACTTACTAAAAGTGTAACCTTGGAGAAGGCATTTAACATATCTGGGTCTCAGTTTCTTTGTTTGTAAAAAAGAGAAGACTGGACTAGCAGTCTTCTGAGGTACCTTTACGCTCTGTGTAGACCAATGATCCCTAGTGCCTATGGAGTGCCTCCTCACAGATAGGGAATGACTTGGCCATAGTCAATAATTGATAATATTAGGTTTATACGACCTCTTCCATCCCGGAATCAACAGAGATCAGAGAGACAGATAAAATGAGGCAAAGGTAGTTAAGAATCACAAAGTTCTACAAATAATTTAATTGGTTATATTCTTAAAATTCCCCTCCTGGATCACTGCCTTGTCATGGTGGAGGGGCAAGCATAGCTCAATGAAACTATGAGCCATGTCATGCAGGGTTACCCAAAAATAGACAGGTCATAGTGGAGAGTTCTGACAAAAGGTGATCCACTGGAGAAGGAAATGACAAACCACTTCAGTATCTTGGCCAAGAAAACCCCATGGACAGCATTAAAATGCTAAAAGATATGACATCAGAAGATGAGTCCCTCTTGTCAGAAGGTGTCCAAGTGGAGGACAGAAGGTCCTGGTGTGCTATGGTCCACAGGGTCTCAAAGAATCAGATACAACTGAACAACCGCAACTCTTAAAATTAGATTCTTACCTACATCTAACACTCCTCTATGGAGAACTGTGAATATACATAGTAGGAGTCACATAGTAGGGGTGGAAATGGAAGGGCTGCAATCAGTACCAGTGGAAAGATAGCCACACTTGTGACAGCATAGCACTATCAAAGTTATTATTACACAAGAGAGAAAGAGAAGAAAGGGAGGAGGTGCCACAGTAACTGGGAGGAACAGCCTTACTTTCATAACTTGAGCCTTTCCTTGACAATAGCTCTGGCTCATGGACATGGCAGCATGGATACAATGCACCATAGTTTCTCTTACCCAATTTCTTCCTAATCATCCTAGTATCTCCTAAAATTTCCCTGTAGAAAACTTGTTTAGAACTTCCTGTCCAAAAGTATCTAGTCCTACAGTAACCTCTCTACCAAATAAGGCAGAAGAGATAAATCCATTTATTTTCAGGTAATTGTTGATTTCTTCCTTCTCAGGCACAGAGCACACAAGCTATCCTGCTTACCTATGTTCAATAACAATTCACTAACAAGATTGTTTCCCAACTTCTGCCACCCTAAGGAACCTTATTTCAAACCACCATCTGAATATGGTGAATACAAGACAAAATATCCCTCCTTCCCTTACTACTAGCCAAGACTCAGGCACTCCCCTCCCCTGCCACCTTGTCTGTCTCCTAAGTTCCAAAGAGGTCACGTTTTCCTGAGAGATCCTTTCCATCATCTGCAAGGCAGCCCTGCCCTCTCCTGTTTCCAGAGGCACTCCTCCAAGCTGCAAATTGCCTTGAAAGCATTAGAATTCTCTTCCAATAAACAGCCTGTCTCTTAACTAAATAAAATCTATTCAGAGTGTCAGCAAAATTGCTTCTGTGAAGCAAGAAGCCCTCCCTTCCCCCTTTCTCCTTTTAGAAAAGCCTCCATGATCTTTTTTCTCCATTTCAAACTTCTCTAGAACTTCATACAAACAAGCAAACAAAACATGATTATGGATTTCAGCAAAGAAAGAATGAGGAGGGGGGCGGCTAGGTGGCGCAGTGAGTAGAGTGTCGGCCCTGGAGTCAGAAGGACCTGAGTTCGGATCCGGCCTCAGACACTTAACGCACAAACAAAAAAAACCTAGCCGTGTGACCTTGGGCAAGTTACTTAACCCCATTGCCCTCTAAAAAAAAAAAAAAAAAAGAATGAGGAGGAAATGCAAACATTTGCTACTAAGAAAAATAATACAGGAGGCAAGTACAGTAAGGTGGCTCTGAAGTCAAAGGACCTAGATTCAAATCCCACTTCTGAGGTTTGCTAACTGTATGACCTTACACAAGTCCCTTAACTTCCTTGGGCTTCAGTTTACTCATTTACAAAATGAGGCAGTTGGACAAGATACATTCAAAAGTGTCTTCTATTTCTGTATCTAGACTGTAATATCTATACAGTATTTTTTAAAAAATTTATTTCAGTTTTAACTTATGGAATAAAACAAGCATTTCTATAGTAGTATAATAAAAAAGATGATTGCACATGAAACTGTAAATCTACTATACACAACTTGCTATTCCTTTTAAATATACAATAAAGTTATCATGTGAATTTCTATTTTCCCCTTTCTTTGCCCTTCCCCCCGCCCTAGAGATGGTTACCATTAGACACAAATAGGTTATAAAAGTTTGCAAAGTACATTTTTGTATGTTCTCTCATTTGAGTTGGACAATAATCCTGTGAGATAAGATGTTGTTTTCTGGTTTGGATCTGTGATTTCATCAGAGAGGATAACTCTGGTGTAAAAAGTCCCTCTACCAATACAAATTGGCTACACCTCTATAACTTCTAGTCTTGGAGAGCTGCCTTGGGCACTGATAGGCAGGTCAGGTGACTCACCTGAAGTCCTATGGCTAGTATATGTCAGAGGCAACACTTGAAGCTGGGACTTTGTGACCCAAAAGCCCTGCTAGGCTGACCATCTGACCAGAAGAAAAGATCTCTGACCAGTACAGGTTGACTTGACATTCTAGTTTTCAGAAGAAAAAAAAAGTTAAAAAAAAGAAGCAAAAGTTGCAATCTTCCTATTGAGTTTTTAGTTAGTACAAATAATAACTGTTGGGGTTAAAGGGTTTTCCCTGACAATGCAGTCCTAGGAGTTACATTGTAAAACCTTACTTATCATCTGAAAATTTCAAAAATTATTTTGTGGGGGGGATAATGTAGACAGCCCAGATTTCTTTAAAAACTAATATGGGAAACATTGATTAAAGTACTTTTTTTCTCTCCTAACCTTTTTTGTAGCAAGCAGCCACTTTAAATCATTCCACTGACATTAAAGTTGCCGTCAGAGTTGCAATTATCCTTCACATAAATGGCCACTATCACAAAATCTTAGAAAGTTTCACTGAGGAGTCGAATTGAGAAAGTTTGGAGAGAAGTCCCTTGAATTTTGTACTTCTATTCATCTGGTCTTTTCTCTGATTCCTCTAACCCTCCAATATCCAAGGGTAGACTCAAGGGAGAAAAAAGGCATATTGAAGTACAATGGGTGGAAGAGACAGAGAAAGCGTTAGACTCTCTATCTCAGCTTGGGTTGACGATGGTTTATGGGCAGATTGTCTATGGGATGCTAAATGCAGCCATGGATGGAGCACTGAACCTAGAATCAGGAAGACCTGGGTTCAAATCATACCCTGGATCCTTATGAGCTGTGTGACCCCAGGCAAGATTTAACACTCTACCTCAGTTTCCTCATCTGTAAAATGGGGATATAATAATAGCACCTACCTCCCAACAGCTTCTGTGAGGATCAAATGAGGTAAGATAGGCAAAGTGCTTTGCAAATCTTAAAACACATAAATGCTACTATTATCTGCAAAGACAATTCTTAGCAGCTGTTTTTAAAATGTTGAGTTCCAAATGCTCTTCTTCCCTCCCTGCCACCATCATTGAGAAGGTGAGCAATTTGATAGAGGTTATACATGAAAAACACACATTTCCACATTAGTCACTATCATCATCATCACATTCTGCTGTATGCCTATGAGCTCGAGTCTGCTTAGAATCAGCTGGATTGAGCCTCTGCTCCCTTCCTGAAACATTAAGGGATGGAAGAGGGCTGCAAATGAACAGATAATGGTGGCAAGAACTCTGACGGGCAGGACTGAAAAAACAAAGTGGTAAGAATGCTGATATAAGGATGAAATGGAATTTCTCAGCCTATAAAAAAGGCTTCCTCCACCAGGTTCTATTGCAACCCTAAATTCCTGAAGACTGCGTCAAGGGAGTGAATGCCCTGGCAGTTGTGAATATGCTGAAAAGTCTTTGTGAACTGTCCAGAATGTCGGCTTTCCAAGGGCCAGGCTAGCTAAGGAGTGGATAAACATCACCAGTAGACTGGCCATTACATGATGAATTCTTGTGCCATGGTAACTCAGAAAACAAAAAAAAATACGAAATGTGACTTGGTCCTGTATGACTCTTTTCCATTTATATAGTGACAAAGGTAGGGTATAGAAAAAAAGTGAAGAGGGGACTAAGAACCATCATTTCTTATCTGTCTATAAACCTTAATCTTTATCTAATTCCCACATAGTTGCCATAATACTAAAGCAAAGGTTCTTAACCTGAGGTCCATAGAGTCCCTGGGGTCCATGGATAGATTCCAAGGCAGGAGTGGGGAACCTGCAGCCTTAAGGCCACATGTGGCCCTCTAGGTCCTCAAGTGTGACCCTTTGACTGAATCTAAACTTCACAGAACAAATCCCCTTAAAAAAAGGATTTGTTGGGGCAGCTAGGTGGCACAGTGAACAGAGCACTGGCCCTGGAGTCAGGAGGACCTGAATCCAAATCCAACTTCAGACACTTAACACTTACTAGCTGCATGATCTTGAGGAAGTCACTTAATCCCAATTGCCCTGCCTTCCCCCCTCTAAAAAGAAAAAAAAGGATTTGTTCTGTAAAACTGTTCCCAGGGATCAGTGAACTTGGATGGAAAAAAAATTACATATTTATATTCATTGAACTCTGATCTTCTTTGTAATCCTGTGAATTAAATTTTATACATTTATAAACATTATTCTGAGGAGTCCATGACCATACAAAAAGTTAAAAACACTTGTACTTGAAAAATCAGAGATACTCTTTATTATAAATCATAAGGAATCTACAGAGAAATGCATAACAGGAAATGGAGGTAGTCCAGTCATATAGTGAGAGAGAAAGTGACAAGCTCCCCATGTGAATGTCAAGAGTCCAAAAGAAGGCCTCCGACATGTTGGATAGACCCACTTCATAGGATTTTTAGGGGACCACGGACAAGAGTTGCATAAGATAAGAAAGCATCAATAGATTGCCATTTACTGGAAAGAATGTTCAAATGTAAAAGGGCTTAGTGGACATGGTGCAGAGAGCTAACTCCCTAAGAAAGCAAGTGATCATGTTTCTGATGGCTTTCCTGTACTGTTTGTACTTCTCTAAGAGTGGAGAGAATAGCAGTGCCCTGATCCCTTGGAAACTTCCCAGGATCCTAACATCTCTGCTTAATGCCCATCTGCCTGAGCATAAAAAAGGGGGAGAGGAGCTATTTTCTAATTTAGATCCTCTGCCTCAGTAATGTCTTGAATTTTTCACTTTTAAAGCCAGTTGAACAGAATAATGTGGACCACCAATCTGAAAGAGAGTAGACTGGGAGAGTAATGGCACTTTTGTCTTAAACCTAAAAGTTTATTTAATTGGTGACTATGGTTCTCAAGAGTGGCAATTTATCAAGTCAGGCAAAGTGATAATGTGTACTTGTGCTGATTCTTTGCCTTCAAGACAAATATTTTGGTTTTTGTTATAAAGAAAATATAGCTATTAAGAGTTACTACTAGAAGAAGGACTTCAAATGACTCATTAGTCTGAGAATACTCTGGGTACTTATTATCTGCTAGGCATTAATGGGGGTGAGGGGTCAGGGGAAGGTGCTATATAGAAGATTGGCATAGCCCTTGCCTTCAAAAAAACGTACAGTTTAGGGGCAGCTAGGTGGCGCAGTGAATAGAGCACCAGCCCTGGAGTCAGCAGGACCTGAGTACAAATCTGGCCTCAGACACTTAACACAAAACTAGCTGTGTGACCTTGGGCAAGTCACTTAACCCCAATAGCTCTGCATTCCCCCCTCCAAAATGCAACCTGCCCCCCAAAAAAAACTCAAAAAAAAAACCTTACAGTTTAAAAGGGAACAGAAATATTAACACAGGAAGTAACACTGAATTAGTCCATTTACTGGTGATACTTAGCCAGTTAAATAATTTGACCACCACAAAGCAGTGACTTCCAGGACAGCCAATTTCAGAATATTCAAGGACAAGGAGAAATCCGAACCTGCTTTGTCCAAAGGGGTATACAACTGAATATTTTCTCAAATCACTAATACCTTTATAATAATCCTCTTTGGGTCTCACCTAGAACCAAAGGCAGTTTACCTTTGCATCATCTGGCCATCTGGCCCTCCTCTTCTGGCCAAATGTTTGGCACTGAGATTTCCTCCCTTACCCTCTCCCCCACCCCCCACTCCTGAAGGGGAGGAGAGCATTGTTCATGGAATCCTGAGTTTCCTCTAAATATTGCTATTGGCCTAACTCACAACTCTCAAGGCCTCGTGGAACTCAGGCTAATTTGTTGTTGCTGTTTAGTTCTGTCCAAATCTTCATCAGCCAATTGGGGTTTTTCTTGGCAAAGATACTGAGGTGCTTTTCTATTTCCTTCTCCGCTCATTTTACAGATGAGGAAATTGAGGCAAACAGAGTTAAGTGACTTTCCAAGAGTCATACGGCTAGGAAGTGTCTGAGGCCAGATTTGAACCCAGCAAGATGAGTCTTCGTGACTCTGGACCCAGCATCCAATCCACTGCACCATCTAGCTGCCCTCCACAGATTAACTAGTGCCACATAATCAATTAATGTCATTAGATTGTGAGTTTCTCAAGACCAGGGAATGTATTCTGTCTTTCTTTGTATCCTTTGTGCTTACCACAGTATCTGGCACATTGTAAGCATTTAGTAAACATTTACTGACTCACTGACTAAGGGGTATGATTCTGTAAATCACCTAAAGAAAACAAATCTGCCTATCTAGAACCTCAGCAACAAGGCAGGGGAGGAAAAGGAGGAAGGGGTGTATCAAGATTTGAAGGGAGGACAGCTTGCAACAAAAGGAACAGTGAGTGCTAGGACAGCAATTTCAGGAGAATTACAAAACTGTAGGCTGAAGATGTGTGAAAGATTTCCCACATCTGGACTTCAGCAAAGGAGCCATTGGAATCCCTTACTGGGAAAAGCTTGGCCCTATAGAAACGCCTTCCTAAGGGCTGGGGAGCTAACATGGTGGGGTTAAGAAGGAGATAGTTCCTTGGCGGTGGGAAGAAGAGACCCAACATGTCTTACTAAATGGCGCTATCTAGTGGCGAGAGCTATTGGGTGGGAAGCTTCTTAGCCCTGGCTCATATTCATTGACTGAGAGGAAACTCCCATCTTGATATCATGGTTTCTCCATCTTTCTACCTTTCAAGAATGTTCCTTGGTCAACTTGGATCCTAAAAGAAGAAAGCTCTCTGAAACTGATCGTAAGATCACAGATAGAGTTGCAAGGAACCTTGAAGACAATCTAGCTCAATCCTCCCATTTTACAGATGAGGAATCAAGGCAAAGTGAAGTGACTTGTCCAGGGTCATATAGCTCTGAAGTGTCTGAGATAGGTTTGGAATCCCGGCTATCCTGATGCCAAGTCCAGCACTCTACTCACCAAACTGTTACTGTTATAAATGTTGTTAATTATTTTTAACATAACCTTCATCTCCACAAATTTTTTTTCCTTCCTTCTCTACTCAGGGAGATTTTTCCTGAATAAAAAGCAGGGGTGAGGAGGAGTTCAGTAAAACTCATTAACCCATCGGATCTTAAATTCTGGAGCTGGAAGAGATCTGAGAGGTCATTTCAAGCAAGTCTTATAGTAAGCATATTCAAAGTAGAACAGTTATTATTAAATCAAAACATCATCATTACTCCCACAATGGGAAAAACTGGGCTCCACTTAAAAGCCTGAGGCCAATGTTAACTAGGAAGGTAGCAACCTGATAAGATCTAGGGGACAGGGAGGGAACAGGACTGAAGAGGAAGATATTGCCAATTAGGGACCCTTCCAACAAAA
This sequence comes from Gymnobelideus leadbeateri, assembly GCA_011680675.1. Lineage (NCBI taxonomy): Eukaryota > Metazoa > Chordata > Mammalia > Diprotodontia > Petauridae > Gymnobelideus > Gymnobelideus leadbeateri. The sequence goes on from WOXC01009262.1 coordinate 330,184, forward strand.
CAACAGATTGGTCCAAGACAACACCTCCTGCTCTGATGGCCAGGCTCCTTCTCGTTACTTCCCTGAATATCTGCCCCTCCATTCCCCCTCTACTCCTGCATCTCAGAGAAAATAGGATTGCCAAGAATTTTTTTTAAAACCCCAAAAAACTCCTCTACTGAAAAAAGTGCAGGCTGAAGCCAACTCTTCAATCTCCCAAGTATCTGCGGGGGTGGGAGGGCATCATGCCAAAGGTATGTCCCTCTGTGACAGGCTCTGCTAAGCCATCCTCACCTCTAACCCCTGAAACTACATGCAAAGACAACCCGAATAATGCCTAGCTCAAGCTTAGGCCTGCATGTCTTAGCTTAGTTCACCATTTATGGTATTTGAGCTCTGTTTGGGCTGTAGATACCAATAAATCGCCCATGCTGGGAGGGGAGAACTTCACTCATCCAAAGCTGTCCTCAGAGCAAATCCAAACACAGCCCCTGGCAGATTCCTTTTCCCTTAAACCTCTTGGCACAAGCCTATGTGCAGAAGAGCAACCCCCCCCTCCCCTATCCTTCAACTGCAGCGTGTAACCAGGGGGAACCAGGGGACACTCAGCAGGAGACTGTTCAACCTTAAGGTCAATGGTTCCCCATGCCCGATGGGAGCTTCTGCCTAGTTGTATATCTCTAATCTAAATACAGGCAGTTGTGGACAAGCAGGGGATTAACTAAGCTGTCAGCTGAAACAGGCCAAGTGAGTGAGAGGCTAATGAAACACAAAGCTGAGATCTGTGCTGCTTTGATCACTACTGATCTTCCAGGAGGATGGATGTGGGGGGGGGGGAGGGACTGGGAGGTGACCATGTAAAACAGGGGTAAGGAGAGAGGAATGAAGACAATCAACAGTCCCCTTTCTAAGATGATGGGGGCTGTCGACGGGGAAGGAAGGGCTACCATCCTGACCCTGGGAGAGGAGGCTCACAGCTTATCCCTTCCCTCTAGCCACATCAAAAGTTTCTTGGGCTACCTGTGAAATCTTCAGCAAATAACTTCATCTCCCTTGACCTCAGTTTCCCCATTTATAAAATGAGGGACTTGCACAACATGACCTCTGAGCTGTAGTTCAAGATCTTTGATCCCAAGAGCCTGAGTCTGTTGACAGGCCATGAAATTAGGACCACAAACTAAATATTAATAGTTGAATCCATGGAAATAGCCAGAAAGTGGCAGGAATGGGAAGAGTCATAGGAAAGAAAGGAAAGAAACTCCTCTTTAGATGGTGCAGTAGATAGAATATTGGACTTGAAGGCAGAAAGAAATGAGTTCAAATCCCCCCTCTGACACCAACTAGCTGTGTGACCCGGGCAAATTAGAGGGTACAAAGAATCAGTTTTGAGACAGTCTATAAGCATTGGTAGTCACCCTCCAGTCACCCACTCTGTCTTCCCTACATTCTCTAGTCTTTCCCATACCCATCTTCCAGGTAATTGTTTGTACTCAAAATGGGGATAGTAATGGCACCTACCTTACACAGGTGTAAGGATGAAATGAGATAATGTACATAGAGCACTTTGGCAAAACATAGAGTGACACATAAATGCTCCTACTATTATTCAAGGATGATGAATTAAGGAGGTATTAAAAAGAAATGGAGGATGTTTGGATTGCATCGCTTGTAAAGCTGTCTCCATGGATCACAGACTTTAAAATTTACAACTGAGGGGTGGCTAGGTGTCGCAGTGAGTAGAGCACCAGCCCTGGAGTCAGGAGGACCTGAGTTCAAATCCAGCCTCAGACACTTAACACACACACACACACACACACACACACACACACACACACACACAAACTAGCTGTGTGACCTTGGGCAAGTCACTTAACCCCAATTGCCCTACCTTCCCCCTCCAAAAAAAGCAAAAAAAAAATTACAACTGAAAGGGACGTAGTAGTCATTTGGTCATTTTACAAATGAGAAAATGAAGGTTTGGGCAAGTGATCTGTCCAAGGTCATACAAGCAGTTGAGTAAAAGAATCAAGATCTGAACTTATATTCCTTTGACTCCAAAACCTGTGCTCTTTCCAGTATGACACTCAGGTCAGCTGGAGGACAACTAACCTACCCTGGGATGGGATGGAGAAAAGGACTGGTCCATTGTGACCTTTTAGAATGCCACTGCCCATTATACAGGGGCTCAGGCTTCAGACCCGAGTCTATTTCTAATGCGTAAGTCATCTTTAACCAATGTTAGATTTATTCTCAGTGAGATGCAGCATGGTATAATGGAAAGAGCACTGAACCTGGAATTCTCAACCTGAATTCATGAGGCCTGAGTTCAAATCCCCTCTCTTTCCATTTAATATTTGCATGTCCTCAGGCAAGTCACTTTTCTGGTTGTTTGTTGAGTCATTTTAGTTGGGCCCAACTCTTCATGAACCCACTTAGGGTTTTCTTGGCAAAGATACTGCAGTGGTTTGACATTCCCTTCTCCAGCTCATTTTACAGGTGAGGAAACAGAGGCAAACAGGGTTAAGTGACTTGCCCAGGGTCACACAGCTAGGATGTGTCTGAGGCCAGATTTGAACTCAGGAAGATGAGTTTTCCTTACTCCAGGCCCAACACTATATCTACTATGCCTCATTCCTCATCAGCAAAATGAGAAAAATGGGACTAAATGCCTTTTAACATCCCTTCCATTTCTACAGCTATGGTTTTACAGCCTATTTACATCAGGCTTTTTTCATTTCCAGACTAGTTCCTAGTCACACATTCATTGGGAAGGTCTATAAAGAGTCCATCAGATGGAGCACCTGTCTCATACAATGTTGTTCAAAGAAGTGTGCCCCCTGTGTCCTCTTAGAGCTCTTGGTCTGATACGGGGACAGAACAGAGACACAAACACAGAGAATATAAATTAACAGGGTTCTGACGGTGTATATAGCAGAATTAAGCAGGAGAGCAGGTAGGTCCCTGCTAGGTACTGCCTAATGAGCAAGGCCAAGAAATAAGGACAGGACAGCACCCTGAGGGAGGGCGAGACATCTTACCTGAGAGGCCTGAAACCAAGGGACGATTCTCTGAGGGCTCCATTAGTGACAGTCACTATTATACAACCCCAGAGCTTCCCCCTCCCAGACAGGCTGACCCTATTCTGGCCATGATGGCCTTGAGGGCTTTTCAGAGGGCTTTTCAGAGGGTTCACTTGCGGGGAAGATCACGGAAAGGCTGTGGTAATCAGATTACTGGGGCATAAGGCCCAGACCCTGTCTAAGCACTGACCTAGGGAGCCAGCAGGAGGAGGGGAGAAACCAGTGATCCCTAGGCTCTCTTCAGAAACAATTCCCTTTATAATGACCACTCTGCCCTGTACCCCCATAGCAGTGACGCATCACTTGCCTGTTTTCATTTGAGACGGTTTCATTGCTTTGTGAAAAATATATAATCTATCTTTTGTTTTTACAATGTAGTGCAGTGGATAGAGCCCTGGGCTTAGAGTCAGAAAGACCTGAATTCAGGTCTTTTCTCAGAAACATTAGCAAATGACCCTGAGAAAGTCATTTGCCTACCTGCCTCAGTTTCCTCATTTGCAAAATGGACATAATAATAGTACCCACTTCCAAGCATAAAATGAAATATCTGAAAAGCACTTGGTAGACCTTAAGGAGCTATGAAAATGCTTGCTATATTAATGTCTGAATATGTTCCTCCCTCTCCCCTATCGATCCCCTCCCCTCTCCATTTAAAAGTGGATAGAACACTGGACCTGGATAGGTCAGGAGGACCAGACTTCTTGAGCTGTTTAACCCTGGACAAGTCACTTAACCTCTGTTTGCCTCAGTTTTTTCACCCATAAAATGAGAATAACAAGGATCCAATGAGATAATATTTGAATAGCACTTAGCATACAGTAGGTGCTCTATAAATGCTTATTCTCTTCTCTTTCCCCTTTCCCTTTCCCATCCCTTGTGACAAAGAAAAAGAAAAAATGAAAATGGACCAGCAAAGCAATCAACATATCAACTGAGTCAGGCAGTCCATGTAATATTCCACGCACAAAGGCTCCCATGTCTTCAAAGAATGGAGGGAGTGCATTTTCTTAACTAGGATTATTTTAAAATTCCCCTTTTTATATGTGTATCTTATTTCTTCCCATCCCTCTGGAAGCCCTGAAAGAACACAGAACCTGCCCATTGCTCTGCATCTGTTCTCACTGACCTAAAGAAGGCCCTCAAGTTGGGAAAAGGGCAGACTGATACCTTGGGCATCTCTTTCCCATGGCAGGATCTATCTAACTCTTAACTTGAGAATGCCTTATCATTCATTGCTTTGCCTTCAGGTTTAATAGCTGCTTCCCTACTAAGACATATAAATGGATCTCTTGTTTTAATAGATGCACAGAGAACTTGCCTATTAGGGGAGGGAATGATTATGCCTTTGAGTACCAGATATTGGTCTTACCCTGGACAGTAACCTTGGCACTGCAGTGTGCTCGGCCTGAAGAATTCTCAGCAAGGCAGGTATAGAGACCATCATCCTCAGGTAACGCATCTTGTACTTGCAATTCAGCCACGCCATCCTCGAAAGTTGTGTGGGCATACTGGATAGGCCGATCTGTTCCAAGAGAAATACAGAAAATATCAGGTCAGGATGCCTTTCTTCAGGATGATAATTGGTGTTATTTCAGAGCTAAATTTCCTTTCAACTGGTGGTAATGGGAAAAAAGAGATAAGCATGGGGGAAGGAGAAAGACAGGGATTGGGAACCACTGAGAAAACAGGGGCAGGAGCTAAGGAGGCCCCACGGGAGAGGGGCGCAGGCATGGTGCTCTTTGAGAGAGGATTTGATCATGAATAGCAGAGGAGGCATTGAGGGAAGAAAAGAGAAGTTTTCTAACTATAACATTAAAAATGGTTCAAAAAACCTGCATCTATTATCTCACAGAATCTTAGAGCTGAAAAGAATCTTAAAGGGTCCCCTGGCACAAGGCCAGGCCTATTATCAAACTGGACTTTCTGCAGTTTAGACAGATGCGTTAAGAGCATGTAGTACATTTAAACCTCTCCTGGGGCAATGATTCCACAGTCTAACCTCAGTTAAATATTGAAGATTTAACCAGAAAGTTCTTTTATCTAATAAAATTCTATCTTTCTATAACTATGCCAACACACTTAAAATACCTCCCCCCAAAAAGAATAGACCATCTCTTTCCCTATATAAAATGAGAAGGTACCATATGTCAAGGAATGCTTTAGATCTTGAGTTCTTAACCTCAGGTCCATGAATTTCTTTTTCTCTTTTTCTTTCAGTTTTTTCTTTATTTTTTCATTAAAAATTTTTTGAGTTCCAAATTCTGTTCCTAACTCACCCCTCCCCCACCCAATAAGAAGGCAAGCAATATGACAGGAATTATACATGTGAAGTCATGCAAAGCATGTTTCCTTATTAGCCATGATGAACTTTTTTCAAAAAATATTTTGATAACTGCATTTCACTATAATTGATTTCCTCTGTAATCCCATGTATTTTATTTCTTTGCATTTAAAAATATTATTATTAGGAAGGTTCCATAGATTTCACCAAGCTGATAAAATGGGGGTTCCATGGCCCCAAGAAAAGGTCAAAGGCTCCCATCCTACAGGTAGTGCTGTGTAGAAATGGGAGAATGGATGAAATGACTTCTAGAGGTTCCTTTTCCTGCCATATGTTTCTAGGACTTTATCATTTTAAGACTTGATCTTTTAGTTTCCAGGAAAAAAGGGAAAAAAATCTCATTATTAGAGCTTCTGGCTTGAGAACAGGAATGTGTCTATTCTCTGTGTAGGGAACAATTGACAACTTCTATTCCGTGCCAGACCCTGGAGTCCTGGTTTGTACTTCATAAAAATGAAAGGGGGAGTGGGGGCTGGGGGAAAGAGAAGTATTCTTGACAAAGTTAATTTTTTTCTTCTGCCTTTTACAACACTTATGTCTCCATGACATATCTGCAGAGATTGCAGGCTGGGTCAATACAATGGCTAACCAGACCAGTTAAAGAGGTTCCATCTTGCTATTATTTTTGTCTTTTAAAGGGAAGAAGAAACACATTTTGTGGCTAAAACACTAGGGGTAGGAAAGCTACATTGGTCACAATACAGTACCCCAACCCCCTCTTCATTAAAGAGTTTAATTCTCTCTCCCCAGTTTTGTTGTTACAGCACGATATGGCAGATTTATCTCAGTGTCATTTTTCCCTTCTCAAAGGAATAACTTGCTTTGGCCACACAGACACAAAACCAGATCGAGGTGCCCAAAGGGATCTGTTGGGCTGATCTGACTTGGGAATGCTTGAGACCTTGTCTCCAACTCCTAGGCAGGGCTGAGCTTAATAGCAGCTGGAAACTGAATTGATCTTGAGCACCCCCTGGTGGATGCCATGGGAAAATGCCAAGACTAATGGTCTGATAGGAAATCAAATCCAGCTCTTGGTCTATGGGATAGCTGTGTTTTGATGGGGGACTCTATTAGGTCCTTGCTCACTCCCTGAAATCACGTTGTGTTCTAGCTAGAAGGTGGATTCATGTTTAATTTAACTCAGTGAGTATTTATTAAGCACCCATGTGGCAGGCACTGTACCATATCCTGGAGGTACATACATAATTCTTATTTAACTGACTTTTCTATTCATCCAGAGCACCTGACAAGGGTTCTAGACATCTAGATGTCAGAGAGAGGAAAAGCCAAAGTGATCAACCCTGAATTACTGGTTAAATTAATTTAGCCTTAATCACTAAAGGATCTTTAATAACAGTTCAGTCTTCCATCTGTCTGGTATAGTATAAGGTCTCAGGATCATATATTTAAAGCTAGAAAGAACTATTTAGAGTCCACTGATTCCAACTCCATATTATAGATACAGAGATATTTTAAGCATCCTGACTAGAGTCACATAGTTACTAAATGCCTGAGGCAGAATTTGGATTTTTGACCAACTATAGCATGCTAGACTAGAAGCCAGGAGACTTGGGTTCTAGCTCTAATTCTGTAAATAATGAGTAATGTAACCTTCAATAAATTATTGACCTTTGGGGGCATCCATTTATTCACCTTTAACATGAGAGGGTTGGACTAGTGTTCTCTGATTCTGTGAAACTATTCATGAGAGGGTTGGACTAGTGTTCTCTGATTCTGTGAAACTATTAGCCTGACCTCCTCCTGATGCTTAGCACATTCTTTCACTGTTAAGAAGGTAATCTCAGGAAAAATGAACTTATTTCAAAATAAGATGGAGTAAGTCATAATGAATGAGGAAGGTAAAGCTGCACCCCCAAAACAATCAAGAGAACCATAGGTCAGGAAACACAAGGTTAATAAAGCTTGTAAAAACAAGCACCTAGCAGCATGGTTCAGTAAAGGGTGCTGGATTTGGAATCAGGGCGTGGGTCCAAATCCCGACCCTGCCATTTACTATTTGTATACCCTTGCAAATTTGTGTTCCCTATGCAAATTATCTGGGTCTTAGTTGGCTCATCTACAAAATGAGGAGGTGGGATTAGATGACCTCTAAGATCCCTTCCAGATATAAATCTTTGATCCTATGATCCTTGTGGGATCCAAATTACTGGACCCAAATGAACATGAGAGGTTTCTCATCTGTAAAAAGGGGAAGGGAGGAAGGGTTGGCAATAACAATCTCTAAGATCTAATGGGAGAATGTCTACAATAGAGTGCCCCAGAGATCTAATCTTCACTTTGTGATAGTTTGGTCAACATTTTAATCAATGACTTAAATATAAAGGCATTGATGGGTGGAGAGGGCATAAGCATTTATTAAGCACCTACTATATGCTGGGTGAATGCTAAGTTCTTTACAGTTATTGTCTCATTTGATCCTCAAAACAACCCTGGGAGATAGGTGCTCTTATTACCACCACTTTACAGAAGAGGAAACAGGCAAACAAGTTAAGTGACTTGCTCAGAGTTACACAGCTAGTGAGTTTCTGAACTAGATTTAAAAGCAGGTTTTCCTGATTTCGTGCCCAGGGCTCTACTCACCATGCCACCTAGCTATCTCCCACAGATGGCACAGATAGCATGTGTATCAATTGTCAGGTAATGCAAAGGTAGGAGGGATAGCCAACAGGAGGTATGACATTGTCAGGATACTCACAAAGATCCCAACAGAGTAGAATTCTGGAGAGAAATCTGTTAAGCTGAAATTTAGCAGGGGAAATTTCAAAGTTTTCCACTTGGATTCAATTTTGTGAGTCCACGTTGGCAGAGACACAGCTAGGTAGCTTTTCTTCTGGGGAAAGCCTAGAGATTTTGGTGGACTGAGGGCTTAATATGAATCAATGCTATGACATGGCCTCCAGAAAATCCAATGCCATATTCGACTATGTTAAAGGAAACATAGCATTAGGACAAGGGTGGTCATAGGACTGCTATACTTGGCTTGAATTATACCTGGAGTACTCTGCCCACTTCAAACTTTAAGAATGATATTGGGAGCTGTTAGGTGGCACAGTGGTTAGAGTGCCAGCCCTGGAGTAAGGGGGACCTGACTTCAAATCTGTCCTCAGACACTTACTTGTTATGTGACCCTGGGCAAATCAGTTAACCTTGACTGCCTCAAAAAACCAAAAATGAGATTGAGATGCCAGTGTCACCAGAGGAGAACAACCAGAAAGGCAAGTGCTGTCATAGAAAGAAAGGAAATGGGAATGTTTAGCTCAAAAAAAAAAAAAAGAAAACTTAGGAAGGCCTGGCATATGGGATGGAGACAGGGGTGTGCTGAAGCTAGACTGTACTAGCTCAAGGGTAGGGAACCTGCAGCCTCGAGGCCACATGTGGCCCTCTAGGTGCTCAAGTGCAGCCCTTTGACTGAATCTAATTCAGAAGAAATCCCATTAATAAAAGTATTGATTCTGTAAAACTTGGACTCAGTCAACAAGCCACACCCAAGGACCTAGAAAGTGACATGTAGCCTTGAGGTTCCATACTAGTTCTTGGGAGCCAATTGTTAAATTTTCAGTGTGAGCTTTACAAATTAGAAATTGGCAAACACTACAAATCAGAGCTTGATTTATTGTTGCATTGATTGTTTAAGAAAATGATGGAGAAAATATTAGTAATGCAAATTGAATTTAAAATATGTCATACATATAAACATATATAAATACACACATGCACACAATGTGTGTACACACATTGTATAGGTATTCATTTTTCCATAGAGCTGGTTGTTAAACATTTACCAGCACACTTCTAGTAGGGATTAGATTTTCCCACTTGGTCCCAGAAGGTAGAACTAGAAGAAATGGGTGGGAGGCTGAGAGGCACAGCTAGGCTTAATGCAAAGAAAAACCTGATAACAACTGGATCTGTACAAAAGAGCAATGGTTTGCCTTGGTAAATAGTGAGTTGCCCCTCACTGGAAATATTCACCTTTGCTTCCTTGACCCAAGCACAGCCCAGGAAAGACCACTGCACTAGTCAGATTCAAGGATACATAAATAAAAAAGTGCTGTAAACTTGCCCTTCTATTCTTCTAGCTAGATGGTGCAGTGCAGAGAGTGCCAGGCCTGGAGTCAGGAAGACCTGAGTTCAAAGCTGGCCTTAGATTCTTCCTAGCTGTGTGACCCTGGGCAAGTCATGTAACCCTTTCTGCCTCAGTTTCCTCATCTATAAAGTGAGCTAGAGAAGAAAATGGGAAATGACTCCAGTATCTGGAAGAAGAACCCAAATGGAAGTCGGACATGACTGAAAAACACCAAACAATACTCTGCCCTACCCAAAGACTCAATTTAACCTAGATCTACACTCTATGCCCTGACATCCATCCACCCTGGCTACACAGGAGTTATCAACTTCCTGCTCTGCTCACTGAAATTTAACTGTCCAATCTGCACAGGGCAAGCAATGCACACTAATTTATTAAGCCAATTTGTGCTCTTGAAAGAGGGGTAGGATTATATAAAACTAGTGAGAGTAGGAAGCTACATTGGAGATTAAGTAACTCAATTTTAATTTATAGACAAAGAAGCTAATGTCCATAGCAATAAATAGATTACTACAAAAACTAGCTGTGTGACCTTGGGCAAGCCACTTAACCCCAACTGCCCTACCTTCCCCCGTCCAAAAAGCAAAAAAAAAAAAAAAATAGGTTACCCAACACCGAAGAGTTAGCTAATGGTAGTGTCAGAACAAGAACTCCACTTTCACAACTCTTTGTCCACTGTTTTTCTATTGCATGATGTTGGTTCTCTCTCTTTTTTTTTTTTATCATCATTGCTGTTATTGTTGTCTGTCATCATCATCATCTGTCTGTCATCATCATTATTTACTGATGCCTACCATTGGGAGGCAACTAGGTGGCTCAGTAGATCACTGGACCTGGAGTTAGGAAGACCTGAGTTCAAATTCAGCCTCAGATACTCACTAGCTATGTGACCCTGGGCAAGTCATTTAACCCTGTTTGCCTCAATCCACTGGAGAAAGAAATGGCAAACCGATTTAGTATCTTTGCCAAGTAAACCCCATACAGGGTCATAAAGAGTCAGACATGACTGAATGACCGAACAACAACAATGCTATTTAGAAGCAACTGCCCCAAAGGAACTCACAGTACGATTAACTGAGGCTTGACCTCACTTAGTACTTTAGTGACTAAGCACCATGACCACCTTGCTGAGAGATTCCTTTCAGTCCTTTAGCAGGGAGAGGGAAGAGGAAGTAAAGAAGCGGGACAAGACAATGTCTTACCATTGAGTAGCCAGGTGACATACGGCATGGGCTTCCCTTCTACTGTGCATTGCAGCACAAAGTCCTCACCCTCTATGACTGTACAGCCTTTCAGGACACTGGAAAAAGAGGGGGCCACCTGGCTGACTCGAGGTCCTGTTAAGGGAAAGAACAGGCCAACTGTCAGCAATGTATTCAGCCTTTGTTGGGATTGCTGCCTACATACATCTACTAAGTTATTGATCACAGAGCTGTGACATCATTGGGACAATAAAAATTAAGATGCCCAGAAATTCACAGGACGAGAAATGTAAGAAAACATTGAGAGATAAAACCATGGGGTCAACTGTCCTTACACAAAGGTAAGGCACCAACTACGTAGAGCAAGTAAAGTCAATTAGAATACAAACTGGACCTCCTAGGAATCATTGAGACATAATAAGATGAGGATGTGAGTTCAAATCCAGCCTCAGATACTTAGTAGCTCTGTGACTCTGGGCAAATAACTTAATCCTGAGTGCACAACACACACACACACACACACACACACACACACACACGGGACGTAGGTCATTTTAATGAGGTCTGTGTTAGAAGTATGGTTCTAGACAGATGCACCTTACAGAAATAAGGAAACTCAATTGGATTTGTTATTTCGTTGATATGGGCATCATCTCCAGTGAGACAGAAGATAACAAGGCTCAGCTCCTGATCCAGGCACAGGGGACAGCCAGGTAAAATGCAGAGACAGGAGATAATGCCGTGTCTTTTGCAAGAAGCAGTGGGAAGGACGGTGCCTTCATCATCATTAGGAGCCACTCAGATCAGTCTGCAGCCCAGGAAGAACTTCCAATCCTGGCTGTCCTTTAAATCTGCCTGAGTCAAAGGAACCCTTGGGGCTATCACTGGAACATGTCTTTACCATATCTTTAGCTTTATCATGAATAAATTTTAACCAGTTTATTCCGTGAACTGTGTCCTAGGTGGCCTGGTGGACACAGTACCAGACAGAGTTAGGAAGACTCATCTTCCTGAGTTCAAATCCAGCTTCAGACACTTACTAGCTGTGTGACCCTGGGCAAGTTACATAACCCAATTTGCCTCAGTTTCCTCATCTGTAAAATGACCTGGAGAAGGAAATGGCAAACCATGCCAGTATCTTTGCCAAGAAAACCCCAAATGGGATCATGAAGAGTCAGACACGACGGAAGAAGTGTCTCTATTCCTTACATCCCAATAGAACTTTGCATCCTTCTTCCATTCATACTCCTGGACCATATTCTTTTCAGCCTGTCTTCTCATAATAGCACTTCTATACATTTCTTGAGCCTTCTATAGCATCCGCCAGGAGGCACCACTGATTATGAATAAGTCATTGAGCCAGTCAACAAGTCTTGATGAGGCACTTGCTACTTGTCAGGCATGGTGCTAAAAAGTGGGATACAAAAAGAAAGAGTCCTGCCCTCAAGGGGCTTACAGTCTAATAGAGGAAGGTAACACATACAAGGAGAGCCAGAAAGGGGGACAAACAGGTGAAGATGTACTCGGGAGTTGGCAAAACTGTGGGTGTGAAGTTGTTACACTTTGTTAGTCCATCTCAGCTGTTTCTATCTCCCTCTGTGTTTTATCTATTCAATTAGCTTCCCATCTTGAAAACTGTTCTAGTCTAGCCTCCAGAAAAGGTTGATGGAGTGAAAAATGCACGGAGGGCCTGGATTCAAGTCTTGCTTCTGATACTCATGACCTGTGTGACCTTAGGCAAGTCATTTCAATTACTTTGCCTGCCTCATCTGTTTAGTGAAAAGGTTAGACTAGACTTCTGAGGTCTTTTCCAATTTAGATCTAGGATTCTATGATGGTGGTCAGCTAGGTGGCACAATAGATAGAGCTCTGGGTCTGGAGTCAACAAGACCTGAGTTCAAATTTGACCTCAAATACTTGCTAGCTGTGTGACCCTGGGCAAGTCACTTAACCCTGTTTGTCTCAGTTTCCTTATCTGTAAAAATGAGCTAGAGATGGAAACAATGAACTACCTAGTATCTTTGCCATGAAAACCCCAAGTGAGGTCATGAAGAGTTGAACACAACTGAAAATGACTGAACAACAATCCTATGATGACATAGTGAATATGACATTGGTCTTGGAGTCAGGAAGGCCTAGATTAAAATCCTGCTTCAGATACTTACTAGCAGTGGCAAGTACACCTCTCTTTTTTTTTTTTTTGAGGGGGGGAGGTAGGGCAATTGGGGTAAAGTGACTTGCCCAAGGTCACCGGCTAGTAAGTGTTAAGTGTCTGAGGCTGGATTTGAACTCAGGTCCTCCTGAATCCAGGGTCAGTGCTCTATTCACTGCACCACCTAGCCGCCCCAAATACACTTCTCTATGCCTTAATTTCTTCAGCTATAAAATGAATGGGCTGGACTCAATGACCTCTAAAGTCTTTTCTAGTTCTAAATCAATAATTCTGTGATCCCAGAATGCTAGAACAAGTGATATGAGTGACATGACTTGAGTGCCCCAAAAAGGGCACATTTTGTTTCATGAGACTGATAGTCAACTCATGGAAGTCATTACTCTAAGAAGGGGAACAGGCTGAAAATATAAATAGATTCAAAAACGTTTCAATAAATTAATGGATGACAGAGCCAAAATAGGAAACAGGGTTGTTTAGGGATAAGTTCTTATCCTTTGAGGCTGACTTCTAAGAGGACAACCTTTCATTGTGTGTCAGACACAGAACAAAGCTGTGTAGACCAGTGATATGCCCCACAATTGCAATTTTCTCTCTGAACTCTCTGACTATTACCATTTTGTTTCAAAGATAGCTAAGATACTTCTGGGGTAGGTACAACATTTTAGATAAGATGTGATCCCTGAACTCAATGACAGACTCATTACAGTGTATTAGTATAGAATAGAATAAGATACAAAACACAGACCACTACAAGATGGAATATTACAAGAACACAAAATTATAGACTTAGATCTAGAATGGACCATGTTGTTTTTGGTCATTTTTCAGTCATTTCCAACTTACAGTAACCCCATCTTGGGTTTTCTTGGCAAAGATACTGGGATGACTGGCCATTCCCTTCTCCAGCTCATTTTACAGATGAGGAAGGTGAGGTAAATGGTGTTAAGTGACTTGCCCAGGGTCACAGAGCTAGTACGTGTTTGAGGCCTGATTTGAACTCCGGAACATGAGTCTTCTTGATTCCAAGTCCAGTGCTCTATCCACTGAGTCACCTAGCTGCTCCAGAATGGACCACAGAGGTCCTATTCAAAGTCCCTCATTTTATAAGTGATGAATCTGAAGCCCAGAAATTACATGCCTGCCCCAACATCATGCACACAGTAGACCAAGCTGGGGTCTCAACCCAGATACAAAATGAAGTATTTTACCAATGGAGTAGGGAGGAAATCAAGGAAAGCTTCATGAAGTAAATGGCCCAATCTGAGCTGGGCTTAAAGGGTGAGTAGGAAATGAACAAATGAAGATGGAGAGAGAGGTATTCCAGGTATAGGGAACAACATAAAATTTAGCTGGACTACAGAAGGCATAAGGACAAATATTGAGATAAGATAGGAAAGGGAGGATGGCACCAGATTGTAGGGGCCATGGATGCTAGGGAAAGGAGAGTGTTCCTTGGAAGACAATGAAAAACCATTGGAGATTTGGAGTGATATGATCATATCTATGCATAATCCATTCTCCACAGAATGGAAAATGGAATTGAGTAAGTGCAAAGGTGGAAAGATGTTAGGAAAATGTTGCAGCAATTTAAGTGGCCATACTAGGGTAGTGGGAATGGGAATAGAAAGGAGGGCACTGATATCAGAATTGTTATAGACCACAGGCACCACTTGGATATGAGAGTCAAGAAAGGGAGAAGGCTCAAAGTTTTAAGAGTCAATTCATCAAATATAGGAGACCATATGAGTTGTAATTCAGCAAATAGAAATAGTGAG